>CAKLNU010001061.1:1200000-1660000 GCA_922788865.1 Poeciliopsis turneri | reverse complement strand
AGGTAAGAATAGTTGAATTCTATGTTTTGCTTAATTGAAATTAATACATTAAAGCTTGATGTCTATTGATGTGTCTCGGTGTTCTGACTATGTTGATATATTTATTGACTGTAAGGCTCTAGAGTTGTTTATAAATGTCAGAACACCAAATTGTTGAGGCTGGAAGTCAGGAGTCTAATAAACTCTGTGCTGAACTCAGTAACCGTGTAGCTATGGAGTTTGAAGTTCTGTTTCAGTCATACAAGCTAAATCGTCATGTATAAAAGGTATTCCACACATTGTTACAAAGGCAACAGAAAGCCTGCACTTCTCACTGAAGGCTGGAATTGAAGTGCAATCTGCTGCACCCACATTTGGAGGATAACAGTAATGGAATACTGCATGCTCCATCTTCTCCTAATCGTTAACAGAGAAACAACGCTGTGATGTTTTTTTTACTGATGTTGATGCTGACTTGGTGTGAGTGTGTTGATTAGTGTATACACATAAACATCAGAATGTCTTTAAACTTGGTTGGCCTATTGACCCAGCCAAGTTTGCTCTGCGTTGCACAATCATACAGTAACACACACCTCTCGCATCAAGAGGACACGAAGCTCTCACCATCTTAGTGCTGCAGGAGAGGTCATGACCTGGTGCCCAAATGCAACTATGGACAACGTTTACCACAATGATAGGGGTATGTAAGATGTATTTCATTAACATTGTTATTATTCTTAAATATGAAAAACCCAAACTAAATAATAAGAAGAATTTGACTTATCTGGAGTCAAATTCTTGCCTATTGTATGATCATTCCACAATGAATCAAGATGGGTTTGATAAATGATTACAACATTTATGTCGGTGATGAGTGTATGCAAACTTCTCTACGGTATTTTTTCTACTAATGTTGCTATGACAACAACTTAACTGCCAGATATTGTTGTTTTTTTTATTTTTTATTGTTCAGTCAATACCCAGGGACAAGTGCAACGATAAAAGCCCTATGCAGTCCCGACACAGCAGAGATCCCAATGCATGCTCAACTGTTTTTATGCCGTTTTGTCATGGAAATGAAGCTATAGAATTTAAGGTCAGCTCAGCTCACAGCGTCCACAGACCAGACCAGGCCAGTCCCTCCCATGTCGCTCTCAGCCATGCCAGTTCGTCGTGTACACGCTCCAGCAGCATATGGCGGTTGCATGCTGTCAGGGGAGCTTGTCTCCTGGCTTGGCCTCCTCAGCCCCAGGACAGATGGCAGCTCTCTGGGCCTCCAAGAGCAACTGCGCTTCTCAAGGCATGCGGCCCGCTCCATCCTCTTACCTCGGCTCTTTTCTGTCTGTCTTTTGGCCTGGTTTCCTACTGTACCTCCTCACATGCCAAGACTCTTGTAAGCACATGCCCAGACTCTTGTATATGTCGGTAGACAAACGTTAATTTAGGTTTTCGATTGAGTGGAAATGCGAAATTCAATAAAATTTCCCTGAAACTGCAAATGCTGTCTCGGTTTAAGCACTTCGCTGGGGCTGCGGGCCGTCTGCTGATCATAAAATGATCCGGTGTTAAAAAAATGTTGGAACACATGTCAGACTTTATAGATCTGATACACCCAAAGTTTATTGTTCGACTCGGATAATAAAACACAAAATGAACATGCCATTGTGCCAATATGACCATCGTCTCACAGAGCGAGCTGTTATAGCCTATGATGGCTTTTCTTTACAAACACCGTTGACTGTAATATTAATTTTAGTACAATTGTTCATCAGACAAAAGGTTTTCTCTCACCTGGAGCTGCACATCTTTGGCAAATAAAACAACTTTATCATCCCAATTCAGACTAATTAGACATCTCAGCTCAGTGTAGTGCAGACAGAGACCTGTTCGTTCTGTCATACTGCTGCCTGGTCAGTGCGTACACCTCCCATAAACATCCAGACATATGTTCTCTGTGGGGAGGTTTAAGAAAACAGGTTGCAACCAAAAGCGGAATGTGCTTGGTGATATAATGTTTTATTGTTTCATTGTGGGCTGTCTAAATGTGTCTTAAACAATGGCCAAAAACAGAGCTGGATTTAGGAGGAGGTGGGCCCCTGGGCTGAAGCCAGTCATGCAGCCCTTCCCACACACATTTCCTTTACTCATGCAAATTACAATAGAGTGATAGTGAGTTTTTAGGTGAATATGCCTACACATCTTTGTATTTTTTCCATTTTGAAAATGTTCCTGGTTGAAAAAAAAAAAAAAAAAAAAAGGCATAATTTCTGGGAATGGCTCACCCTAAAGGCATGCAGGTTAAACATATTCTGTGGCACAGTGAAAAAGATTACGCTGAACTATACTGGAAGCAGCTCATAGATCTAGACACCGTAGTAATACATGTGCATATAGTAAAACCTTATGAGGATTTGACTGCATTGAATGGATCAAATAGAACTGAATTGGTGAGTAAATGTTCTGACTATACGCACTTCTCATGCTTCAAATAATCTGTTAAAATAGACCAGAACTGTAACAGCAACTTTGTGGCAGTGCAACATGTGCTCAAAAAACAAGAGAAACATCCACATTGTTCAGTTTAAAAAAAATAAAAAAATATATATATATATATTTCTGAGATTAATCCAAAAACTTCTGAGGTTTTTGGTGGAAATTTACTCCTTATTTTCTATCTACAATGACGCTAACATGCTATCATGTAATTTTGATGTCGAGCTGAAGGAAGCTGAAGTATATGTATTTGCAGCATAGCTTCCTTTTTCTTTTTCTACTGTCATGTTATGTTGACATAACAACAAAACAGCTCTGCTTCATAAACTAAGCTTTGCTGTTATTGCTGCACTGAGCAGAGATCCCTCCAACATGACTGTTCGTCTGAAGCAGAGTGGGCATCAGCCGACTGCGTAACATTAAACGGACAGGGAGCAGCTAACAGGGTTTGGCTCTCAGGGAGAAAGTCAGTTAAAGGGTGAAATCTCTTAGCTTGTAAAAACCCATAGTAGTTCAAGTTTGGAGGTAATCAGCATTATTGGTGAGTTGAATTTAATCTATGTTTTCCACTATAGAGTCTTAATTCTGCTGTCATGTTGCTGCAGTGATGATTCCATAACTTTCATTTATTCTCCTATGCCTCTCTCTCTCTCTCGCTTGCTTTTTCAATCACTGGAGACACTGTAGCGCAGCTTTATCTATCGCTGTCTGTCAACACTGTAGCGATTTTGTCCCGAGTCTGATCATTTTTAACACAACGTCTGATCTGCTCTGTAACCTGACCTGTTCCTGCCCCAAGACTCCTCAGGTACAGACAGGACAGAGGTTCTGCTAAGGTCCAATTGCTACATGCTGACTTTACTTTGTTTCCTTTCTGATGTAAATATGAAAGGAGGACATGCGTGTTTAAAATGTCATTACTCACTCTTGAGTGAGTGTTTTAATTAGCCTTCCTCTCCTGCAGCAAGATCCCGGGATTTCTTTGCTGACTGTGTCCGAATCGGTCGAATGAAAATCATTTGGGTTTGGTTTTAAATGAGACCTCCTGCCTAATGTTTAACTATTACCGTGTTTTCTTTTTCTCCCCCCAATAGTCTACTTGTAATTTGAAGAAGCCTAACCAAAGCTGGTTTTATTTATAGCTAATGACTTTGAGTACAGAGAGTCTGTGCCGTTGTGCTCATGTTTTCTTGGCAGTGCCTGTAATGGTTCAACTTACCGGATGTTGACTCACAACTCCTACCATAACACATGTCTGCCGCTTTTCCAATTCCCCCAAATCTCCCAGCTGCTCAAAATTGTGTTTCTGCCACAGCAAATAGCTTGGCAGTTCTGAGATAAATACAAAAAAAGGCATCAATTTTATTGAGCCTTTATTGAATCATAATGTCTGAATCTGCAATAGATAAGCAGCAAATTAATAACTGTTAAGGTATTTCAGTTGCAGTCATCCACTTGTACTTTGCTCTCAACTATTTACTCTTCATTTGAATGTGTTTAATCTACTTTGTCCTTCAGTGACATTATATCCCGTATAGCTGCAGCTAAATCTACCTTAGGTAGCAGGAAGATAATACTTAATACCATAATAATAATACAATAAGAGAAGAAAATGATCTGATTAATCACAGTATCTTTAGTTCAGAAGGCAGCAGTACTGAGTTGTCCACAAAGCCATTTTTTTGCATTTCTGAACTGCATTTGACTTGATTTTGCAGAATATGGAATTTGTAATTGGGAAAAAATCAAGAGAAACCATTTAGGTACAAAATTTCCAACAGGGATAGAAATGCATTTGTCCCAAAAAGAATCACTATCTTGCCAACCATGGCAGCATCCTCATCTTCTTAGGGTGCAAACTTTGACTTAAACATCCAAAGTTAAACACTTCGCAACTTGAACCGTCACTGTGTTTGATCTTTACCTGCTTCTTCTTGTTCTAAGGTTGAATTTTACTGGCGTGAAGTGCAGTACACTTGATGAAATAGTTTCAGAATGAACATTAGAGCCCTTTAAAAGTAGCTTACCTGCTGCAGGGTTTACTGAATCCAGGTGATCACCTCACACCCGCTGCTTATTCTGGTGTTGATTTGTATTTCCTCGTGTGACATAATCACATGCCCTGCGGTCGAATTGTTTGTGTGAGAAAGTCCATTTAGTTCATTATTGTGTCATTGTTGCACATAATTGTACAGTATCATGTAAAATGACATTTTAAAAATTGAATACATTAAAGTATTTCAAACAGGTACATGTAAAATTGGTGATTTAGACTTTCAATAAAGCACCTAGATGAGCAATACATTCTGAATTATAATGATATCTAAAAATCCTGACGTATAGTTCGTTAAAAGCGTTCTGGTGAAGCACTTTAAAGTTCTGGGTGAGTCTGGAAAAGGAAAATAAAGCGTGGAATATTTTTCTCTTACCTTTTTCTCCAAATCTACATCTTTAGGATAAATGTTATCATAGCCTCTGTGTGAAATATTGCAGTTGAAAAGATCTGCAAGGTTGAACTCCTGGTAGTTCTTCTTTCATGTGTCATTCATTCACATCCTGTTATTAATTATCATCTGGTAAATTGGATGGATTTTAATAGTCTATTATGTGCTTATACCAAATGGATCTCTGAGATAAAGGAAATATGTGGGAATGCCGTAGTGATGGAGAGGAAAGAGAAAATGCATTCATTGATATTTTCAAATTTGTTTCTGAATATTGTCTCATTCTATACCAAATTTGCATCCTTTATGGATACCTAAACTGGAAGTAAATGAACTAAGGTCACATTCAGACAGCAGGCATATGCAAGCCCATATCAAATGTTTTTATAGCAATCATAATGGTCCAATTTCATATCTTTCAATTCCCCTAAAATCCAGTGTGTGTCACTGCCATATGTGGTATTAAATTGTGCTCGCCTTTAATTAGTAGTATGTACTATCACACAAAAAGAATCGAAATTCAGCAAAAACATCCGAATTGAGCATTAAGACCTGCTTTGTGACCGTGGTCTAAGACTGAAAAAGTGTAAAATTTTGTATATATCTGACTGTATGACATGGTTAAATTGTTTGGTGGAAGAATAACCCCCAGCTTCCACTAACCGAACTTAATATTTAGTTTGTCTAGAAAGTGTGTGCTGGCAGGAACTCTTTTACCAACTAACACAGCCTGCAGGTCATGTTTATCAAGGCACAGCGGGAACTTTTTCATGTCTTGTTGATATGCACAGGAGGCATATCCACCGCCAGGCACACGGCTCAGGACAGTAGCAGAAATTCCGTCTTTTCAGCTTGTTTAGTTGCGTGGAAGAGCATACAGATGAGCTCAGGTTCAAGGGCTCCTCTCCTGTAAAAAGACCTTAATGAAAACCTGGCGCTGTCAAGTCACCGCATGCCTCGCACCATGTTTTAAGAGGCTGAAACACAAAGACTTTGTCTTTGCGCTTGACCAAAGAGTGAAGTCAATCTTTCAAGTTCAGTACTGACTATGCCCACATTGAAAAAACAGACCAACACTTTGCAGCTATTCCACATGCACCCACGGTCACACTGGTATTTTTTAAACTCTTCAAGGTGCTCTCGCACAAAGACACTTTTTTATTTCAGCCTGTAGAAAAACTGATCCATTTGATTCATGTGTGATTGAGTAGTATAAGCTGTCTCGCCCACTCCATCTTCACCTCCTGCCCTCTCTGCGAAATATAATGTTCTTCCTCTCACTTTTTTATTTTTCTTTTCTTCCTCTCAGCCTTCGCTCTCATGAGCCTTTATGACTCCGTTCTCACTTTTCCCTGAGTCTTGCTGGCATGGGGTAAATGAGCATATCGATAGCTGCCTGTTTCATTGGCTGTTTCGACTCCCGATTCCTTTTTTTTTTTATGTTGAGAATATTTCAGAGTATGCGGACAGAATCTCAATGCATCTATTTGGCGAAGAACATTGAAATTCAGATAGACTCGAGTCAGCACTGTTGCCGATCACCAAGAAAAAGGCACACACTGATACAGTCAGTCTTCCTCATTGCCCTCTCTTCGTCCATAATGGCTCCTCGAGCGGTATACATACATCACTGGTGTGCTGCATACTCTGTCATGTGTGAAATGGGCTCAAGTTGATCCTTGCCCTGGGTGAGGAGAAACCAAAGTGTTTCACCAGATGGGATGAGAGCACCTCTCTGAAGGAAGGAGGGGAAAAAAGACGGTAGACAAGACACAAGGTTAGAAAAAGTGAAATGGAAAGACAAGGTGAGCATAGGTCTAGAATAACTGGTTACAAGAAGAGTTGGCAAATGAGAGGTTATTCAGTACAATAAATGCAAAGAGGATTGAATGGGAGGCGTGAAAAGGGAAGGTTGGATGAAAGTAGAGTAATGTGTGAATGGATGAAGCAGAGATTGAGCAGAAAAAAGCCAACAATGGAGACATGGACAGTACCCCAGTTTTTTCAAATGCATTGTAGAAACTACCGAACTACCGATGGAAAGAATGGGGGAACAGAAAGGAAACATTTCTCTATACTACAAACATAAAAGAGTGAGGCATTCAGTTTCTCCACTTTGTGGAGAAATATGAAGTGTGCTGTGAGAGTCTGAGGCCATGATTTTCAAATAGAAAGGTGTACTGCCCCTATGGGTTGGTTTTCAGTCTCTACCTCCAGCAGAGGTAGAGACAGGGCTCTTCCTTCACCACAACAGACTGGAGCAGTGCAAGCATCACTGTGGCTTGCACTGCCACAGTGATGCTGTGAAAAAAGCAGATTGGGGCTCCATCCACAGTGATGCTTGCACTGCTCCAGTCTGTTGTGGTGAAGGAAGAGCTGAGCCGATAGATTGTTGTTGACAGCACAAGATCCTGGATGCAAACATCAGAATGAGTTTCCTCTGGAGGTTGGCTGGACTTACCCTTATCCTTGGAGATGGAGTGAGAAGCTCTGTCATCAGGTGGCTGCTCAAAGCAGCGCTGCTGATTTTCCACATTAAAAGGAGTCAGTTGAGGAGGCTCAGGTATCTGATCACGATGCCCCCCTGGGTGACTCCACTGGAGGTTTTCCAGTCACATCCTTCCTGGAGGATTGCCCAGGGAAAATCCAGAATTCTCTGGGGAAATTATGTATTCCATCTGGCCTCAGAATGCCTTTGCATCTTCAGATTGAGCTGACGGAAAGGAATGTCTGAGGTTCTGATCTTATCCATCGATCTTATCTACCTCTGACAAGGCCTAAAAACCATCCACTGTCCTCTACTGCTCTGAAGTAACAGAGGTTTGACTGACAGACCGGCCCAACAGCTCATGTCTGCACATTTGCAGTTGACAATAATCACCAGACTGTTGCCAACTCAGCAACTTTCTTGCTATATTTACCAACATTTCAGCATGAGAAAATTAGTCTCATGCAAAATTGGAATTGGCAGGACAGGCTTTTAAAAATTTTTTTATTGAAGGTTAGATGGTTTGTAAAGGTGTCATTGGACCTGTCAGTTCTCTTCTTTGACTCTTGTGTGGATTTTTAATCAACAGTCTCATAAGGTCTTCAGTCTAAGAAATGGAAAAGTAAGGAGGTGACGGGGGAGATGTGAGAGGTTTAGACAGGAACTGGGAGAGTGACAAGGACAGAATAGCAATGGAAAAATGATGGGAAAGAAATTTGGTGGGAAGATGAAAGGAGATCCACAGAAAAGAGGGAGAAGAAACGAGGGCTGGGGTGTTAAGGAGTCAGGAAGGGAGAAAGGACATGAATACTGAAAAAAGTGAAGGACATTAGGGGCAGGAAGAAAAGTGGACGGAGAGGTTTAGGACAACGTCCAGGTGTGAGGAGAGTTAGGCAGACAGCTGGGGGAGGAACGACAGGAGAGCGGAGTCAGGGAGGGAAACTGTGGCACTGCACCACTCTGCTGCAGCAGCCGCAGCAGCAGCAGCACTGACTGACAGCCCTAGCCTGACAATTGACTGTTTGTGCTGGCTGACTGCATGCATCAGTGCCCACCAGCTTAACCCCACCCCAATGTCTGTTTGATGCTTCACAGACCTGAGTTTATTCAGTGTTAGTCATCTCTCCAAATTTAACTTTTTAGGAGTAGTTGTACGTGATGTTTTTGGTGATCATGAAGCAAACCGTATCCTCCTACTGATCACGTCAGTAACATAAAGTAAATTAACTGGTCTAAGATTTCAGTTATTTGTTTAGAATAACTTAAAGTGGCAGTATTATATTAAATTGACTTTTGATGTTATGAAGTGATTCCCTCATCAAAAACATATTAGGAGTGTTTCCTTGATTCTTTCACGCATGTTTGAGAAATAGTTTAATTCAGCTGTGATTGGTTGCCATTCTGGGTGGACCTAGCTCCGCCTTGGAGACGAAGCTCCTACTCTGAGCTGCAGTTTCCAATCTTCTGAGTTTCTGCCTCACACAGCAGCCCTTCCTCATGACTCAGCCTCTCATCTCCTCAGACTAGCCAGCAGCAATTAGCAAGCACTTGGTGGAACAGCTCATTTGCTGAGCTCATTATAGGAGCTTCTTTACTACGCTGGTAAAAACATTAAAGGGTTAATACGGGAGCCATGTTGTGATGACTTCCTGAAGGTGGAGTTTCAGAAAGAGCAGGATTTTTTGAAAAGACAGAGGCCCAATTTTAAGAAGTTAAATTACAAAGTTACATTTTTTTGAGTCATATTTGATTATGTAGCATTTTTTTAATAAAGGCAACATAGTTACTTGTGCAATAAAATGACACTCTTTGCCTGGGAAATCAATAAAACCCTCCCTTTAAATGATTGTTCTTATATAAAATGCTTCACTTTGTTTCCTCCATCTGTTTTCCTCTTTTCTTTTTTTTCCTTTTTGCTTATGTAACCTTGAGTCAGAGTCTTTTTTTCCCCTATTTTCTGGCAGTTTCCAAACTTTGTTTTGAAAAGAGTGTCATACAAACAAACTTATTATCAACTTCAACTCCAAAATCATCCAGACAAGATACACACACACACACACACACACACACACACATATATATATATATATAAAACATATATATATATATATGTATATATATATATATATATATATGATGGCTTTCTCCATCGCGGCAGAAAGCAAACACAGCGCTCCGAGCCACACGAAGCCCAGCGAAGCCCTCTCCCTGCTGCCCAGCCATTATTATCCTTCAGAGTGAAGCGAAAGATAAATGAACTTGAGATACGTCCGCGGACTTAAAGGCTGATAAGGCGGCTGCAAAGTGTCAGCCTGAGTGTCCTCCTTCCTCCAGTGGGTCATGCATGATTATCTTTGCAGAAGAAGGCGCTTCTTAGATACAGCTCAGAAGGGGTCATCACAGCGTAACCGGGCCCCCGCTTTGCAAAGTTGGACCATTTGTCGGCTCTGCTGCTGCATTGCAGCACTATGGCGTCCTCTCTGCTGCCTCTCTGCCTGCTCCCCCCCCCCCCCGTCTCCCTCACCCTGTCTCTCACCCTCATCTCACCTCCCATAACACTTTACTAGAGCTTTATTTTCCTTGCTCGAGGGGGGGCAGGGGGGTTGGGGAAAAAAGAAAGAGAAAACTGTATTATTAACCACAGCTGGAACTTGTGTTTCATCAAAATAAGAACGTTATTTATGTACGTGTGGATGTCAGAAGGATGTAAAGCTTCTGGAGATAAGCCGGGTTAAATTGTGCATACAAGCTATAAGCTGGCTTTCGTCTGGGAGCTAATGCACTTTTCTCCTCCTCTTTCCCTTTCGGCTTATTCTCCTTGTAGTCTGGCATGTTGAATCAATGAACTTTCAGCTCCTACGCGTCCTTCTCCTCATGTAGGAGTTTCTTAACTACAGTGCAGTTACAAACTGAGATCATAAAACACGGGGTTGGCAACAATTGAAATTGAAACAGAAAATGTCTATATCAGTGGAAGATGTATTAAAAGGGCATTATTACATGTTTTCCAGCCACATAGATTCATTTCATAGCTCAAACAAGCAACTATGTTACCTTCAGTTGTTGTAAAAATGCCATGTATATAAAACAATTAAAATTTGACCTTTGTCTCTTTAAGAAGCGCCTACTCTTTCTGAAACTCCACTTTCAGGACATCCTCACACAGCTCCTCTGTTAACCCTTTTAACATCTTTAAGCTCATATAATGAGCAGATTGTTACTTTACGATTAAGGTACATAGTATTTTAAGAGAACAGATTTTAACGTTGCTGTTCAATGTAAATCATTCTTGAAACAGGACAGATGAAATCATTTCTGTTGCTTTTTGCATTTATCTTATTTTTTAATGGTTTTTATTTGTTCAAAGAAGTTTAACGTCCTCACAGCTGTGCTCACAGCTGCTCTGATTGGTTCACAAGGACACCAGTGTCAGCGTGACCGTTCAACATGCAACACAAAATTTCATTCTAATATGTCGTTATTATGATTATGATGATTTTTCACAAGCCTGATTTTTGTGGTCTTTGATGCCCTGCGTGTGTTGCATGGTCTGCATGGGTGGAGCACCGGCACTCTGCCTCTGAAGAAAAACATCTTCATAGCAGTCAGACTCTCCACATTAAACAGCTGTTTGCGCCTTTGTGCCATTATGAACAAGAAGAAATCCACGTGGATGATTTAAATCTTTTTCATGCAGATCATGATCATGTGGTATTTAATACTCCACATTATCAGTCGGCAATCAGCCACCCACTCACTCCAGATTCCTACTGTAACACTGTTCGACATGATTATTTGTTATAAACTCAATACATGCATTGATTGGAAACACAATCCACACAACAGTCTAGTCAACCACATTTCTCTTCACGACTTTACAATGCAGCCCATTCCCTTTAACCTAAAAATTTTTTAAATTTCTTGGTTAATTTATATAGTTTTGACAATTTAGTGGCAAAATAACCTGCTTACCTAATCAAATAAGGTAGCAAGTGTAAAATTTTCTTATTTTCTAAATAGGTTTGTCATGAAATTGGCAATTCCACATCTTTGCGGAATTTATGAAATATGTTTCTGTAATTATAAAAGCAAGTTGTTGAAACAAAAACAACACATCACCTCAATTCTTGCACCACGAAGCATTTGCTTTTGTATCGTGTGACACTATCTGTGTTTCCATTACAAATGCATACAGAACTTTGTCGATATTTCACTAACTTCATAAATTTCCTTTGAAGAAGAAACACAATTAAATTCACAGGCGAGTAATTTTGTTCACCCGATAAGTCATTAAGAAACACTCCGTGACACCATCCTCTTCCCACTTCCTGTTGTCTTTTTGACATTTCTGCCAGTAGTAATATTGCTCAGTGACATGTTTTCATTAAGCAAGCTTCTTTTTCTTATTACAATTTGCACAATTATATAGTCAGTGGAAGCACGGCTATTAATTCTGTAACACAGTTTAATTTCCTCTGCTGGACTGTACATTTACTAATTTTTCAAGATTACTCAAATAAAAAGAAGAAAGAAGAAAAAAAGATGTGTCTAAAAAAATCTGCATTCTTACACATTGTCTAGAAGTCGTAAATAAAGATTGCATTGTAATCAAGGGAATGCAATGTTCTGATTTATTCTTAAAAGACAAATGTCGGAACCCATCTGAACCTGTCAGCTTCCCTGCATCTTAATGAGGAGGAGCGAACATGACAAGCTGAGAGGCAAAGGCAGCGCTGTGAGTGAGAGGTGTTGGCTCTGCTGTGTGTGACTGGCTTCACCTTGGTGTCAGAGGGAAGCGTGAGTGATGTACTCCAGCTGCTAGAGGTTGATCAATACTGTGGAGCATGAATATTGAAAGCTATAAATAATCATTATCAATACTTATTGAAGTGTGCTTGAAAAATGGTTTTTGGCATTGTTGACATTGCGCTTTCTTAAATTGGCACAATACTAGGAGAATTCTTTATTTTAATTGAAGGAGTGTTTGCAGTGTATCTTAAGGAAAATAGTCCTCAAATGTTTGTACTTATTTGAAAGTAGTTCTCATTAGGGATGCACCGATTGCAGTTTTCTGACCAATCACAATAACCGATCTTTAAAAAGACTGGCCTGCTTTTAAAGAGGTCATGCTTTTACCTAATTACTGATATCTATAATTGGTACTGGTCCAATTTTGGCTGATACCAAATATTTTTGTCTAAACTGTTGGCAAATATAGCAAGAAAGTCACTGAGTTGGCAACAGTGGAGTGTCTATTGTCAACTACAAATGTGCAGACAGGACCTGGTGGGCGGGTCTGTCAGTCTAACCTCTCAGAAGAGGACAGTGGTTGATAGTAAGACATTTGAAGAGGTAGATCAGCTCAGTGGATAAGATCGGCTTTTCATGTAATCACTCATATCCCAAAATTAAGGAAATCGGGGCAGATCTTTTTTTGGTACACCCTGGAGTAAACACTTGGAGTACACACTCTCCAATTATAATGCTTACGATGCACATTGAAAACAGTGTGGCTGTTCACATTTCTTTAAATGTTCTTACTTTGCCCCTAATTTGTACAATTTCAGTTATATAACTTAAGATGCGGCCACATCACCGCCTGTCTTGCATTGTTTGGTGGAAATTTTGTTGAACATCGAGTCCAATAATTGTGAATCATGTGTTACTGTGATTTGCTCATGCTGTAAGAAATGAATGTATGCTGGTTTTCAATGAGGTGCAATTCACAGTGTCCTACTGTATTTGCATCTCAGTGTCCTACTGTATTACTACCTGGTCCATTACTTTTCTATGACATCACCGTCTCTGTTTCCTCCTTTTCTTTTCTTACTAAAGTATCAGGCTATTTTCCGGAATAATAGACACATTCATTTCATATTTACATATATGTTCTTTTTTTTCTTTGCTTTGTAAAGCAAAGAAAAAATGGCACAAGAAAAAATGTGCCATTTTTTCCATTCCATTGTTCTTCCACCAGCTTTCCATTCCATTGTTCTTCCACCAGCTTTTTTTTCTCTCTTTCTGTGCCTCGTTGTGTGTGGTTGGTTTATCAATAGCACTTATTTTAATGCAAGGTAAATGGAATTGTAGCGTCACACAGAATGTGTATTGTGCATCCTGCTTGTTCACAAACACACCGGGGTTTATGAATGTGTTAACTTTGGGCTTCAAATGGATCTTACTGTAAGGATCATCACCACTGCTCCATCCCTCTTCCCATATGTGGAAGGTCTGGGGTCCTCCCTGAAAACCTTACACTGACCACAATTGTTTGGGATTCAATTTTAGCTCTTCCCTATACTGTAAAAGACCAATAGTGCTGTGTTGTGCAATACTAAGCATTAAATGTAAGATGAGAATGCTTTCAAACAATTCACTCCCTCCTAGATTTGACCATAAAAAGCATGTGGCTCAAAATAGATTTTGGACAGTAAATGTTGGTGAAAACGAAGAGAGATTCTCTCAAACTGTCTTAAACGGAGGCAAACACACACTAGAGCACACCCCTGAACAGCAGAAAGGCGTAGGACTCTATATGTGGGTGGCCTACGGTCGATACCGTACCTGAACGCATCCGCTGAAGATGAAGGTTATGCTTAAATTTTTGTAGGCTGAATAAAATTACGCATCAGCTGTTGCATCATTAATTTCTTGGCTCAGAAATTTCTTTTCTGCTCATCCTCTGTCTCTCTCCTTGTCAGACTTCAGACTTTTTAAAACCTCATTAGTTCTCACTGTCGCTATCCCTCTTTTTCACACTGTCACTTTCCTCCTGCCCTCCTCTGTGATTACTCTGCCCACTTGTCTAGACTGGTGCGCTATAGATGTGCGAGTACCGACAATGGATGTCACTGTCACATGATCGGTGTGTGTCCGGAAGTCGCTGCCGCTTAAGATGAAACCACGGGAACGAAGGGAAACAACTCCAGTTTTTGGTAATTTGTGATCAATAAACTTATCTTTCTTATTATTTCTAAGTAAAACACACATGATTTGTCTTATCGACAAGCTCCTGATTTCTTTTGTTTTTCTAATCCTTTCCAATTAAGATAAATGAAAAATAATTAATACCTAGATTTAATAAAGACAAATCAGATTTCTTCTGTTCTTCAATCAGACAGAGTGCAGGAAGAGAAGATGAACACAAACATCAATAATCCAACCAAATGGACGTTTCTGCTTAATGTATTTTAAAGGGGCAAAACACAGAGATGTATGACTTGAATATGACTTTAGCTATAATCTTTTTTTCTTATGTTTAGATTGTTGAGTTTGAACTATATCCAAGTTTGAATGTACGTTACATGAGTTGTTCTTCTGTTATAATTTACAACATTCAACTTATCTTAAGGTCTGAACTGAGGTGAGGTTTAGGGCTACGCCTGCTGATGGAAAAGATGGCAACAAATTCTTTCACTCTCATCAGATGCAGGTAGAGCAGAGGAAAACACCAGGTGTGTGTCTGTGTGACAAAAGAAAGGTGCCATCTTCTTACCACTTCCTGTCGTTTCTTTCTTTGTCGTTTTCTGAGAGTTGGAACATCTGCTTTGAATGCACCAAGGCAAAAGAAGGTAACACAATAGCATCTTCAGGCATGAGATTGCTTTTTTCCAAGCCTTCACAAAATGATATTAATTGGTGACTGTAAATGTGAATGTGAAAAAAAAATATGCACAAATAAAGTTGGCAAAGTGTGTAGACACAAATGCGTCTGTTATAAAAGGTAAACCTCAAGAGGCTGATTCTACTTCCTTTCTTTTCCAGAGATATATGCCTCAAGACATTTCCTCATTCTGTAACACTCATCAAAGCAGCAGTTACGTTAAGGGATTATTAAGGGCAGATTCATGGCCCATGCTGTCAGTCTCGGAGTGCAAAAATAAACACACATCTCTCCATGCAATAAATATGATGATTTCCTCTGTGCCACTCTAATTTATAGTTTTGCCTTATAGCTACATCTCCCAAGGCTGGAGTGCAGGGCTCGTTAACTTTGAGATTTAAGAAAGATTTAAAAGCCACCTGTGAACAAATATGCTGGGTTTCTCATATGCAGCAGTTTGCAGAGAAGATTATTTGAGCGGATATTGACTCAGGGTGCCTTCATTATTATGATATTTGAAACACAGAGAGTCGGATCTTTTTGTACAACTTGTTGAAATCGTCTTATTCATAGCGCTAAGATGGAGAAAATTATTTTCATTCTGTCAGTTACACGATCAATATTAGCTTCAGACAACTTTTGAATATTTCCGACGGATCACTGTGAGTTTAACAGATGCTGCAGCATTATAATGCAAGTCCAAAACTTCATCTGAATTTATTTTATATAGTGACTGATGTCATGAAATTGATGGAGATATAAAATGAACTAGTTAGGGTTTCAAACTGTGACTAAATGGATGCATTTGATACATATTTCAAAGATGGATTGGTAATTTAGCTCAAAATATATTTTTAAAATTGCTTACTTTTCAGAAATAAGACAGTTTAAATGCCAGTGGACAGTTCATCTCTAGCCCACCAGTCCATACATTGACCTAATTAAACAGAAAAGATACTAAGTACAGGAAAAGATAAAAACAGAATAAAATAAAAAAAAATTAACAAAGATCATTTCAGCATTGTTGAGCTATGATAATAACTGATATCACTTAGAATCCTCATGATTCACCCACAACCCAAATGTTGATGTGCAGCACTGCATGTATTAGACATCTGATCAACAACACGGGCAATTCCAACTTTGATATGTCAGACAATAAATAAATACTAAATAAATACTGATGATTGCTGTCTGTTTGTCCTAATAGTAGCAGAATCTGATCGTTTTAAATCATAGATCCTGTTGATATTCTTCAGTTGAGCCTTTCAAAAGGTCAAATTGCTGTTAAATAGCTAATTGAGTGGAAGGTTCTGCAAACAATGACAGACTATTGGTGTGTATTTATTGTCATTTTTCAAAATGATTGTTTTCCAAATACCCAGCATGCAATGTGCCAGTAAAGGTTGCACATTGTTGCTATTCTGTATTGAAATATTTTTTTTATTTTCAGTTCCTATGGCAGTATTCTCTCCATCAGTTGGGCATTGGGAGGGAAAGCTAAGGAAAGTATCATTATTATTATTAAATATATGTTTTTATCTTATTTACCATGCAGCAAAATAAGAGTAGAGTCTTTCATATAAAGACATAATATGATCTATATGTAAAAGTTACTTTTTGTTCTTGCCTCTTTTTATGGCGCCCTGAACTGCTAGCACCACTGCTAGCACCCTTAGCACTTGCCACAGTGACCTCAGCGAAGTTTAACTGGACTATTTAGGTAAAGATTAGGAATTTAAAGTAATTTCTAACACTCTCTTTGGGTCTTGAATCATTTAATCTTTTTAGTGTGTTTAAAGTTTAAATATTTTATAATTGCATTGTGTAATTCTTTCCACTATCTGCTCAGATCTATCCACTCCAGTTGATCCGAGTCTTTCATTTCTCTCTTTCTATTAACTTGCTCTTGTCTACAGATTTGGTATGAACTAAGCAAGGTCGGTTGAATAACATGAATTGTTATGCCTTCAGAGTTTTTCCACGTTCCTTTGGTTTCATTTTTGTTCATCAGGGAGATTTTTTTTTTTAAATAGGCCATTCATCGCCTCCTCCGACGCTGTTAAACTCATAAAAGCGAGAAACTCTGCGTTCAGCCCTTGAGAACCGCGGCGGTAAAATAGCTCCTTAATCCCTGCTCAACATCCCTAATCAGTTTCATTCTTTCAGTTTCATTCCAGCAAGACCTCTCTTTCAGTCTGCTTCCCACAGCTCGCTTTTAGGCCAATGAACCTTATTACAAGGCCTCACCTGGGATCGTATGCATTTGGAAAAGCGTTCTATCTGTTTAGAAGACAATGGGAACCCTTTGGAGGAGAGCTGAATGTATATGAAGCTTATTAGTCTTAAATTGTTTTGGATCTCATCATTAACAATAACACTGCTGGGCTTCAAAAATTAATCCCCCCGTTTTTGCTAAGCTTGTTTTCAGTTGTGTTTGGTGTGCTGTAGACTGGAAGACGGACATTTACAGCGATAAAAAAATACTCCGGCGGACGGACGAGAGGTGAAACGAATCTCAGATTTATATCTGGTTAAGGCCACAGGTTAGATTTTGAATGAATGCATTTCCACCAAGAAATTTACTTGTGGCTGGAAATGAGACGGGAATCTTTCAAAAGATAATCAAACGGTGGAGCAGGAACATAAATATTCTACCATTTTTATCTATATTTTGCTAGAAAATGAATATAGTCGGGTCAAGATTATCTGCATAGCACATTTCAGCAGCAAGGCACTTCAAAGTGCCTCACACAGTCATCAGTTATGACACATTTAATCAAAAGTAACATCAAACAACATCATTTCTCAATGTCCCAGTTATTATGAATCAAAGGCAGCTTCCAGCAGGTGGAGTTTTAGTCCTATTTTATCGGAACCCAGTGTTTCAGCTACTTTCCAGTTTTCTGGAAGTTTGTTCCAGATTTGTGGTGCATAGATGCTGAATGTTGCTTCTCCATGTTTGGTTCTGGTTCTGGGCATGCAGAACATGAGCTCATGAGATGTGCATAATGAACACATTGTTTTACATATTTGCTTAGTATGGATTTAATCTGTAACTAAGTAGTGTCAGTATGTGAAGAGACAATCTGTTCTTCTGCCTTCTCTCAGTGCTAACTAGAAACAACCAATCAGAGCCAGATGGCGGATCTTAGTGTTATCAATCATCCTCTGTGTGGCGCTGTTCAATCCCCTTTGTATTTCTCTTTTACTCTCTTTACAAAAGAGTAAAGGGGGAAGACAGTGGCCAGGCTAACTAAATAGCATGGCCAAAGCATAGTGTTTTTCTGTAACAGTATGTTGTTTCCCCACCATTTACAATTTTAGCAGTGAGTGCATGAGCTTGATTGTCGGTGTTAAGATCCCCCCCCTGCAGTCTCTTATTGGTTGTTTTTCACCAGGAGCGGTGCCACAGCAGCTCAGGGAGGAAGTGGAGGAGATTGATCTTTTCACAGATTTTCTGCCTTGGAACATACTGTCACCACATGCTGGTGGTTTTAACAAGTTTTAAGAGCTTTTTTAGTCAAGCTTTTATTTTTTTCTGCAAATACCGCTTGCATAATTTCTCTCTATTTTAAAATCAACGTTTCAGCATTTTAATAGTAGCAACGAAGGCAAATACTGCATTCCCAATGAGATCTGCCTCAATCAGTCTGTCATCATTTACAAACTTAATAGTTTCCGGTGATGATTAGGATAATGCCAACAATTTCTTACTTCCTGAGTTTAGTTCATTTGAACATGCTTGGTAGGAAGAACCGGTTTCAGACTGCTTGTTTAAAAAGGCAGGGTCCTTCAATCTACATCATCAGCACAAACATCTGATTCCCCCC
This sequence comes from Poeciliopsis turneri, assembly GCA_922788865.1. Taxonomy (NCBI): domain Eukaryota; kingdom Metazoa; phylum Chordata; class Actinopteri; order Cyprinodontiformes; family Poeciliidae; genus Poeciliopsis; species Poeciliopsis turneri. The sequence goes on along the minus strand of CAKLNU010001061.1, from coordinate 1,641,160 downwards.
CCACATACACACACACACACACACACACCCTGACAGTGTGTCTGTTTTCTACCCCAGCCACGTTTTCCTGTGCTGCAGATTCGCCTGCCTGACAACTCTGATAACACCCAGCTGCAAAAGCAAGAGCAGCACCAATCTCTTCAGTATTCCAACACGCAAGATTACTATACTTAGGCCTGACTGCGCATGTGCGCGTGCGTATGTGTGTGTGTGTGAAGGCACATGCACGGCTCATGATGACAATGATTGGCAAAAGCATCTCTTTGCTCTGGCTTCCTGTCCAAGCCTATCAGATTTACACTTAAAGCTGTCGGCTCTTGATGCGTCTGACTTCTGGAGAAGGAACCCTGATAGCACACCGCTGCTCTCATGCTTATCTTTCATAAATATGATGAATTTCTTGCACCAAGAGGCACCGAATACTTATTCTGTGGAGATGGCTGTCGCCTTCGTAGCGCCCCTGTGTTCGCTTTATCGTTTTTATTTATTTATTTATTTTTTTAGAAAAGCTGATTTGTTCAGTTGTTCCGGCAGCTCAGGTAATCAGGTCTGAGCTGCAGCAGTTATTGCTGCAGTAGCATGGCGGAGTCCAGCATTTGACTACTGCAGAAAGCCTCCATTTATTGTGCAACTCAGCAGTCGATATGAAGGATTAAAGCAAAAGAATATATTACACCAGAAGTCAAGCTTTAACAGAGGAAACGCCACTTTTCATATGTTGGACTTCAACAAAGAGAAATTGATTCTGAAGGCCAAACAGTGTCGTTTTCTGTAACAAACCAACATCTCCCAGCTTTTACATGTGAATGGGCAGGGCTTGCTTAATACGAACTTCTTTTGGTTTAGGATTTCATTTTAAATTCTCATTTGAAAGCACTTCACTTCACATTGAAAATGAAATACTGTGCTGTCTTGCGTATTTCAGTGAGATTGCACTTTTAATTTGCTGTCAATGTTTTCTGCCTTTCCATGTATATGTATTCTGGCATAAAAAAATGTTACTTGAGTCTGAAGTCATGAAGAAATGAACTGTTTTGTCTAACATCACGATCTGTCATGTTTTTGAAACGTGTGTAATTTAGATATGCTCTTGTTTGGAACAATGTTGAGCAAGTCCCCAATATGGCGATGCTGGATGGTTGCTTCAATCCACGACTTACTATATATCCCTTTGAAGTGAAAAGCACAGTAGTGTCAAAGGCATATTAGCGTCATATGAAATATAATGCTTTTTTTAGTTGTTCCTCCATTTTAGCTTAAACAATATGTGGAACATGGAATTCAGAAAAAATGGAAAAAGCTAATTATTAAAAAAATGTAGGAAAATTGATTCAATTTTATTAGGGCTTGCTTTTTAAGCAGCCGCAATGATTGTACATTATTAACTCTTATTTATAAATTGCTCCAACATACTTGCTTTTTTTTTAAAAATAAAAAAAGGTTTGAAATATTTAACCTCTTGCTTTTTGCTCAGAACAGGTTGCTACTGAAGGACAGTTAATTACACAGAAAGATGGCCTCATTTCAGGAGAGTCATTCCTCCAGATGACCTCAGCTGTGAACACAGGTTTTCTATTTGCAAATGTGTCTTTTTTTTTCAGTTTCTGGCCAACACTACTCCTGAATCTTTTTTTTTTTTTTCTTTTTCTCCCCTTTCTGGTCAAGCAGAAATTACACGACTAGGTAAAACCTTTTTTCATTTGACCATAGCAAGAATGAGCTACCTTTTGCTGAGTGTTTGTGTGTGTGTGTGTGTTGAGCCTGTGGCTTGGATGCCAGACAGCTGCGTGAAAAGATTCGATATCACACACCTGTCAAAAGCTGTGACACACCAGAGCACACAAACATATGCACGCTATAATGACAGGGTCACCGGCAGGCCAAGACCTCAGTGGTGTGTTAAAGAGCTCCCTCGCTGCTCTATTACATCCCCACACCTCCACCCGCTCCACCCATCATCTTCCTTCTGCTCTTATCCTCCTCTCGGCTCCCATTCCCTCCACATCCACTCTGGCAGATTGTTTTTCTCAGGTTTTTATTTCTTGCACCTCCTCTCTCGCTCCCCCCATCACAGGGGGCTGCATCCAGCTCGCTGCAGGCTGCGCGGGGCTGATAAAGCCTGCTTAGGTTATAGGAAGAGTCAACGGGGCAGAAACAAAACGCTGCTGCCGGGTTTTAAATCTGCACGCTGTCACCTGAGCGCCGCAAGGCGACGGCTGCTGTGGGATACACTGAGAGGCTGTCTGGGTTGGTGATGGTCGGGTGTGGGACGCGGGGGGGGGGGTGTCTGTGTCTGGCAAGCGGCTGAGTGGGATGAATGACTGGACGGCTAACCTGAGACGTACCGACAGGGAACTCGTGGAATAAGTTTGCCTTTAGAGAAACGGCTGAAAACACAGAGATAACTTTTAAGAGGCTTACTATTTAGAAGGTACTGTAAATTGAGAAAAGATGCATTTTGAGCAATTGACCCAACATATTCAACATGTCTGAACAGAAAAATAAGAATTTGCATATTATCACTGTGCGTCATGTTTTAGGGCTTAACATGCTAACAGCTCTTGCGCGCTGTGGCAACTGTGTCAGGGGCAGTCCTAGTCTGTTTGGTGCCCTGGTTGGACAACCTGTCCCCCAGGGGGCGCCAGCACACTCCACGTGACACTTCCTTTAAATCATCACGTGCTGGTGCAGACACACTTAAATTTTTCTTTTGTTTCATTTGAAAAATGTGGAACAAACTAGAATCATACTCTACACTCTATTGACTGATCAGCAGCTCTTGGCTCTGATTGGTTGTTTCTGACCAAGTGTTGTATTTCTGTATTCAGCACTGGCAACACTGGAGCTCAATCTTTTTTACAGCTCTTGCCTCATACAGGGCTGCACAGTGGCACTGTAGGTAGAACTGTTGCCTTGCAGCAAGAAGGTTCTGTGTTCAATTCCCGGCCCGGGTTCTTTTTGCATGTTCTCCCTGTGCATGCATGGGTTCTCTCAAGGTACTCCACTTCCTCCCACCTTCCAAAAACATGAAGTTAATTGGTCACTCTAAATTCTAAATTCTCCTTAGGTGTGAGTGTGTGTGCATGGTTGATTATCCTGTCTGTCTCTGTGATGCCCCGCCACTCGCCGGAGATAGGCACCAGCTCCTGACCCCACAAGGGACAAGAGTGTATAGAAAATGGATGGATGGGTCTCTTACTGTTAGACATTTTGACAGTGTGATGGAAACATTTTCTGCAAAGGTTATATGCTGCAGCTTTAAAAGAAAAACCCAATGGAAGTAAAAAGTGCCACATAAGCAATTACAAATTTGAAAAGCTCCAAACTTGCTCGAAAAAACAGCAGTACTCCAGACCACTAGAAGGAGTCTGGAGTCAGTAATACTACATGTAAATGTAGCGCTTTTCCATCTGCTGTACATCCCATTAAACCATCACCTCCTGTCTTTTCTATATGCATATCTGGTCTTTACTGAGAGTTTGGTCCCATACGATTTGTCAGTCGACTCCCCCTGGTGGTCTGGAGCATTTCCATTTTGTGAAGCGAGTTTACAGCATTTCACATTTGCTGTTGTGACATTTTATATGAGGTTGCATCATTGTTTGTATGCAGCGATTTTTCTGTTGCATTTTATTTTTGTTGCTCGCTACGCGTTTGCACCTGTCAGCCACCGTGTTGAAATCCCACCCACCTATGCATGATTTTGTTTCAGAAAAAATACAGAAAGGAATTTGAAAAAGTAATTATAAGAACAACATATAGTTAAACACAAGCACAGACAGCTTGCTTTAATCATCACACAGAGAAACCTTTCTGCCCTCCTTCATGGCAATGTCAATGTTAACATGCTAAAGACAACACTCAGCCAGACTGATCACATACATGTGCATATGAATGTGTTGTGTTTGAACACACACACACACACACACATGCAGGGGAGACAGTCAGTGTGTATGAGGAGCAGCTTCAGTGAGTCCATCAAGTGTAATGATTGCAATAAATTCACTCCTGGCTGCTTCTCTCAGCATCCTCTCCACTCTCCCATCCTTCTTTCATCCAAACTCCTCCAACCCCCCCTTCCTCTTTTCATCCATCAAGACCTCTGTCCCTCCTCACATCCATGTTTCTGTCTTCTACCTTTAGTTTTCTGCATGATGTCTGGTAAGCCAAACTAAGTAGGCTGATCTGATTCTTATGTGTTCCTCTTCTCCATGCTTTCTTTTCTTGATTTTCCTGACTTCTCCAGCTGATTCCTTTTGCTTTCTTAACAATCACTTTCATTTTTTTCTCATGTATATATCGTTCTCAGTCAGACTCAAGTCCAGTATGTCGGTTTTGCAAAATGACATTCTTTGCCAAATGTATTGCTTATAGGGGCAGTATAATCAGTCAGTCAAGTTTATTTCAGCAACAAGGCAGCTCAACAAAACAGTCACCAATTGAGAAACCTGTAACAAATATTAGATTTCGTCAAGTGCATATCATGTATTTTCCAGCCACATAATGCACAATCAAGTAATTGTTACCTTCAGTTGTTATAAACACAACTGCAGGTAAAGCTCAAATATCACCTTACATATAATATAAGGTATTACAGTACAATTCGACCTTTAACACCTTGAAATTGGGCCTCTGTACCTTGATACACTTCTCTTTCTGAAACTCCACCTTGAGAAACTCATCACAGCATGGCTTTTCTATCAACCCTTTATCGTTTTTACCAGTGTTTCACTGAGAAGTAGCTCTAGAACGAGCTCAGCAGATGCATAGTTACATCAGGTATTTGCTAATCGCCTCTGGCTAGTCTGAAGGAGTAGGGCTGATCTGTGAGTCGGAAGCTTGGAAACTACAGCTTTTAGGAGGAGTTTTGTCCTTGAAGGAGGAGCTAGGTCCACCCAGGTGTTTTGCACAGTGGAATGGTTGCCATTGGAGATTAAAAGATTTCTCAAACATGCATGAAAGAATCAAAGCAACATTCCAGGACTGTTTCTGATGATGGAATAACATTATAACATCATGTAAAAATAATTAAAAAAAAGGATTTTATATCACACTGCCTCTTTAACTGAAGCCTTCTTATAGACCAGACTGATAACTGGACTCGTTTTGTTCATCATAAAAAGCATGATCACAGCAGGTTTACTGCCTCTCCCCGGTCCGCCCCCCTACACACACCATCTAGTGTCCCTACTCTCCCTTTATCCTCTTTTCTTCTTTTCTTTATTGCTCCCCTCCCACCACATTCTCCGACTTCCACACGCCGACCTCCATCATTCCCATCCCTGATCACTAGTGGGGCGATAAATCATCAGCAGAGTAGCGAAAGCTGCAGCAGCTCATCTGAGTTAGACCACCTCAGCAACACAAGAGAGAGAGAGAGAGAGACGGTACTCACAAAGAAATTAATAGGGTGAGTGCAAACGTCAAAAGAGGAAGAGTGGAGGGAATACCGAATTCATAAGACAAGAGTTAGAAGCGGATGGGGGGAGGAGGGAGAGTAAGTGAGGAATGAATGATGGTGAAACATGTAGGTGAAGCTGGATGAGAATGGAGAATGGTCACACAGTGTGTTCGTGTGAAACTGCGGGTCACAGTCGGGTCAGATGAGCACACGTCTGAGACAGACAGGGGTTATTGATGGCAGACCTTCAGCTCACTGCTGTCTGCTGCTTTACCTTTATGCTGCAGTCTGCCTGTGGCTAAAACAGAGTCCTCCTCCCACTTCACCTGTGGCTCTTTCATTCTTCAAACCGGCTGCCCTTTGATGTTTGACTGAAGTGTAGAAGTTAAGTTGAGAGTGTTAAGTAAACCTCAGTCAGTTGTAGTTAATTAGGCATTTATTTGACCTGGAGATCAGCATGTCTTTTTCAAAGAAGACCTGGCCAAGAAGTCACAGCATTACATATCAGAAGTACAAGTTGGAAAATAACTTTAAAATACAGAACATAATATACAAGAGACTGCTTCAAAATCAGGGCATTGGCACAGGGCATTCTGGGTAAATACAAGCAAAACAAACACGTGTCTAGTGTTAGTGGGACAAATTATTTATTGTCCTTTACCAGCAACAGAGATGAAATCCTACATCTGCTAAAATCTGACACGAGTCCATTTTTGCGCTCAGTGTCTTCTTCTGGGGTTTCCATGTCTCCTTCCTTCATCCTTCAGTGGTTCTTGGTGCAGCGCTACCACAAGCCAGGAGGGGAACTAGTTTTTCAAAGGGTTTTTGGGTCATTTCACACAGTGTAGCATGAAAGAGAACCATTAGTTGTCAAAACACCCTGAGAGACTAAAGAATTAAGCCTGCATTTTTTTTTTTGGCGAGTAAGGCTGACATGTGTCGGCTTGTTCAACTTTTTGCTGTAATTATTTTCTCCTCACAGTGAGAAAAATCAGACTTTCTGTTGAGGAGAAACATAGTGAGATCAGCTTCGGATTGGAATTGGACCATGTTGGTATGATGATGTTGAGAGTGATTTAAAAAAGTTGGATGTTGAATCACATATTCACATAGAGTAATAAAACTTAGACTGACTGAATTTATCTCATTCGATGCTTTGCATCCAAACTAAAAGTTCTTGAGTCCAATTCATTTATAGCCTGACATGCTTTTAACTGTAATTTTGTGTATTTGTTGCTGTCTCTTGGCCAGGACTTCATTGAAAAAGAGGGTTTTCAATCTCATTGGGTTTTTATCCTGGTTATATAAAGGTTGAATAAAATTGGATTAATTCTTCAAATTATAAGAACAGGCCTCACTGAGGCAATGTTGATTTTTGAGCTTCATTTCTTCAGACCTACCTGGGTTTTAAACCTCCTCCACCCCACAGGTATAAAACAAGAAGCTCACACTGACAATACATGTTTGTTTGCGAGACAGATAGAGGGTGGGTGTGCGTGGGAGTGTGTGTGCGTGTGTGGGTGGGTGGGGGCTAATCCAGTCATGAAAGTCGTTGGGGAGAGGAAGAAGACACGGAGTTGCTTCGGCTATCGCTCTGCAAGACATTATTTTGGTCTGTTTTTCAATTTACAGTTAATGAGATTTTCAGCAGCCGTGCTCCGTTCTGTTGTTAGTGTTTATCCCATCCGGCTTTCACAGCCTCATCTTTAATACCGCTGCACTACACCCTGTCTGAGCTGGATTTGTATGAATAGGACACACATAGGAAGCCTATGTGCATCTCTTGCGAGTGTGCATGCACAGAGTATGTACAGTTTGTGTACCAAAGGTTACACATTTCGTTGTGCGTGTTGTGCAGCTGCATGCTGTAAGGCAATTCCCCGTCTACCGTTTCTGCTCTCCACTGGAAAACAATTGTTTTTATTTATCAGCCTATAAGAATGCCTGACCAGCAGCTTTCTCGCTATGGTCTGATGTGACCCTCTTACGGTAGTTTAAGCAATCAGACGACAGGCGACTATCATGTTGCTATCTGGGCTTCCTGGATTATATCCAGTGAAGCAAGGATTAGAACATCAGCTTACAAGATGGAGAAAATGACTGCAATCAAAAACTATGAATAACATTACCAGTCAAATGTGTGGTATCCGTGTTAAAGATGGTAATTAGTTCATCAGATTAAATTCTGGTCCATGAGATGCAGCTTTAATCATTCACACAGAACTAAGTGCACATTTAAAGTACCTCATTATTCTGTTTATTAGAGAAATACATTCTATTTTCTTTTACAGAACATTCAAAAGAAGGATGAAATTATATGACTGTGAATATTAATATGATCATGTTCTTCCTTTTAAGACTGTGAGAACTGCAGTTGTGAAGCCCTGACGTTGTCAGTAGCGACGAGGTCGACGTATAGGGGGAATATGATGCCTATTTGTCATCATCGTTGATAAGGTTGTTGATAAGCAAGAGACTTGTTCTAGATACATAAATACAGTTAATCAGAAATACTCATCTTTAGATGTCTCTCAATCTAAACAATCAATCGAGTTTATTTATATGACACATTTCAGCAACAAGACATTTTAAAGTGCTTTATATCATAAAAATAAGAATAAAAAGTGATTCAGACAACATATAGCCACCATTGAGAAACCAGTACAAACATTACAATTGAGACGATAGATTACACGGACAAGGGAAGCGCACATCAGCGTTTCCGATGTGTCACAATAAATCTTTAATAAATCTAATAAATCCGGGTTTTAATAAATCTTGTTAGCCTGGTAAAAACCAGCTTCTTGTTCGACACGTTGCTTCATCCAGAAGGTCTGGATCTTCGGCTGCTGAGAAATAATTGCTTGCTGGAGGCGTGGACTCTGTTGAAATTTGATACGATTGGATTTAACTGAACCCCATCGCTAACGTTTAGCCGTGACATTGTAAACAAGCATCACTCACTGCGAAGAGAGAAATGCATCTTTGCCAGAAGTAAAATGTCTGAAACATTCCTCTCGACCCGACTTTACCTGCTCAACATTTGGAGGCGTGGCCAACCCGGACTGAATGACTTCCTTCACTTCCTCCTTTGCCATTTCTAAAAACGGCGAAGCAAAAATGAACTCCCATTTGGCCAAGAGAAGCAGATTTGTTTCCCATATTTGTAGTGTGTAGATGTATATTTATGGACATACCAGAAACACATGAAAACTTTTAACAATAAAATGTGATTCACTGCATTAATATTTGTTGACGCATTAGATTCTTTGTCATTAACTTTGAAATGAACCCGTCTTAGTTAAGGGCCTAATATTTTTGCAAAATAAGCAGAAAAAAATTATACACATAAATTTGTACATGTACAGTTTAATACATAACTTGATTTTTTTTATTACAAAGAATCATTAGCTTAACTAAAGTAGCTTATCTTTAGAGGATAGAAAGGATGCACCGATTGCAGTTTTCTGACTGATCGGCGATTATCAATCTTTAAAACACCTGACCTGCCGAGACCGATGTCTTCCAATACTGACTTTTTTGTCTGAAATGTTGTTAAATATAGCAAGAAATTCGATTTGTGGGCATCAGTGGGGTGATTATTATTCACTGCAAACATGACCTGGTGGGCGGGTCTGTCAGTCAAACGTCGCTTAAAGCAAGATCAGTGAATAAGATCAGTGAATAAGATCAGTGAATAAGATCAGTGAATAAGATCAGCCTCCCATGTAAAGGAAGCCGATCACTGATCCCTCACAATTAAGAAAATCAGGGCCAATAAATCAGCTGGCCGGTAAATCAGTGCACACCTAGAGAGTGGTGCTCCTAATGTTTCCAAGATGGGGCAAATAGATTTTGGGTGATGTTCATATAATCTGGTCTGTGCACCATTAGGACCAGTGTGATGTTGTTCTCAGCAGGGATCCTGTGTTTTCCCTTGTTTTCAAACACTGGAACATCTATCCCTCATGCCCTTTTTCTTGTTTCGTATTATCTCTTAAAGCAGAAATAGCCTGAAAATAAGCATCTAAACATCTACAGCTACATTCTGTGATGTCGTAGCTCCAAGCTATTCCAACTCCGAATGTAGCTGTCACTGTGGGAATTTCTCTGGGAAGGTAAACATTATCTCTAACAACACGTCTCTGAACTTCTTGTTCAGGGCATATTGTGGCTGGGGGTGATTGGGGTGTAATGACATTTTGTGGATATGTTCCGTGAACGTGTGTGAGCGTCTGTGCGGTGGAGGTTACATGTTTAAAGATTATGTTTGCTTGAGGTAAAGAAGCCATGTTTGTGAGCCATATGCTTTGGACTGCAGGGAGCAACCCGTGTGTTTGCGTGTGCTGCTGTGTGACTCCGCTAATGTAGCTTTCAGCTGTGGGTTCTGTTTGTATGGGAAAAACACACGGTGTCATTACTGGACTCCTGAGAAGGTAATGTAAACCAGAATGAGACATCATACATGATTGACATCGTGTGATTTCATCTTCTCGCCAGCAGGCAGTTTATGCCCCATCTTCCTTTTTTTCCCCCATCTTCTATTTTTTTCTGAATTCAATCTCTCTCTCTCTCTCTCTTTTTTTTTTTTTACATGTCCTGTCTGGCAAGGTGGCACACTGAAATGTTGTCTGAGTGTCTGTGTAATGGACACAGAGACAGAAAAGAAAGGAGGAAAGAAATGAAGAAAGGTGTGGAAAAGGAATCAAGGCAAAGAAGGAAATAGGAGACGGAAGAAAGAGGCAAGTCAACAGCCTAGACGTCTTCATGCAGAAAGAGAGTGAACGAAACAGACGGCAACCACGGCAACAAACAAAACATATAACAGTCATAACATCATTGAAAAATACATGTTAATGCAGGATGTATTTAGTATCAACCGTGCCTCAAAGTAGAGTGTCCAAATCTAAACAATGACTGAAAGGTGGTGTTTATGGATTCTGCAGGAAACTAAGCACATCTCTATGCATTGCATTGACAGGGGAGAAAATAAACAGTGAACCCATAACTCATGTCTCTCCATGTTTTTCAACTTGAGCTTTTTCTTCAAGTTGAAGAACTGTCTTCTAAAGTTTTTTTTGTTATTTTGGTTTTACGAAAACAATCCAACTCCGGAGTTTCGAATATAGAGCTCACACTGTCTTGATTGCTTGTTGGCGGCTATAAGTTCCTCTCTTTCCCTTTTCCCAGCTCATAACTGGTGCAAATAAAGAATCAAATGATTCATGCTTTCTTAAAAATCCACAGTTTCCTCTTTTTCACGCTTTAAAGATGACCAAGTGACCAAACAACAGTTAGCCGTGCTAACAATAACAAGCTAAGTTTTCTACTGTAGATTTTCTTCTTTGTGCAGTCTTTTGAAAACAGAGAAAGATGTTATTTTTAATTGTTTTAATAATACTTGTGTGTCTACCTAAGCTGAGGATGTCTCCTGAAGCTGCCTCAGCCTGATATGCTTCAGTGCTCTCAGTCTGTGTTGCTCCTTCCAATCTGTTCCGCTCTACTTTCTATCATAAAGTTTATCTCTCATGTGTCCTCTTCAAAGTCAGACTTTAGATACCCTTTACATCCACTCTGTAAACTTTAGGCATCTGTTCTGTGCTGCACCTTTTGTTACCAACCACATAAATTCAAAAGGATCTTCTAAGCTCACGTTTGTTTGGACCTGATGCATTCTTAAGAGGCACAAGTTGAAATTTGGATGAAAGAGGAGAATCGTCTTGCTTTTCTATCCAAAGCTGGTTATTTAACAGCCAGCAGATGTTAAATAACCATACAGTCTGATAAGAATCTAAATCACATATAAATCCTGTGACTTGGCTTAGGCTGTACAGTTCCAGTCAACGTACATAATGTCACCTTCCTAAAATAATGGCCTAAGTCATTTTGAAATGTTTTTTGCTTAAATCATCTTTTGGAAATAAAAAGTTGGTCTTTTTTTAAAATTATCATTATTTTTTCCAAATAATACTAGTTATTATTATTTAGAATAATAATTATTACGAAGAATAATTTAGAATAATTATTATTTGGAATATGCGACAGACTGGTGACCCGTCCATGGTGACCCCGCCTCTCGCCCGGACCGTTAGCTGGAGATAGACACCAGCATCCCTCCCAACACCAATAGGGTTAAAGGTGGTAGAAAATGGATGGATTGATGGATTATTTGGAATAACTATTACAAACCTTTTTTTTTTTTTTGCCAAAATTTGACAACACCCCATCCCACCCTCCCCCCCCAAAAAAAACTTAGTCATTATTTTAGGAAGGGAACAATATATAACTGAATATATCCATCCAGAGGCTGTATTCTTCAGCATCCAGAAATATCAATATGAACTCCTTTGTGAAAAGGAGTTCATATTGATATTACATCATAGATTGATATGAAAAAGTATTTTCTCACTTACGGATTTCTTTTTTTTTTTTTTTCCCACGCACGCACGCATCCGTCCCACACGCACGCACGCATCCGTCCACACACACGCACGCATCCGTCCACACACACGCACGCATCCGTCCACACACACGCACGCATCCGTCCACACACACACAGACACACATTAGGCTAATACAGCTTTTAATGCATGATGAGTAATCAGGACTTATGCAATTGTGCGTCGCCACACAGACAGACAGATTGTCTGACTGTCTGATGTGTAATCATGTCTACAAGACAACCAGGGCGAACCGGAATGAGGACAGTGATGTTTAACAGCATTCACCCTAGTTAATTATCATGTATTACCGTCTTCAACCATCCAAACCTACTTGATGGACCACAGACAGTCATCTCTAAAAGTTTTTCACAGACACAAATGCTGTGTTTCTGCTTCCATGTTATTTTTTATTTCTATTTAGGTGATTAAAATTGTGTGAAGGGCAATTGTAATACCAGAGACTTCATTTATAGTTTTGGTTGTGTGTGGTTTTTATTTCCTTTTTACTTCTTTTTGATTGTTGTGTTTTATTTTTGGATATTTAAATGCAATGTAAATAATCAGCCCTGTGACAGACTGCTGACCTGTCCAGGGTGACCCGACCTCTCGCCTGAAACCTTCGCTGGCCTTGGGCACCAGCAGCCCTCCTGACCCGACCTGACTAGTGACAAGGCAGTTAGAAAGTGGATGGACGGAGGGATGTAAATAATGAATGATTATTAGTCTTTGAGAGGATTTCATTATTGTGTCATTATCAATATATTACTTAAAATGGGCTCAAAACAAAAATATTATAATTGAACTGCGTTCCTCATGGTGGCAGCATGCTGTCAGAGCTCTATTCATTCTGATTTGTTCTTTCTGTTCATACTTTTTATTTTGTTCAGGCATTATTCTTTGTAACCTTCATTTTCTCTGGACCCAGATGATGTGCTGATGGATAGATTTTTGATTTTACTTTTTCTTACTGTCAGATAGTTGCTAAAATGCGTTACCATGACAACAACACATTGTTTTTACTAGGGATGCATCAATACACTTTTTTTTATTTCTGATACTGAACAGATATCTGAGGTTTAACATCAGCCAATACAGAAAATCACCTCTGAACTGACGTAAAATGATTTTTTTTAAAAACAATATTTCTAAATGTACTGAATTACCAATTTGGCATCTTTGCTATTGGCTTAAATAAACTTTGGAAGCTTGACCAGATGTGTAAAAAATAACAGAACCTTAATTTGTACAGTCAGTGTAATTGGAAGTATAACAACCAATGTAAAACTTGAGATTCACTGGAAGACTGACCGCTACTGGACATCTTTCCTGGCCACAGGATCATCCACCAATACTCTATGAAAATACTTGGATGATATGAGTTATGAAAAAATGTCATTGTTCTTTTGAATAACAATAGTATTTTTTAAGTGAACTTAATTGAATGAATTTGAATTGAACTGATCGTTTGGATTCCACTCTGTATTCATGGCTGCGGCCGCTTCTTATTGGTCAAAATGTTTTTAGCTGCAACTGAACCTGTCAGCTTGTCCAGAAATGTAATATACAATAATCGACTATAGTTTTCATGCATGCGAAGACATAGTTATCAGAAGAAACTCTTCTACACTTTTTTCCCTCATTTTTAAAATGATGACTATTGGCTGACCCCCTCAAAAAACTACAGCTAATCTTCTAATGGACACCAGGGCTCACTTTGTGTGCAGCTTGATTATTAGACCCTTCAATCATTTGCAGCTTAATGAATATTGCGTATCGACTGGCAGCAGGTCTCAGAGGAGATAGCTGGTGAATGTGTTCCTCTCTGGGGCGCGTCCTGCAAACATGAACCACCAGAGTCAGCTGAAATGTCTCCTCCACTAGATCTCTGTAGATGGTGACAGACACTCCTTCAGTTTCAATCTGTCAGCCATCAGTTTAATAAGATAAAATCAATTGGTGTGGAAGATTCAATAATGCCATTAAGATTCTTGAATCTTCAGTGTCTTCACCAAAAGATGAACCCATGTCAGTCTGCTTCTGGGTAACCAAGTGAAACCTGAAAAACCCCAAGGATTTCAGTCAGATGTGCTAATTTGATTGATAGATTCATTTCAGCTGGACTGAAGTCTACTTATCTGATCATATTTAATATGGACAGCATTTTTATAACAAAGCTAAATCTGTTTCTATGATCAGTTCTCTGATTTTACTTTCCATAGGTTTATGTTTGAGTAAAAGAAACATTGTTCTTTTATTTTATGTACTGCGGACAAAGTGTCTGAAATTTCAAGGAAAAATTTGATATTTATTTACAGAAAATAAGAAATGGTAAAATTAACAAAAAAGATGCAGCGCTTTAGACCTCAAGTAATCAAAGAAAACATTCATATTCACTTAGAGACAACAATGCTAATGTTTTAACTCAGAAATCAATATTTGGTGGAATAACCACGAGGTTTTCGATGGGGTTCAGTATAGTGGGCTTTTCATTTTTTTTCCAAAGCTGAGTAAAGACCTGAAAGATGTGACAGAGATGTCAAAGTTCTCACAATCTTTTTTAAACACACTGCTGCCGTATAGCACAACTTTACGGGGTTGTTCAGTCTCGTCCCTGTTGGTGTCTCCATCATCAACATTTGGCCAAAAGTCATCAAATGTTCGCTAAAGTCTTAAAGCAACAGAGGAACTCTGAGTAGAAAAGCCAGAGACAATGACCTTTAGCTGATAGATTTAGGGGAAGGTCAGTGTATTCAAAGCACCCAAAAGATTCAGCAGTTTAACTGTTTTATTATCACTCTCATTGTCCTGAGTCAGCTTCTTGTCTCATTGCCATTTTATGGCAGCTCAGAGACTAAATGGGGAGATTAAGGAGTCATAACAGGCCGTTTCAAGTGGCGTGTCACCCCTAATGTCTGCCTACAGCTGAAGCAAATGAACCAATATCCCTGACCTATTTACCCTGCTTTGTGTTGAGACTTCGTCCCAAATGTCATCGGTGTGCGACAGTCACTCCCCCCAAAAAAAAAAAAAAAAAAAAAGACATTAATATCCACCAAAAATCTGTTGCAGGAAGAGAGACAAGAAATAAAGTGGAACCAAATCTTCATTCAGGGACACATTTGTGACAGATTATTAGGGCCAGACTAAGAGCTTTTTTTAATTTATGAGGATGAAGTCATAATATTACGACAAAATCATATTAGTAGAATAGAGACATGATATTACCCGAAGAAAAATCATAAAATTACTAGAAAAAAGTGCTTTCAGTGAGAGCAAAGCTTCAATAGTCGTAAAGATCCGACGAGAGCAGCTCGTCCAGTTTGTGGGTCTTTATTTAAAATAGAACAATTGTTTCAAAGTTCTGATAATAATTGTTGATAATAATGTGTAAAAAGATTAATTATGTCCTTTTTAGTAAAACCAGTAGCTTCATCACATGCTCAACATTCCTCATTTTGATAATTTATTTTATAAAATTACTACTTCAAGCTTTTAATACCACGACTTTATTCTGGTGATGTTATGACTTTATCCTTCTATCTTTATCACTCTTTTTTGGTATTATTACAACTTTATTGTCAGAGTAGCTTGACTTCTTGTTGTACGAATTTGTTCTCATATTATTGCGAACTGATTCTCATTTCTGTCATACGACTTCATTCTCGCAATATTATGACTTAATCCTCGTATGACGTTTTCTCTCAGTGTTCTGCCGTTTTCTCGCAATTTCATAACTTCATTCATGCCATGAAAAATTTCACATTAGCGTGAAGCTCTCAGCAGAATCTGCTTTCTTTCTTACCTAGGATTGCATAAAGTGCAAGTGAGCTTATTTTGGCAGAACCTTTAAGGAAACCATTCCGTGTTTTTCTGCGGCACCAGCTTCTCACACGCTCGGTTTCTCCTGGGATGTGAATCGCTCACCTCTCTCTTCCACGGTGAGAGGAAAAACGGGGGAAGTCGTCTCTGCTGTTTGTGTGCATGCTGTGCTTCATTCCAAACTTCTGTCTGCTTTTAAATATGCACACGTTTTCATGTTGACGTGCTCCTTTGCACGGCTCGTGTTTTTTGTTCCAATTGATGTCTTCGTAGCAGAAGATGGTGATGTCTTTGTTCTTTTCAGAGAAGCTTTAAAAGCGCCGGTGCTTCACCAGATGTAAGTTGTTTTGTCGAACAGAACTAATGGTCCTTTTTATGCTGCTCAAAGCTTCTTCAAAGGAGTAACAACAGTTTCTCTGTTAGCAATCTCTTTTTTTCTTAATTCTGGAAGATTGAATTTTTTTTCCATTTTCCTAAAAAAAAAAAAAAAGTATACTCTTTGAAGCTTCTAAGCTGGGATTTTTGTTTTTTATTGCTCTTCTTATGGTCCTTTAACACTATAGGAATTGGTTAATCCAAGGTAGGGTTTGATGATAGATACAAAAAGAAGAAGAGCTTTATTTTATCTTCATCCATCTCAATTAAAGCTCATGAACTGAGATGTGAGTTTTATCCTGCTTGCTACACGTTGGTTCTAAGAGATGTGCAAGGCAGAAACTAAAGCTCCTTTTTCCACATGTGAAAGTGTGTCAGTGTAAGAGAAAATAAAATCATTTAAAAACAGACATGTATTTGTCTGATATCCAAATAGCAGGAATAACCCTGGATGTCTGTCATTGAGTGAGGCAGCTGAGCCTTCCAATGTCTGACACCAAATTCCTTCTTGTCATTTGCCTCTCAGTGGGTCTCAGTGTCAGTCTGTCCATCGTCTCATTGCTGGAGTTGATGCATGGCCAGATTAAACCCGTCAGACTCATCAGACTCTGCTGGCAGTAAGTGACACTTTAAGGCAGATCAGTGCTAAGTCTTCCTTTGTTGAGGAAGACTTATCCTCATTTGAAATGAGGTACAAATGAGGTTTGTACCTCATTTCTCTTCTTAGTGTTTATTCATGAACTGATATTGATAAGGGGTTTTTAAAAAATTATTTTCATTTGATTTATTTCATTCATAAATAATCATAAATAGGAATAGTTCATGTACTAACCAAAAAAGAAAAAAAACATGACTTAAAAGGAGCAGGAAGAAGTGAAAATGTATGATATCTACCTCCTAAAATAAAGATAAACCAGGTAACAAAACCAGGTAACACTTTATTTGAAGGCGTGTGCATAAGATTGACATGACGCTGTCATAAACATGACATAACTCCTA
This sequence comes from Poeciliopsis turneri, assembly GCA_922788865.1. NCBI lineage: Eukaryota > Metazoa > Chordata > Actinopteri > Cyprinodontiformes > Poeciliidae > Poeciliopsis > Poeciliopsis turneri. The sequence goes on along the minus strand of CAKLNU010001061.1, from coordinate 1,624,123 downwards.
TAATGAAAATGAAAGAGACTTCATGAACGGTTATGACTGTTGTCATGAAGCATCATTTGGTAAATAAGGACACTTTTAATGCAAAGTCGTATTAAAACTCGGATTAAAAATGTCATTATTTACCGAATAAGTCAAAGTTGGTCATTTTAATAGCCTTACCAAAAATCATCATCAATGGTGCATATATTATTTTTTAAATGAGAAACGTTTCAACTTGACAGTTTTATTGGCCCACGAGTTAAAAACTTTTGTCACCACTGTTTTACAAAGTAGTGATTTAGGGAGGTAAAATAAGCACGCTGCACTTTTCAAATTTTCATTTCTAAAAGAAAAAAATGTAAAAATATTGTACGTACTATTGTGTTGTGATCGGTCCAGACCAGCGCTGGATGTATTGTTTTCTTCTCACAAAATATTCTTATAAAAATGTATTCAGGTTTGTGACAAAGTTCGAAGGTCATGAATACTGCCACACTGCACTTTTGGACATTAATAAGTTCAAATCTCTTTTCTCCTCCTCTGTTGCAGCAAAGCTGTGAATCTCTTCGCCGACCTAATTTGCTTTCTTTGTTATAAAATCAAATTCTCAGCATGCCTGGATGTTTCAGTGCAGCAGATGTGAGCGGCTGCAGGTTGAACGCGGCGCTCCTCAGTCTGTTTCTGTCCGTCTGTCTGCTGTCGCGCTGATTAGTCCGTATCCTCGTGTGACCCCGGCGGTTTGCAAAGCACCACGCAACGTCACCAAAATGTTCCAGAGCCTCACAAGTGTCCTCCAGTATGAGTAACACTCTGGTGAAAGCTTTCCTCTTTCCCCACTTTAAGCAGGTGAAAGGTCACACTTAGCATAAAGCTGGTTTAAGCTGGTAAACATCGAGTCTTCAGTGTAAGAACACTTGATTAGAGGGTTTCTGCTGTGTTTGCAGTTGGTTTTGTTTTGTCAGAGCAGCCTCTCGAGGCTCTTGAATTGTTGGAGTTCATGCAGTAACACCAAACAGGAACACAAACATAGTGCCGTCTATTCCAGGTTTTTTATTTTTTTTAAAGCCTTGCTGCACCTGTCTTTAAGAGCGGATCCTCAGAGGTTTATTTGGGGGGAAAAACAACCTTTTTGAGTGTGTTTTCCGAGAGTTTGGACAACATCAGCAGGGACCAGTACAGTCACAAAGGCTTTCAAAGCCACAGCAGAAATGATTTTATTGGCTATTTTTTTTACCCCTGAGTTTGCTTTTCTATGACTTGTAAAAAAAAGAAAGAAAGTAGAGAGAGGCGCCTTAGTTCATCTGGCAAAGGTTTTCATAAAACTGGAGCTCTAATGGAAGGCCGATGTCTTCTCTTTGCTACAAAATTGTGACCTGAAAATTCTAACTGGATCTCCGTGTCCTGGAGACCAGGTAAGAGGGAGAATTACTTTCAAAACAGGAACCTTTAAGGTGGTAAATTTTAAATGAGATGAATTCAAAATCCAAATGATGATGGTGTGTTTGTATGCTTAGAATGGCGATAAGTCCAGCTGTTGTTGACTAATTCCGGGGTAAAGCGTACAGCCGACATCAAGGTGACAGTAGACAAAGACAAGCTTCAAACTGCCTTACAGAAGAACAATGTTTCACCCTCTGTGACACTATAAACACAAACTTTAGTGAATTTCACTGGGATCTTATGTGATTGAACTACACAGAGAAGTACATAATTGTGAAGTGGATGACATGGTAGACTTAACGACCACAACAGCTGAAATCCACAAATACAAAAGACCCCCTCTAAAAGCTTTGTAACTGCCTGTTTTAATAGGCTAAATATACCTAAATATGCATTAATATGTGACCCAGAGAGTTGTCCAGTTTTTCATGAGGGACAGACCATTTGCAACGTCTTCAGAATCCACGCCAATATGAATATAGCAGTTATTTTCAAATTCTAGCATTATTTAGTTTAACAACAGGAAACACTGATGAAGATTCAGTCACTCTGGCAGGTAAGATGCTAATGGATATTGAAACTAATGGCTCCTCTTACTTTCTGATAACCATTAATGATCGTCTAACCAATTAGGGGCACACAGAGACGAAAGTGATGCACCGTGTTCTGATGCAGCGGAACAATGTGAATTCCACACCATTGGTCTCAGTACACTCTAAAAGGAGCAAATAAATAGCAACCTGCATACTTAAAGATTTCATTCTGATGATAACACAGCAGGTGTTGTTCTTCATTTTGTGTATTCAACCCTAATGCTTTTTTTTTTTTTAGACTTGTCTATGTTTTTCTTTAGGTTGAAGTCCCCATGGAGCTCCTTATAGCACTCTCTCAGATTTGCTCTGTAGTTCAACTCAACAGTTTCTCCAGTACACTATAACACAAAGTACAACCTGTGGCATATTTTGGAATTTATGTTGGTTCTGTTTCAACAAACCAGGAGCTTTTTCTCTGGAATACCTCACTAGTGTCAGATTTTGACATTTTACAGTTGGACACAGTCTGAGATGAGACTGGAGACCCAGTGTTGTCCTCAAATGACCAGAAAGCAAATATCCACTTGGAACCCTGCTTTCTCAGCCAGCCTCGACAACAAGTTGTCCTCAGATGACACGGCACACGGACAGACAGCCAACAGTTTAGGAAGTAGTTGTTGTGATAGTTTTTCTCTCCACACTTTGGTTGGGTCACATTGGTATTTCTTCCATAAAGGTAGGAAAAACTCTTGTCCATCTGATCAGCTGTTTAATGACTTTACACTGTTTTGCATATATATATATATGTATAGTATTGGTCTATAAATAATTACTTAAAAATTCATCCTGATTTAGTGTTTTTGGACTCGTGAATTGGACAATGTTAATTTCTCCAGAACAGTATAAATTTTGACTACAAAATTTTAATTTACACAATTTGAGTGATTTTTAACACCCTCAGCTTGTAGTTGGTTTTGATTCCTTTCATGTGAATGTAGGAGAATCACATTTAGAGCATAAAAAAAAGAGCTAATATTTTTTTATTCTGATTCCGGCTTGATCCACGGCCCATTTTTGTTTGAGGGCCAGGAGATTACATCACATAAATTGAGTTAAATAATAATTATAATTACAATTTGGGACAAAATGATTGACTTTTGTTTTACAAAATAAATGTGAACATTGAACAGTTTTCAGTGTAAATCTAGGCTTATAGTTTTACAGTGCCTTGCAAAAGTATTTATAAGCCTTTGAATGTTTGCCACTTTAAAACCACAACCTATATGTTTATTGGTATTTTTCAAGGTTATTATAGTTATTAAATAAAACTAACAAAATCACAAAAACTAAAACCGAGAAATTATTTCAGCTGAAATGAGTTAATGGGGAAAACTATAACTAATGGAACTAAATAAAAACTCACTAAAACATGCTAAAGTTATAGACATAGTATCCTTAGTTTTCGTGTTTATGAATCAATTTATTAACCTTTCAAAATAATTTAAAAATGATTTTTTTTTTTTCTGTTTACCTACTCAAGTAGTCTACATCAGCTGTCGGCAAATTATGATTTTTCATATTCCTCCTGGCAAATTTCACACCAGTCTGCAAAATGGCGACAGCAAAAGTTAAACGTTTCTAGTTGGTTGTTCAACAATAATTTTTTTTTAAATGTTATCTTCTGTTGAGTATCCATTACCCAATGGATGTACAACATATGTAATAACAATGCAGTATTTTTGATCTTTTTGAATTCTGCACATTAAAATTAACTAAAGTATGAAAAAAACTAAAGCTACTGTAACTAATATAAGTTTTAAAAAAAACTAAACTAAGACTAAGTGGTACTTAACTAACTAAGGATAACTAGCAAACATAGAACACTCTAAAAACGAATTAGGTCACAGGTTCAATTCCTGGCCTGGTGATCTTTGCTGCATGTCTTCCATCTCTCTCATTATCCTACTTATAATCATAACATTTTCAAATAAAGGCCACTAGAGCCAAAAAAAACTTAAAAAACCCTAAAAAATCATAAAAACATTGAACAGTCAATGGTTGAAGGTATTATAATGAAGTGAAAGTTTATTGGGAACGACAGTACCTCAACCAAGATGTAGTAATGAAAATGCAAAAATAATAACAGCATCATTGGACCTTGAGGGGGATAAATCACAGAGGTCACTAACTTTCTGAAGAATCAACAGTTATGGACTTACAAACTTGCCCTTGCCTGAATGTTAGCTCAAGAACTGTTCCTTGAGCGCATCATGTTGTGGGTTTCAGTTACTACGCAGATGCATATTCACCAAGTGGAATTTAAAGTATTGCATGCTATTGTTCAAATCGTGCTGCAATTACAATCTAGAGCAGTGGAGATGTGTTCTGTGGAGTAACAAATCGTATTTCTCTGTCAGGCAGCTTGTCAGGAGAACATCTCTTGACTGCCTGCACAGCACAGGACATTTTGGACTATTTCACTCTTTCATCGTTGTGGGATCTGGTACACAAAGTAATATCCACAGACACATGAGTGAGCAACTCTGATACAGAGGAGTTTGGCCGGTTTGACCTCAACCTGATAGAAGACCTTTAAGGTTACTTTGCGGTGGACAAAGTAATCTTTGACAAAGACAAAGTAATCTTTGTCTGCCACATGTTTCTGTGGCAGAAATGTCCATGTGGCAGAATGATAATATGAAATGTGGGAAGCACTATGTTAAACCATGCGGATTAAGAATGGGATAGCACTGAAGTTCAGCTACATTTAGCTGAACTTGAGTTCAGTCAGATTGGAAGGGGGTTTGTGAACAGCAGTTTTCAGGTAAGCCACAGGTTCTCAATTAGGAATGAGAACCTGTGGCTAACTATTTCACTAACTATTTCCTTGTAGACCTAAAAATCTAAGTATCATCACTGGAAGGTAAACCTCCAACTTCTGTCAGCAGGTGGTCCTCCATTATTTCTGTTCACCCATCAACTCTCACCAGTTTGCCTAAAGAATAAAAAGTGCTCTGATATAACATGTTTGCTGTGTCCTTACATGACCTGTGGCAAATTAGACTTTTTTTTTTTATGGCTTTCTTTCAGGAGTGGTTTGATTGGTGCTGCTTACACATGAAGGCCAGATTGATCCACTCAGTTATAAATCCTCTGATTGGCTAAAAACAAGAAGAATTAAAAAAATTTTAGAGTAAAATGTAGAAAATGTCATGTTGATTTACCGTGATTTGTTCTCATTGTTTGACATTGCAACATGTTGGATGCTGACTTGGTTTAAGCCAAAAGAAGACCACAATGAGTCACACTGTGTGTGTGTGGTACCTCACAAACTTCATTTTCTTCCACAGCACTTCGGTCCTCACCTCCTCTAGTCCAACCTCCTCTATTGTGCATCTGCTTACTGTAATAAGGCTCGATAAGAGCCGGCAAACAAAGCCGAGATAAGACTGAGATCTATTGAGCCTTTCCAAAACTCAGACAGGGCGTATGTTTGTTTATCCGTCTGCTTTTTTCTATTCCTCCCCTCTTTGACTTGTTCCATGTCATTCCTTGCCTTGAACTTGTTTTTAAACCTGTTTTTTTCTTATCTGGTGTTTGATTTCTTTACGCTTTTATGCGTCTGCCACGTCTGTTCTTTGATATTTTTTTGCATGTTTCTTTTCTTTTCCTTTCTTTCCTCGTTGCTTCATTTTATGTGGGTTGTCTCTCTCTTTCATGTTTTCACACAGGCTTTCCTCCCTCTGTGATTCCTTCCCCCGTCACACCACACCCCGTGTGTGATGCATCTCCCTCGTACCCTCGTTTTTATGTCTCAATAACAAGAAAAAGTAGTTTTCTCCTACTTGACAAACAGCCTCACCTCCTCCTCCTCTTTTCCTGTCCTCTTCCCTCCCCCCCTCCTTCTTTCTTTTGGAATTTATTTCTTTCCCAGTCACACAAAAACTGCACTTGGTACTTTTGAAATGGAAATAAAGTTTTGTTGTTTCCTCAGCTGTAGCCTCCTCCAGCCCTGTTTATCAGGCAGACTTCAAAGTGGCATGCTGACATGTGGCGCTATCTCTCCGCCGCTCTGTGGAAACAGGGTCACAGGCGGCGCTCGGCTCTCAAAAAAAAAAAAAAAGAAAGAAAGAAAAACTTTCCCCTTTCATGTGAGAGCCTGGTGGGTGAGAGGAACCAAAGGGGGTCCATGCCAGCCCTCCACCTGCGATCTCAGCTCAGACGCCAATCGTCCACCGCTGCGCACATCTGCGTTTGTGTTTGTTGCGTGGGAGTTGGTGGAGGTGTGTGCTCTCTCAGCTTGGTACTGCAGGCTAGCGGTTAGCCTCCCCGCGTTCTGCTGTGGTCCACCTAAACCACCTGTTGTTTCTGGTATCTCATGAATTTCTTCACCGAGTTCCCTCCCTCTCTCTGTGTTTTTCCTCTTCTTTCCCCAGCTGTGGAGCCAATCTGAGAGCGGCGGAGGAGTTGCTGATGAGTTTCGGACGGGACGTATGTGGGAGGAGGACAACGAAACCAGGAAGCAAAAGATCAAAACGAATCAGAGGGGACGGCAATAAGAGCTGCTTATGAAAGACAACTCTGAGCCGCGCCCCGGGCCGCGTCCTTCATCCTCTCACCGTGCCACAAAATCCCCATCAATCTCTGTCACAATCCGTCCTCTTTTCCTGTGAGCCATCCCTTTATTCTCCCCTCCTTCAGAACATAGCTGAACCCCCTTCTACAGACCGGTGATCCAGGCAGCAGCAAAAAAAAAAAAAAAAAGAACAAGGGGTGACGAGACAAGCTGTCACTAAGCACAGGAGGGACCCTGACTCGCTGCCGGGTGTGAGAGAACAGCTGCCTCTAGCTTGAGCACATGGGCTGTTAATAAACAGAGATGGCGGTGAAACTGGCCGGTGCCACCCTGTCCTCTCGACCACCCTCCCCCTCTCCGACGGCCTCTGCCCGGACAGGTTAAGGTCGGTCCATCGGCATCCATCGCAGCATCTGCAGCAGCTGGCTGAGCGTGGGAAGGAGCAGTATGCAGGAAACTGACCTACCAGCTACAAATGCCTTCAAAGGTAAAAGCCGACAATGAGCACCGTTCTGTGTCCCCTACTGTGTGTGTTTGTTGTGTATCAACCTGTGTCCTGGTAAGAAAATCTCACATTCGAGTCTCACCGGGGTTCACTTGAACCAAACCGAGACCTTGGGTTTGGTCTGCGTCAGAGTTTGATTCTGCATTCACAACTCCCCAAATGAACCACACTTTCCAGACAAACCAACTAGTTTGATTAAAGGAGACCAAACAAAGCTGGCATGAATGCACTGTTATGAACCAGTATTGATCAGTGGACAGAAGCAATATACTCTTTACTAGTGTGATGTTTGCACACTTATAAAGAAATACACTGGATTGGAGTTGATGTCGCTTTTCCAGTCAATTCATACGAAATGCTTCTCTTACAGCAATACATGGTCACAATCCGTCTCTGGATGTTATCTGTTCTCTACCACACTTGTGTGCACTTGCATCTCTGTCTTTTCTCTGGTGCGTTCACTGACAGTCTGTAATGGAAATGTACAAGCATCGCTGTATACATTACGAGTACTGGACCAAATTGCCCCTTTGCCTCCAGAATTGGCTTGATTCTTCATATTACAGATCCCACAAGGTGCCACTAACATTCCTCAGCTGCACATCCACAGTGCAATCTCACAGCAAACTGTGGCTTGACTCATCCAACTGAGTCACATTTTTCAAATTATTATTGCCATCTTATGGTAAGCATCTGTGAATTGTAGCCTTGGTTTCTCTCTCTTTGCTGTATGGAGTGGCACCTGATGTGATCCTTTGCTTCTGTAGCTGCTTCAGTGTTCCACAAGGACCCTTTATATATGATACACCTAATACTTTGGTTGTAGCTAGTGTTTATTCGAACTACTGCTGATCCCCCTCTGATGTTAATAGATCATTTTTATCCACACAGTTGTTCCTCACTGAGTAATTTGTGTTTCTGGATCTATGCCCTGTAAATCATACGTAGTTTGTGTGAAAATCCCAGCGTTTTCTGAAATACTCAGACCTACTAATCGTCGCCAACAAACCTTAAATCTCCTTTCTTCTCCATCCTGGTTCTTTGAACTCCAGTAGGCCGCCTTCACCGGATGCCTAAATGCATTTAGTGGCTGATTTGCAGTTTGAGTAATTAAGCTTTTAAACAGGAATACTCGAAGTGTGAAACAGGTGTAGAACGTTCTCCTTCTCACTCTAATGCGCAGAAATAAATACCATTTCATTTGTCGAAACGTCCACATGAACCTATTTTTGATTAAAAAAAACAGAAAAAACTCCAGATAATTTGTAAGATTTTCTAGAGAGATCTTACTTTCGGTGAGGTGTAATTTGGACTACATACTTAGTTATAAATATGTCTCCTGATTTCTTGCAGGAGGCAACATACCTGTGTTTGCTTGTACTATATTTCTAAAGTAAGATGTTAAAGGCTGGCCTTGTCAGGCATTCTTTAGCCAATTTGGTGTTCTCCAAACTCTGCCTTAGCAAAGCCTCACAACTTTTCTTTCAATTTCTAAATCAATTCATGTTTTCATGTGGAAGCCCATTGCATAAATGAGATGGTTTTTGTGCCTTTGTACTGTCAAAACACGTCGAGGACATCACCAGAGGGGATGAGTGGTATTATCTGTAAGGAGCAGTATAAAAGCATTTTCAGGATCGTGCCACCATGAGTCAAAGTTGTGTTCAAATTGGACCGACTTGCTTAACATTTTTGTGAGCGAGCGTCGAAGAAATGTAAAAACAATCCTAACAGAAATAAGCCAGTATGGCTTTTTATGTACACTCCTTTTTCTGTCTGTGACAGTGTTTCAAGTGGAATTGGTGAATAATATGGTTTCATCTTTTTGTTAGCATAACTATCCAACAAGGTAAGTCCAAATCCAGTCAAGAGTTTATGTTACATGTTCTCAAACACATGAATTCAGCTTGTTAACAGCATTAATATACTGTATATTAAGTAATCAGTTAGACTGTTCTCAGATACGTCTCATAAAGTTATGCGAAAAATGAAATACATCCCTTGACTTGAAGTCGTCTCTACCCACATTTCATGGAAATCTGGCCTTGCTATGTTTGCAGGCACAAACCTCACGAGACGCATCGTTTCATTGTTTCATCGTTTCATTTAGATAGAGGTTCCCAACTAAACCATTGCAACATTTTGATTATTTTCCTCTCCAGCCATTCTGTGGTAGACTTACTGCATTTTTTGAGGATCATACTTCTGTTTCATGACTCAGTTTGTTATGAGGACGTCTGTTGAAGAAATGGTCTGCAACTCTAGAATGCTTTGATATACAAAGGAGTTTCTGTTGACTGTTGATTGAGCCCAAATCAGAATTCCTCTTCTTCACTCCTTTGTGTTGACATGAAGTGTTTCTGACTAGATTCTCTAATTGGTATTCTGTAAACATGTAATTGTGGATAATCAATAAGCATCTTCTTCTGTCAGAAGAACATTGTTCCACAGGTGATCAAGTTCATTCAGATCCAACTTTGCCTATCTAAGTTGCGACGTTGTAGTCTTTGGAGCGTAAACCGTCTTTATCCTGGTAACTCTCCTAACCAAACCTCACTAGCATTTTAACTGCATTACTCCCAGTAAATGCCTTTCCACTTGAACTCCATCTGTGATTCATGTAGCCCAAGAAACTTGGAGAACCTTTGACTGTTCATCAACCACCATGAGGTTAATTAGGAGCCATTAACATGCTATATTATTGATAAAAAGTGTGAAAAAGCCCCTGCCAGCTATAGTTGTCCCCCATGGACAAGGATTTTTTTTTCAAATGAAGCAGTCCTCCGTCAAACAGCTGGTTGAACTAGCAGCTCAGACCATTAATACAGTAATACGCCCCCTCACCGCACCCTCTGTGAGGGATGACATTTTAAACATCACACTCTCATAATGCCCCACAGAACAGATCCGCCAACTACTTCCACAAAGTTCACATTCTGCTGTTATGCCTTTGATCGCCGATTCCCTCTGGGACGTTTCCACTGGCAATGTTAACCCAGAACACACCAGGGACAGGGTCACCATTCAACGCTCATTTATCCAAGACTCTCACCTCAAGTGGGTTTGGATGGCCCAAAGATGGTTCTGTAGACACGGAAAGACTTACAGAGCTTTTACTCTCGAGAAGATGATTCATCAAGACAGAAAGCCCCAGTCTGGAGACCTAAAGAAGCCAATGCTGACGGCCCGACTGACTCACAGCTCAGGCTGTTCCTCTCTGGTCCACCCTGTGAGTTCACAGAAAGACCGGTTGGAATGGTGCGGGTAAATTTTTCAACTCATGTGCCAGCTTCGAATCTTCGCTAGATTTGTCGGAAGACATGCGCACGCTTCCTGCTGTTGTTATTATTAGTGGAGTAAACTGCTGCATCTGTGGAGAAATCCCTCATGAGCCAGGCTTTCTCGCTACTCCCAAATCACTCGTATTACATAATTCATCAGCTGCGTGTATGAGCGTGTGAGAGCATGTGTGTGTGTTTGGGTTTGCTCAGGTCAGTCTCCACTGCAGCCCTGAGGGGGAGCGGGGGGGAATGAAGTCATCGAGCGATAGTAAACAAACCGTTCAGAAGTAGGCAGACGGCGGTGGTCGATAGCTGCAAGGCTAATGCAAGGTTCTGTTTACTCTGCAGGGTTCATGTTGGGTAAAATGCTGTGTTTCACACACACACACGTGCACACATGCACACACACACACACACATGCACTATCTGAACTTACATGCATCCCTGCATTGGTCTGTGTCTATCCATGCAACAAGTTCCACTGTGAGCTTTGTTTTAAAGGAGGGAAGAGTGATTTGGTGCCTTTGCAGCTCCTGAGTGGAAAACAATATTTTCCTTCTATCACTTTTTTTTTTACCTCTCGACTTTGCTTCTATGACCTCACATCTGTGTTGACCACTTTCCTAATCACTGTGTTCCTGTTTGATGCTTCACTTTATCACCTGACCTTAAAATTATGCTAATGCTTTTTTCAGATGTGAATAAACCTTAAGAGTTTATTTTTTTTTTAAATCTATTTCTATTCGTTCCAAAATGCAATTGCAGACAAGCTGCAAATGACTTTCAGTTCTGTAAAATTTCTGTTTCATTTTCTTTTTTTTACACTGAATGTCATAAATTAGCTCATCAGTTGTGAAAGTCTTGCCGTCTCTGCTTTCCAAGATGGGGCCACATGAGGTTCCAGTTATTCCAACCTTTGCTTTGCTTTAATATAAAAATGTTACCAGCCTGGGATCTTTGTGCATGGAGTCACACCGTCTCCAGGTGGATATGTTGGTTTTCTCCAGTTACTGCTGCTCCCTCCCTCAGTACTAGAGTGTTTATGTTGGAGAATTTGGTTCCTCTAACTTGCCCTTCAGAAAGTGTGTCTGTGTGTTTTCGTATTTCTCACCTTGTAAGGATGTGAGGACATAATGGTCCTTATGGGGGCAGCGATAAGCCACACCCTTTTGATTCTGTCATCCCAGCTACATGAATACTCACATGACCTATGACCTCAGGAGTTTACCTCATATTAAATGTCGCAGACTCACTTTTTTCCCCCAGTACACTTTAGCTTTTATTTTTTATAACTGTGTTTGATAAATTGTAACTAGTGCATAACATTAGCAGATGTCTATTTTTGTGAGTGAAAAAATTGGAAGTTTGTGTTTTTACATTTCAAAGTGTCTCCATTGTTTCTCATCTTCTGCTGCGTGTGCAGAGTTTTCTATTTATTCTCTGTTTCATTCTACGGCGATTTATTTGAACTAAATGTAATGGGACATATCTTCAACCGAGTTCCATGTGTCATCAGTTCACAGAACATTTTCCAAACATTTTTGGTAATCATTAATGTTTTTTTTTTTTTTTTGGCAAATTTGATCCAGGCCTTTGTGTTCTTTTTAAGCAGCAGTGATTGTTCTCCTTGGAACTCTCCCATGGATACCATTTTTTTCCAGTCCCCTTGTTATTGTTGAATCATGAGCACTGATCTTGACAGAGGCCTGCAGTAACGTACATGTTGTTCTGTGCTCTTTTGTGACCTCCTGGATGAGTAATTAATGCATTCTTTGAGTAATTTTGACAGACTGCTCACTCCTGGGAAGGTTCACCACTGTTCCATGTTTTCTCTATATGTGGATTATGTCTTTCATTATTGAGGCATTGATTTGCCAGAGTACAAAATCATTGGAAATGACTTGTTGGCCCTTTCCAGTGACGTTTTTTCCAACTAGTTTTGAGTTTCTTCCAATTAGATCATTGCTTTGTGAGATCTTGGAACATATCACATGTCAGACATGTTCTATTGAATTGATCCTACAGGTTTGATTGTCAAACCTGATTCCAAGAAATGTGGTTTATCTGTTTCTGATTAACTCTTTCACATTGAGATAGGGCGTCTTTTTACTTTCTCTTAATCAACTAAATCTTGTAAAGACTGGATTTTTTTTTAACGATGGGGTATGGGTCGTTTCTATGGGCTGATTTTACAATGGAAACAGACGAAATAGTGTTTTGAACTAAACCCCCATAAGAAGAGCACCAAGATATAACTCTATGTGCTGAGGCTTAGGGAGAGAATAGGGATTAAAATGAAGTTTTAACTTTCAAAAAGTATTTAGGAAAGATCACAGTATTAACAAATAACAGGAGCTGTTTTAGAAAGTGAAAAGACAAAAGAAAAATCTTGCTTAAGTTTTTGCAAGACCTTTGGCTGTTGGAGAAACAGCTGGCTTTGAATGTTGCCTGGAGGAGGTGGGAGTCAGTGAAAAATTTGCATGATATTCAGAAAAGGATTGTCAGGCGTGTTGATAATTTGTCTTTTCCATTGTCTTTTGCTTCACCGGTTCGCCAGAGTTCACCGATTCCTGAAAAACCTCGAGTGCTGTATTCTCACTCGAGGTCCAACTGTCTCACTCTTTCAACACTTTTTCTATCTGGACTCAGTCACTCATGTGAATTGGCATGGTTTTAGTCTCAAAAGTCTTCTCCTTCAGCATTATCATTTTTCTTTGTGCATCTGCTGGATTTTAATGGAACGTGTCGACATGGAAAATGGAAGTGGATCGTAAAAGTCTGAAGGCAGAGTGGTAATCTACCGTTTACCACTTGCAGAGAGGGATAGGAGGAGAAGCGATGGCCGCTTACAGGGAGCAGGAAAATTCAATCACTGTGCCTTCAACTGGGAAAGTTTTCCTACTAAATCCAAGCAGTCCTTAGACACACCAATACTACAAACTCACTATTAGTTTAACCAGGGGTGAACAGCAGCAGAGTACATTTAACTGAGTACTGTACACAAGTACATTTTTGAGGATCTTAACTTTACTTGAGTATTAATTTTTCGGGGAACTTTTGACTTTCCCTCCACTACATCTCCAGGAAGCTGGCCATTACGTTTTCCTTTTGGCTAGATGTGAAGTCCACTGTTGCCGTTTTTCTTTACTGAAATGCAATTGGCCACACGCTATGCTCCCGGAGCCAATCACAGTCACCGCACACACCTGAGATTTGGAGTGATGTCATCCTCGTTAAGTGTGGCCAGCTGAGCTGCTGCTTTCAGTCCAACAGAACTCAACAATGGAAACCTCCATCAGCACAACCCACCACCATATCTGAGCTCCATGTTTGAACGTTCACAAGCTTCTTTAGTAAAGAGCGTTTCAAATGATAATATTAATAATAAAAACATTCTTGCATTTTAATGCTAAAGTTTTTACAGGACCTGTAGACATTTTGTAGCAGAGTTGTTACGCAGGTCAGCAGGTAATCAGGTGGTTTCAGAAAGTTACAAAATTCTGCAAAAACACTCAGAAAACAAGACAGAAAAGTATTTGTATTAGAAAAGATCCTTCGTACTCTGGTATACTTTTCAAAAGTAAGTACTTCAGCACTTTGACTTGAGTACGCTTTTCACCAAGCAACTTTAACTTGGAATAAGATTGTCAATACTTTTACTCAAATGCTAAACCTGAGTACTTTGCCCGTCACTGACTCTTTGCGAGTCGTCTTGTTTTCTGCCGTTGACATATTTCCTAATATCATCCCTCCCTCAGTGGTCACCTTCGTTTGTCTGCTTCCATTTATCTCACGCCGTCTGCTGTCCTCCCCTCCTGCCTTTGGGCTTTAGTCTCTTCCATTGCGGTCTCCAGCTGCAGCAACTCCATATTGAGCTGTACTAATGTGGAGCCCTCATTCATCCATAACATGACTGACAGCTTCTGACCGTTACAAGGATACCTGCTGTCCCCCAACCACTGGCTGGCTGCTTACAGGCTGAGGCTTCAGACACAATCCTTAAGTGTCTGCTTTTTTATACAGAACTAGAATGATAGCCCCCAGTTTAATTAAAAGGAGTAAGATAGGCTGTAGTCCACTTATGAACTCATTTGTATCTTCTCAGTCGACTTTCCGACCATGATGGCAGAGAAGATAATAAAAATGACAAACACTGATTTGATTCAACCGAAAAGCTCTTAGAGATTTGTGCTAATTAGTTTTCAGGCAGAAAAAATATTTTTCTAGCTTAATTCATATCGAAGTCATATTTCCACAGTTTCCCGCTGTTGTTTTAATAGCAAATTTCCCCAAGACAATTACTTTGCCGACGTCTTTAGGCTCCTTAAAGTTCAACACGCTGCTTTTTTTTTTCTGTCTCTGCGAAGCCGGTTTGCTATCGAGTGAGTAGGTAGAGAGGAAAATAACTTTACCCCCTGGGACCCCTAGAGCTGAGAAAATGAGTTTTGGGAACAAAATCATCATGTTAAAAACAATCAGGAGATAATAGCGTACATGCTTAAGGCAGTCAATTCAAATTTCATGATCTGGTGTATTAAATTTCTGTTCTAAGTTGCGGAAGAAGAAAGTTGTTCGCTTGTACTAGTTTATACGACATGTCTGTCTATACTTTGCTTTCTCACAAATGCATTGCAATTGAATTCATAAGCACATAATGCTCCAGGCAGTTATTGGAAATACATTTTTAGAAGTTATGGCAACACAAATGCTGGCTGTTTATATTCATAACTCTGAGCAGAAGGACAAGGTAAAGTTTTGTCAGTTGGCTCTATAAAACAGATTTCAGTTTCTAAAGTGTAGGATGACTGGGTTAGTTGTCCAATGTGAAAAGGACCCAGAACTGGGACCTCCGACTGTCAAATCATGGTCACTAATAGTTTTTTTGGGTTTTTTTTTGTTATATCTGTTGGTGAAAAAACAATACCCTAATATTTAAATTACAGAAAACATTTTCCATTTTATCTTCCTGATCGTCTCTGCAGTAGTGGGAAATAACTCCAACCCAAACACAAAATGATTTGGGCGCCGACAAAACTTCTGACTCCATTAACTCCAGTAGAGTCGAAAATGCTATGGATTTAAAGGGGCAGTATTATGAATTTTCCAGAAACATAGTATAACTTTATATTAAAATCAAGTAACTCCGTTACCTTCAGTTTAAATAGAAATACTATACAGATCAAATATGACTAAAAAGTAACTTAACTTCATCATTTAATACTTTGAAATTGGGCCTCTGTGTCTTTAAGAAACTCCTGCATTGTGCACAACTGAATGGTTGCCATAGAGATTGAAGAATTTCTCAAACATTCATGAAAGAATCAAGTCCACACTCCCGGTAAACATAACATTACGACATGATGTAAAGCTAAACAGAAAGCGGACTTGACATAACACTGCCCCTTTAAAGAAACGGCGGTGTGACTTTCACCTGGCGAACATTCAGCCTCTGCAGCTGGAGCTCTCTCATCTCTGCATCCTCTGCTCTAATGGTGCTTCAAACCCAGAAGTCTCTGTCAGAGAGCAGCTGTGTATCTTTGCTAGTGGAAGTTATAATTAGGACAGATCCGATAAGAAACCTTTTTAGGCTGCTAAATGTTGATTGCTACGCTGTTTCAGAACTTGCTTTAGCTTGACGCTGCTACCAGGTGCGTCCTCACTGCTGCACCTGCCAACAGGATCTATGGCTGGAGGTGAGCGGCCATAGAAACTGCTGTAGAAGCTCAATGGTAAGAGGAAGGATCAGCCAACAACATTTGGAGCTCACATCTAAAGATGAGAAGGAGCCCAAAATACAAATAATTTGAACCACAGCAGGTGTGGAAAGCCACAACTCAATAACTAATAAAGTCTCAAAATAGGTATTTATGCATGTGATTATTTTTTTTACAGAAATGGAAATCCATGCACTAAATTAATTAGAATTTGTTTTACTAATTACAACTGACTAAAACAGAGATGTTTGGTCTGATTTAAATCTTGAAAGTGAGAAAAATGGTTTATATGCCTTTTTATTTCAGTGTCTGTAAACGTCTGGGTTCCACTGTAAATACTTGACAAATAGAATATTATGTTATATTCTATATATCTATACTTGATTCCTTGCTGTGTGACATACTGTATATATTTCTAATTTTCTTTAAATGGTCACATATGTCACTAGGTGTGCTGCTATTCACCATGTAATTGCTTAATTTTACATTCGAAAAATAAATTTGCTTAATGGACATTTAGAAAAGACAAAAAAACAACCACCCAAAAACTTTTTGTTTCTTTATAAAAAGTTTGTTTTCCCACTATTATAAAGTCTTTAGGCTGTATGAATATGAGTATATTTTGCAAAATTAGCATGGAAACACTTTTTCCAAATCACACAAGTGTTGTAATCAACAACTGGCTGTTGCTGCTGGTGAAAAAGACAAAGAAGACGACAGGAAGTATTTGGAGGATGATGGCATGGCATGTTTTTTTAACAACCTATTTCGTGGGCAAAGTTATTTTTACATGTTTATGATTTTATGGAAAAACAGAAATTGTCAAATTGTATTTTTTCATCATTAGTGGAATATTGACAAACTTTTGTGCATATCTGTTATGGAAGCACAGCTAGAAGATCATGTAGAAGATTAAGATTTACCATATTTTTAAATGGTAAATAATAAAATTTTTTACAAACGACAGAATGCCGCGTGTGTGTGTGTGCGTGTGTGTGCGTGTGTGTGTGTGTGTGTGTGTGTGTGTGTGTGTGCGGGTGGGGAGGTGTGTTTAATGAAAGCTGTCAGCTGTCCTGCCAGAGCGTACTGACATCACACCTGAGGCCGTGTTAAGAAGGAACAGATGGTTTTATGACTTGTTGTTCTGGTCTATTATTTTTTGCAACTCATAGGACGTGACCATAAAATGGAATGGGACTTTCATGTCATACACTTTCCAGCCACTTTAGTAGGTACACATGGTGTTGGGTTGGACTCAGTAATAGCAGCGACTCTGTAATAGTCCAACATGTTCCGATGGGATTTCACTATATAATTTTGGAAGGAGTGAAGTTTTGTGGATCAATTTCCTTCAAAGAACAATGTAGTGAGATGTATGTATCTTTTAATATCCTGTTTGGCTACATGTAAGAATATATATATATATATATATATATATATATATATATATATATATAATTCTGCACACAATTCTTGCAAAGGACTTTGGGGAAGCAGCGTTTAGTTTTTCTTCCAGAAAACTGAAAAACTGCCGAACCACCAAGTTCCTATAAATTAAGGCTAAAAACTCACCTGTTCAGATTTCCATTTGATTCAAAATGACTGGAATATTAGTCATTGTGGTTGATAGACTGTTGATTTTGATGATGGCCTTTGACAAAATGTATTATTTATTGCTTGTTTCATAATTGGTTGCTTTAGTATTCTTTCAATTTCTAAAGCACTTTGAACTTCCTTGTTGCTGAAATGTGCTAAACAGAAAAACTTGACTTACCTTCAAAATAAGCTGAAAAGACCTTCAGTATATCAGCAGTTAAAATATATTAGAACATGAGTTAAACCTGGTATAACGTCTGCTTTTAGTTCTGTTCGCAAATGCATGCAAGGCCACTTAGTGTTTTAAAAGGCTTCAAAACAAAATTTATTAAAGGACAATTTTATAAATGATAATTTGATTATTTAAAAAAGCTAGGATGAAATACAGTATGTATTGTAAGAGATGTTTTTAGTGATGTAAGGAAGCTCGACTGTGGCAGCAAACTGATTCCTTGCTGTGTTTTATAGAAACAGTTTGGAACCAACACTGCTACAATCACTGATGGTTTGAAAGCCTCTTACTGCCTGTGTCCTTTTAAATGACACATGTGCAGAGATTTAAATTTCTGTTTTGACTTTTGACACATCATTGCAAGCTTGCACATTTATTGGATTATCTTTTCTTTCTCCAAAAAGCAGTAACGACACGTCAGGGTTCTGTTACTCGTTAGATAATCAAGCAGTTTATTTTCTAGCTATTGCTTAGTGCACAAACGTTGCTTTCATTCGAATGAATGTGGGGGCTGTATTTTCTTCACGCTGTGATTTTGATGCCCTCAAAATGACCTTATGTTCCTGATGAATACGCGGACAAAAGACTCAGACTTGCATCTTAAACTTAAACCATGCATATGTAACGATCGTGCTTTTTCCGATTGATTTTTTTTTTTCCCTTTACTGAATAATTATAGATCCCACATGTGCCTGTTTGGCTCATTACAGGCTCACCTCTGCAGAGGCTTTTGTAGCAGAAGTCACAAAGTTGAAGTCAAAACAGGTCCTATAGATTCCTCTACAGTCAATGTTCCACTTTAGTTCAATGTATATACTTGGTGTTTTATGAAAGCGCTCCGAGTGACACATCTGTAACAGAAAAACTCTTTGATTCTGGTCGTCAGCGGGGACCTGTGTGTACAGGTCCACAGGATGTGTGTCTTTTTAATTTGTTTTAATTACCAGATGCATGACAAAATAATTGTAAATGTGTTCGCATGTCGGACAGTGACAATCTGTGCATCTACATGCATATATATGTATATATATATATGTATATGTGTGTATGTGTATATGTGAAACAGCCATAATTAGGGGATTTGCAGCATAATGGCAAGCATGTGTCTGTGAATGTGCACATATGTGTACTGATATTTATTCATCATCATTACCAGGTTGACAAAAGTGTGGCTGGTGTGAGTTTGTGTGCGACAGCATGCACGGTGGAAACACACCCATTCACTCAGACACAATAAGCCGTCATCCTTGACTAATTTCCTCTTCAGCGTTTGTCTGTCTGAGTGGAGTAGGTAAATATTTAGTTATTCCATAATGGTTCAGATTTACTCCGCGTGCAGCTATGCGTGTGTGTGCGTGTGTGTGTGCGCGTGTGTGTGTGTGTGTGTTTACCTTGCCTCCCTGTGCATGACAGCCTGCTGTCTCCTACTGTCTGCTCTATTTATTTCCTGTGTGGCTTATTTACCAGTCAGTCAGAAATCCACCATGCTCATGTTCACGCTGACCCCAGCAGGAATGTGTGTGTGATGGGGGTTTGACCTCTGTCTTTGTACATAAGCTGCAGGTCTTCGTTTTCCTGCCTTCAAGCCCAAGTGCTATAAACTGTTTGCATTTGTAAACATACAATCTGCATATTTCACTCTTCCTCCCGATAAGCTGTCTTGTTGTTTGGCTGTTTGTATGTGGATGTTACAGTAAAATTGGTGCTTTCACTATTTATTACCAACAAAAGGTTGCCGGGTCAGTGAACACAAGTAATTCAGTGTTTTTCTCTTGTACTTAGAGATGGGTTTTTTTCAAGTAAAAAACATTACTCAAACTGGCACCACATGCTTTTCTTCTTCTCCGTTTTGAGTGTTGCTAGAAATGTACTCCGTGGGTCGTAGTGCTTCAGAGGGAAATAAAAAGACAAATCTGCTCCCTTTGTGTAAAAGAGCAACCATGTTGCTTATCTGCCGTTCTGTTGGCTGGGATATAGAGCACTTGCCTTAGGTTTTATTCCAAACGGATAGAGAGACAGTGAATCTGAATGAAACAACCAAAGTTGGAGTCCTGGTTTTAGAGATTTTTATCTTACTTGGTCCCTTCTGCCCCAACTCAGCTTCTCTACATCATTTCCAGGGATTCATCCAAAATCCAGCAGGAAACTGCTGGATTTTGGATTATAATATGTCATTATAATAATGACATCTTATTATGTCATTATTATAATGACATAATAAGATGGTATTATGTCATTATAATGACATAATACCATCTCATTATAATGAGATACATAATGAGATACTATCGCATATTTTGAGATATATCTCAATCTAATGATATACAATCTCGAAATAATGCGATACTATAATGATTTAAGTCTAGTTGAGGCGTCTTTGACACAGCGGTAACCTCAAAGAGAACGCAACATCTCTCCTAAGACTCGATGGCTCGTCTGATAAAAGCTGGGTGACTTTAAAACCTAAATTTAGCAGGCACAATCACAAATAATAGGAAGAACTGATAAACCAGAAGATTTTCTGGAGAATTATCTAATCATCACTCATTTGTGTATGTGCCTTGTGTTCGTATTTGCTTTGTGTGGGCAGGAAATAATGTGACAGCACTATTAGGGCTACGATGGTCTTACAACAAAACCTGATGTTCAAAAAAAATACTAGAAGAACATAAAGATGATTAAAAAATGTATTGTTATTTCTATTTTCAAACTAAACCCAAACCATGTTTTGAACCTTCTAATCATCATTATCATCATCATCTACTTTATGTTTCACCAGAAAAAAGAGAATGTTGGGGGAAAAAAAAAAGAAAACTAGAGAATATAAAGTATCTCCCTCAAGCTTCCTGCTGTTATATTGTAAAAAGGCAATTTTTCACCTTCTCTGCATGCCTCCACATCCTTAATAGTTTGCACGGGTGATTGAACAAATCGAGAAACGTTTGGGAAAATGATTTTCAGGCATTTCTTAACATTTTCTACACAAGCTGCTGACTTTTCTACATTGCAAGTACACATCTTTTCTTTTTTTTTTTTTTTTTTTGCGTGCTCATTTAACCAGACCTGATTTGTTTAGCTGAACAGCCAGCCAGCCAGACTGCCTATCTGCTCTGATTCAGTTGTTGATATGATGGCTGGGGTTACTGAGTTTAAGTTGTTATTTTGGCTCTGCCTGTCGGCATCGCCTGCCTGCTGAGATCCATGGCTAGGTAGGGTGTGGGCGTGTGTGTGTGTGTGTGTGTGTGTGTGTGTGTGTGTGTGTGTGTGTCTGTACGTTATTCGTGTGTGTGGGCATCTGCGTGGGTAGAGTGTTAAAGCTCACAGTAAGCAGGCAACCTGAAGACATATTTATGAGTTCTCTCTCTGTCGACACTAACCAGCGAATATTAACCTGATGCACTCCCAGCACCTTGAGCTGCACAACACATCAGAGGCCACATTTCACATTTTCTTTCTTCTCATCCGAGGTAATACAGTTAAAGCATTGTTATGGAGCACTGGGTCATGGAAGAAAGAGGAAGAAAGGAAGGTATCTCACAGACAAGTCCGCCTGATTTTGAGGAACTCAAAATGTGTATTTTTATCTTCCGTCAGATGTGTATCAGACAAAGCTAACTTTGTGACAAGATGAAAGTTCTTCAGAATCCATAGTGAAAGTTGTTAGGCTAGCATAGTGTTCACTAAACCACCAAATCGACTTTAGACCTGCTTACTTGTGTTAACTTGTGTGAACAATTTTTGTGTTTTAGAGGTCGTCACCCCCCCTTTTACATCAACACCTCACCTTCCTACTGATTTAAACTGTGCAGAATACATTGGATCACCAAGTAAGATAGACTCCCACAGATTTCTTAGTTATGCTAAAATATTTGATGTGTGCCGTCTTGGGAGGCAAGTGCAGCGCAAAGCATATGTGAGTATATGGACACTCTTGACCAGTGTGCAACAGAAATATATATCAACGAAATCACAGCTGTCGGGATCGACCCATAAGAGACAGACAACGCAAACATGTCAGATGATGTAGACACCGTAGCTGTGTCCTGCCACCTTATAACCCCCTTTGCTGCTCTGTGTTTCAACCTGTCAAAGTTGCTATGCGACACAAGTTATGCTGAGGTGGAGGCTGGACAGCCAGCAGAGTGCTGGACCTGTCCGAATTCACATCTTCTCTTTTCCGGTCGTCGTATATCCACGGATTTCGAAGGATCCGTCCCTTTGAAGGATACAGCCCCTGAATTCGGACACAACGATTATTTATAAGTTAGATAGGTACCAGGCGAGAGCTAATTCTAAGCTTGTGGCTCGCTTATTGTTGTCATAGCTACTCCATAGCAACTGCCTACCAAGATGGCTGTCAGCCTACAAAGTTCCTGGAAGTGTGACGTCACATGAGAACTATGTATTATCTGATGACTTTCAGAACATTAAAATGTCATTCTCATTTTAATGTTCTGAAACATTAAAATGGGATATCAAGGATCAATGGATCCTTGATATTTAAGGATCCATTGATCCTTAAATATCAAATGAAAGCCAAAATGAAACAATAATGCCATGGCAACAGTAATGCAGCTAATCCTGACTCGGCAGAATCCTGTCATTTCCACACCCCTGCTGCACGACATGCGCACTGCAACAGAACAGAAGTGTGTCACACAGTTCACGTTTTACACGACGTGTCAGCATCTTTGAAGTTTGGCAACTTCTGTCAGAGACCATAGGGAGAGGTGAGCTGATTTCTCTTCTTAGTGGAAAGTGACAAAAAAAAAAAAAAAAGGTAAAATCAGTGCTGCTCTTATCCCACAGGCCTTTTTCTGATGTCTAGTTGAATTCACATGAGGAGTGTGTGTCTGCAGCCGGGCCAATAGGAGGCTTCGTGACGAAGAAGTAGTAATGTAAGGTTGAAAATGCAGAACAGTTTGTGGTCATATAGCATGACTTGATCTCCCTGAGGCACACACAAGCACATTCACCGGCTGGCCAGAACCACATTCACACACCCACAGAGCGGAGCAGTGGAGATGCACAGTCTGGACTGCAGAAAGGAGACACAGCCTGAAGGTCTCTCTCTATTCCTCTCCCTGATCCCGTCGCTGTTAGTCTCTCCCTATCTCTCCTTCACTACGGTGCTGCGTTCAGCTGAGTCAGCACATCTCAGGCATGCCTAATTATCCCGGCCGAGCCGGAGAGAGGAGAGGCGAGAGGAAGGTGAAGAGGGACACGGGGAGCAGAGTTACTGAAGAATGAGAAAAGGGAAAGACTTCAAAACAAGGGGATATTTAAGATAAAGAGACAGAAAAAGA
The DNA here is from genome assembly GCA_922788865.1 of Poeciliopsis turneri. Lineage (NCBI taxonomy): Eukaryota > Metazoa > Chordata > Actinopteri > Cyprinodontiformes > Poeciliidae > Poeciliopsis > Poeciliopsis turneri. Next base: position 1,600,961 of record CAKLNU010001061.1, on the reverse strand, counting down.
GTTGTGGAAAAAGGACAAAGAAGGTGAAAAAAAGATAGACGACAAAGCCAGGTTGGAGCGACGTCCTGATCCTTCACGGCTCAAAGATGACATCATTACATTATAGACTTCATAAAAAAGATGCAGGCTGGAGGGCAGCGAACAGGACGAAAATAAAAAGTGAAAGACAAAGAGCGATCAGGGCAAGAGGGAAGGTTTAACTGTCTGATATCGACAATTCTCAGTTACCATGGAGAAATCAGAGCGCCGCTCTTGACAAATCTGCAGCGATGTTTGATGTTCTGTCCGTGCTTCACATACAGAGACTCAGGATCAAATGTTAACGTGAAGCTTCAGAACTATTTCATGGATCACAGGTCCGTTTAACAAGATATTGCGCAGATTGTAGAGTCTTGTTTATTAGAAAACTAGAGCGACTGAGTTTGAGGAAAATAAGGTACTTGGTTTTTATTGGCCATTAGAATCTCCAAGAAATGAACGAATGTTGTGTGTTCTGGTGACTTTGACAACAACAGCATTTCTCCCCGTTGCCATTCCACTGTAGTCCAGTCCGTCTGGGTTTTTACCTGCTGTAGTGCATACAGGGAGGCTGGTACTATCTGCAAATGTGTAGCTTCTATTGCGGCTCAGATGTCTTGAGCCACAATAGTCGATGTATCATGTGTATCTGAATGTTGAAAATGTTCCTGACTTGTACAAAATAATGTCCATCAAACTTTGTGTTTCTTATTTAGATTCACTGACATATGAATGAAATTCTGCCTGAGAAATCAAGCTCAATGGAAAAAAAAAGATCCCCAGACTTTTCACATGCAGAAGCAATTTTGCTTCAACTTTTCAACTTCTTTGCACACAGCCGACAATTACGAAGACGCGGCTATTTTGACGTCTTTGTGGAACGTCGACATTATAGGCTTTTTTATTAAAGCTGAAGTCATTTTTGTTCAATTTTAACCAACATATTCCTTCTGGACCAGGCTGGTGTTCTGACTGATGGACTCATTTTGTACCTCGCAGAGCCCCATACCAAAAGATTGCAGTTTAATTGAGCGCATTATGAATTCATATGATAAAAAAGATTGGATAAGCCTCAGTTAGAGGAGGATGATGTCAAATGTTCTTGCCCCATCCCTGCTAAAATGGCTTGCTATGTCTTGCTGTAGCAACATTAATGTCAGCACTTCATTGGAATGATAAAATGACTCTATATAATCAGTTTTCCCCACATAGAAAAATCAATAATGGGAGTGAAATACTCTACCATTAAAACAGCGGAATATGGAGAGGTCCATATTTCTTTAAATGACTTGTCTTTCTGCCTTCACATATCCAGCACCGTAAGTGAATTGAAATTCACCATTTTGTTGCAGAAATTGACAGCTTAGTGGATTAAATGTTAAAAAGAAACTTCTAAATTCCATTGACTTTTCTGAAATAAGAACCCAAGACTGAAGCAGAAGTCAAAGGTCACCTTTGACATTTCTTACAAGTAAATAAAACCTGTTAAAAAGGAAAATAAAGCCCCAAGTCTGTCACTGGCAAAGACCAGCCACTAAACTTTCCTTCACAGACTTAATCACACACACACACACACACACACACACACACACACACACACACACACACACACACACACTAGTCAAAGTGCAATTCATGGCACACTTTTCCCGTCAGAGTCAGCATGAACAGGTTTCTTCCCCACTGCGGAATTTGATTTCTCCTGTTACTTTCAGAGCAGGAGCTGACAGTAACAGGAAATGGCATTATAACAGAGGCTACCCTCTGTGCATCTCTCAGCAATAATTTCTTCAAACAGAAAGAATTCCCTGTGAGACCTTTGATGGGATGTGTTGAGTTTTGCTGAGACTCAGACAGATGAAAGTCTGTGTTACACGTCCTGTCTGCTGCGGTGGAATAAAGAGGCTCGATCCGTTTAGATCTCGCTTTTCTCCACCTTTTGCGATGTCTAACAATCCTCTTCCTGTTGTCCTATCCTTCCTTCATCGTCACCCCTAATTTCATTATCGTCTTTCTCTTTTGTCGCATTCCTTCCATGATATTCCTCTTCTCTTTCTGACTTTCTGTCGGTGTGTCTTGTTGCCTCCTCTGTCTCTGTCTCCTGGAGCAGAATGTTTTTGTACCTGACTGTCAACCAGTTGACAGTCAGACTTACTTCACAAATGACGACAGGCATTTGTCGACAGGCGGAGAGAATTAAAAAAAAAGCATGAGATAAATTAGAGGAGTTTTATCAAATTTCTAAGGGATCATTCAACGGTATATTGATCCTGCGGTCGTTTCATACCTGCCATTCACAAGAGGCCAGCAACAAACAGGAATCTTTATATTGGATACATATGAGCTGATCATATGTATCCATATGGAACATTTCATTGTTACTTACTTAACAATAAAATGTTAAGTAAGTAAAGATAAAAGAAAAAACATACAAGTCAGAGAGAAAGTTGAAAACATTTACTATTCTTCATCCCAAAGCTAACATTAAGATATCACTATCTGAGAGTTATTGTTGGTTAGTGAGGAAACGTTTCAGAATTTGGTTGATGCTGAAATGTTAAGCAGAGCCATTTTCTCAGTTAAAACATATAATGTGCCTTTTAGGCCTTGAAAGTTATTAGTTGAAAGTTATTCATCTCTTTTCAGAATGATGTGCTTGATATTGAAATCTATTGTTTTCAGTCTTCAGAAAGGTGTCTTTGTCACCACTTTTAGGGATGCATTGTTAAGCTCCAGCTGAAGAGAAGCAGCCTTGGTGCATTCAGGTTGGATTATTTTAGACTCATTTCTAACTTGCCTTTTTAAGTAAAATTTTAGAGAAATTGGTTCCTCATCAAATAAATATTGAAACTAAACGCTAGAATGACATAGCCTGGAAAAAAACAACTTCTTGTTTTATGCTTTGCTTCATCGAGAGTCTGGACCTCTGGCTATTGAGAAAAGATTTTTTGTCGGAGGCGTGGACTTTGTTAAAGTTTGAAATGATTCACCATTTGTGAATGTTTGGCTATGATGTATGTGATACACCAGCATTATGAAGCTTAGCGGAAATTGTGTGCGCTGAAAACAACCCTGTGGGAAGCACGGCTACGACATCTTTCCAGCAATAAGTTGTCTTAAACATTCCTCTGCTCTGACTTTAACTTTAACCGACTTTGGAAGCATGGCCAACAAGGACCGAAAGGCTTTGTTCATGTCCGCTGGTCCCATAGACGCACTTCAACCCTATATAGGAGGACTTCAATTCTAAAACAGCACAGAAAACTGACATCGTCATTCACAACTCCTCCTCCTGTTTTCTGATTGGCCGGATGAAACGTAACAGGAGAAATCAAGCTCGATATGAGAAATCCGAGATGGAGCACTGGAGGGAGATGAGAATCAAGAAGAAGGCAACGTCCAGGCTATGAAACGCCGCTTCCATCTGGCTCATCTGATTGATTCATCCTTCTATGTTAAATGTTAATCATTTAACATAAACAAAATCATTTGTTTTGTGTCCCTCTAGCCTCAGTGTCCTTAGTGAATTTATGCTCTTGATTTATTGATACCTTGATTGATAGATTGACTGACTGGCTAATTCATTGGTTAGCTGGCTAGAAATTTTTTTTTATTTTTTTGTTGGTTTTTTTTTACTTGCCTATATGGTTACCATGGCTTTGAGTTGTGTTAAGTCAGAATAGCATTGGTGGAAGCTTTTAAACTCCCCCCCTCATTTTGTTATGCTGGATACAAATTGCTCCATCACAAATAGTGCATCTGCAACAAGATGAAGAGTGTAAAATTTATAAAGTGGTACCGCATCAGGACAGATTGAGTTATTGTAAGGGAATCGTCCATGCAGTAAGTGTGCCATGCTTTGAGTGTGACATTAATTCTAGTTGACTTTTGTTCTTTATACTTAATTATTGATTAATCTAATCTAATAATCAAGGGCTATATTTCAATCTCCTGGACACAGTCTCGGCCGTCAAGCAATTACTAGCCGAATTAGTGAGAAATAATAGCTAAGTGCGTTCATGTTGGGCAACATGAACGTCTGAGCGCTGAACCTCAGAGGGGATCTGCTGCGTCCCATCTTTGTATAAGACTTCATTTAAAAGCAGTGGGAGGTTAGTTCAGTAGGTTAGTTACACATCATGCTGCAGGATTTGTTGACGAATCTAAAACATTCAGTCAGCCTTGCTTAACAGGAGTTTCACATTGCATGTCTGACAGTACCAGATGTACAAAAAGAGGGGGAAAAAAGAGTTAATTACTTAAAATACCATTCAATTTGCTGAAGTCTTAACAGATATTTAACATTGTGAAGAGTAGGAGAACCTCTAATCCAAAATATGTCACATATAAATATATAATTTGTTGCAATAACGTGCTTCAAAGATACAATGTCTCCATTTAAACAGACATTGAGACAACCTGATTTCTGTCTTTGCCATGTTCCACTGATTTTCCCTAATTAAATGAATATTCTTGAATGTGATCTGTTAGTTTTAGTTTGATTGGCTTATCTTCTGATCACCTGCTTCACTTATGTCATAGCTTAGTGGTGCTGCAGCTTCGAAAGTCCTTCCGTCTGTTTTCTATTTCATTTTTCTCATTCTTTGATTCTTCAGTCCTTTGATGCATCTCTTGACTGTGAGCATGATCTCTTTCAGATGCTTCACTTTGTATATGAAGGCTTTTAGAAAGGAAGGTTTCTGCTTCTCTTTGATGACCTCTGTATTGCCCAGCGCTTGTTGTCTGCCGGGGTTTTTGAACGGACAAGCAGAACAAAATCTGTGCTAGAGCAATATTGCTACCACACCTGTTAGAAACCTAAACCAGGTTTAGGAAAACTTTAATCTCAAGAAAAAGATAATCCTGTCATAATGCTTTTTGCTTTGACTTGTGGCAAAAGCTTCTTATCTGTGTCTGTAAGTTAGTTTATTTGCCTAAATAGTCAGGTTTTTTTGGGGGGGGGAATAGAGTGAATGCATCAAACTTTGATGCTGACCAAAGAAGCAGACTCATAGTTCACCTCCAAACCTCCATCTGGGGAACTCTGGTGCGGTTCTAATGCACATGTGAATGAAGACTGCTCCAAAAGCAGGAAGTGGACTATAGCGCAAGGTATTCTGGGTCACTGTTTTGCAAGGCTCAAGCAAGTCTCAAGTCTTTATCCTCACATTTTGTGAAAAAGGACGTTGCGCTCAGTGTTTTCTTCAGAGGTTTTCATGTCATTAACTTCCGTGTTTCTTGGTGCAGCGCCACCACAGGTGAGGAGGTGAACAAGTTTTTTTTGAAGGGTTTGGTTTGTTTGACAGTGCAGTGTGAAGGTGAACCATACTAGCTGAAAATGAAACAAATGTAGCAAATTTAGACCTAAATAGCATTGAGTCTACCAGACTCTCAGGCATGAAAACACCTTTAGTCTCAAGAAGTGAAACATCATAGTGTCTTACTGGGTTTTAGACGAGTGAAAGAGAAATAATACATAGAGAAGTGAATTTTTGAAAGGTAGCCGTAGCACTTTCTGTCAAGGTTTTATATTGTCCTAAGGAACCGGCATAGCACAGAGATTTATTTTCTAATTACAAAGATATTTCTGACAGTATTCTTCTGCTGCTGTGGCCTTTCATTTAATGTGTCACATGTCATATTTATGACCTTTTTAAATGACAATAGATGCTTTTTGTTTGCCTCCTGCTCACTTCTCAAAGCTTTATGTGAAACTAAATGCTGTGTAGAACTTTCTTAAACCGAACCCTCTGTCTTGCATTGATCACATTAATTAACCTGCGTTGGTATGAGGGAGAGGGCAGGTTAGCAGATTCTTCACATTTTCAAGCATTTCCAGGCTTATTGAATCTAATTTCTGTAACAGCATATCAGCAGTGTTGTGTGACTGTGAGGGGAGGATGAGCGGCAGACAAAACGGGCGACAGCAGAGTAAAAGGAGTGCTGCACAGGACGGAGACGGGGTAAGAGACGAGCTTGAACAAAGTGATCAATCTGAAGCTTCTAGGAGAGAGAGGTGATGAGACCGAAAGAGGAGGTCAGACAGGATGATCAAAGTAATAGGTGAGCAAGTAACTCTGTCTTTACTAATTGCTGTTTTAAAGAAAGGAAAAAGGGCTTTCCAGAGAACAGTCATGCTGGCCTGTTCGTTGAATTGTATTTCTGTTCTTGCCCCTCCTCCTTGCGCCGCAGTCTAGACAGGAGCAGAACAAGCTGTTCTTGTTATGGGTGGAAGAAGAGAAAATGTGCACTGTCATGGGGTCGCTCCCTGCCAAGCAGGCAAAGCGGAAGTGCTGGCATCAGGAGCAGGGCCAGCAAAGCTCTTTCTCCAGTGCTGTGATGATCATGCTGTGTGTGTTTGTGCATGTGTGTGTGTGTTTGTGTGTTTGCGTGCTGGCACCTACTTTCCTTCTTAACCGCTCCTGATTTTTTCTTAAAGAGGCAGTATTACGTGAAATTGTTGACTTTTTTTTAGCTTTACATCATGCTATAATGTAAAGCATGCGTATTGTATTTAATCTGGCTCTATTCATCAGAAAGATAACTGGAGGCTTGACTTGATTCTGTCATGCATTTTTGAGAAATCCTTTAATGTTCCTCGGCAACAATTCAACTGTGCAAATCACCTGGGTGGACCTGGCTCTGCCTTCAAGGATGCAGCTCCTCCTCTGAGCTGCAGTTTTCAAACTTCAGCTTCACAGAAGAGCCCTCCTCCTTCTCTCCTTCAGACTAGCCAGCACCAATTAGCAAACACCTGGTGGAATTGCTGAGCTCATCATAAGAGTTATTTTTCAGTGAAATGCTGGTAAAAATGTTGTTTGAAGGGTTAACAGAGGAGCCATGTTGTGATGACATTCTGAAGGCAGAGCTTCAGAAATAGCAGGAGTTTTTAAAGAGACAAGGTGTTAATGTACGAAGTCAAAACAATTTTTTTTTTAGTCATAATTTCTGTTTCAGGGAATCAAAGTATTCAAAGGATATTTTTTTTATTCCAGTCTGCTGTTCTATCACTGACCAAACATTTGGTAAGTGATGGCTGAGTATTGGCTAATGACTAAAAAGAAAAAAAAAAAATGTACTGCTCAAATAAATAAAGGGAACACTCAAACAACACAATATAACTCCCAAGTACATCAAACTTCTGTGAAATCAAACTGTCCACTTAGGAAGCAACACTGATTGACAATCAACAATGATTTTGTTGTCAGCACATTCAACTTTGTTCAGGACAAAGTATTCAATGAGAATATTTCATTCATTCAGATGTGTCTAGGATGTGTTATTTGAGTGTTCCCTTTATTTTTTTGAGCAGTGTATATAAAAACAAAAGGTTTAGTTTGAGAGCTATACAAATAAATATTCTAATTGGTCATTTTCACTTCTAGGTAAAAACCACAAGGCATATTGGAATATGGAACATAATATTGTATAAATATATGGCTGGGATGTTAACGTGTTAATTTCGATTAATTGATAGATTTATAGCGTTAAGGTTTTTTTTTTTTTTTTAGCAGAATTAATGCAGACTTCACTGTCAGGTTCAGCTGGCTGAAAGATGGTACCATTTTTTCTCTTTGCTCTTTCCGCCTCGAAACCGTAACAAAACAAAGACCAGAAGTGTCCTTTATTTTCTCTCACTGGGAAAATTCAGCTGTTTCAGGTGAAACTCACGATTCCACGGACCGTTTCCTGAAAACAGAGATAAATGTCTGACAGCAGCGGAGGGCAGAGGCAAGGTCACAACCAGGAGCTCAAACACTGGCGAGTCGCACTAGGCAAATACACACAGGACTGCATTGTGGCAAAAACAGGTTCTTTTCTAAATGATTTTGTCATAAAAGCTCTATTTTTTTTTTATCATGATTGATTTGTCAAAGCAATAAAAAGGAAAAAAAAAAAAATCTAACATTGTCAGAAACACTGTAGTAAATGTGAACTTCACAGAGCTTATCCGTTTCTGTCCAGTTCTTAGTCGTTTCCTTGCTCTGCTGCTGTGTTTGTTTTTTTTGTTTTTTTTCCTGCTGCTGATGGTTGGATGGTTTTCTATCTTCTGCATCGTCAATTTTTGGGGAAAAGAAAAAAACAACAAAAAAATCAAACTCTGAAAGCAAGAGAAGAAACAGCACTTGTAGTTAGAAAACATATCCATGGAGATGACACGCAGGTGAACACGCCTCCACCACTCTGTTATTACTTGCTCAAGTTTGTGCAGTTTTAATTACAGTAATGATTTTGCTGGCACTGTTAATTTGGAAGCTATTTTAAATGAGAAATGTGATGTAGGTTATATAGGCGGCATCCAACAGCATCTAAAAAGCCACTTTTTGTGCTGTGCTAGAATTAGTAATTCACGCACACATACACACCCACCCGCACACACGCACACGCACACTAACACGTATGCACATCTCCCCCAAACCTCTCGACAACCTGTTTATGGAATGAAATTATTGAGCAAAGTCTGAAAAATAGATTTGTCTCCACATTCAAAATATCCCTTGAAATGAATATCAGTGTTTTCAAAGCATGTAAAGTTTTTTATTTTTATTTTTCATCCATTTCGATTAAACATTTCTATGTGACAGGAATCGCATTAGCAGTGACAGAAATAATGGACTCAGCAAGAGAAGTTTATGCAACATTTTTACAAAGTTGTGCTAATCTTCTTCTTATTGCCTAAATAGAGGATAGAATGAAGGAATGTGCAGAAGTTCATTAGGCTGTAACAAGCACAGCGCTCTGCACATTAAATCCCCATGTGGCCCCGCCCCGCTGCTCTGCTTTCAGTCGCACAGCCCAGACCGTTTGCACTTGACTCACCCTGCGGTAACAAGAAGCGACAAGATGGAGCCGGAAGACGTTACACTTAAAGCTAAAAATGGGAGACGTTACACTGCTCGCTCAAATTATGGTCTCAAAACAAAAGCTGTAAAATGTTGATTGAAAATATGTCGGGTTTACTTCAGGCTCAAACCTCTAGTTAAAGTTCATTTGTGGGGTTGGCTCAGACTTGGACACAATGTCTACGGGTCAAACTGGAATGCTGAGGCCCGATTCAAACTGTGTCTGGAGAGTTTTTACAAATAACAGGTCAAGTTATAGAAAGCAGCCACTTTCACATGTAGCACCAATTTGTATCTGGTAGTTTTCAGACCATCTGCAGTCTGAACAGCCATATTGCATTTAATCTGACTCTATTTATGATTTATGTCGTTGATGTGAGACATTATAATTCTGCACCAACAGACGCAGTAAATCCAGATGTTAACAATGGCTGAAAATTATAACCATGAAAGAAGTCTGTGTCTGACTTCACATCCAGACAGACAAGCAGCAGCAGCATTATGGCTCCACAACACAGCCATTGCTATCAGTTATGTTTTATTTTATTAGCTTCTTTGGTGTCGTTATGATCTTATGACCATAAAGTTTGACTCCCATTCCTGAATAACTTTAATGATGATCCACAGACGATGGCATCCATTTGTAATCCGTTCACACAGAAATCTGATTGCGGTCGCATTTAATTGGTAAGAATTGGACAAAAAAACTTGATTCCAGCAAAAAACTAGAGACCTGCTGTGTGAACGTAAGACTACTGGATCTAAAGAAAGCTTCTGAAATCACCTGGACGTTTGGAGACAGAGGGAAAGGTGTGAGACTGGGCCGGAGCATGAGGGCAGGGAGACAGGTGGGGTAGAGTGAAGAATATTTGGGTCCGTTTTGGAATCGTGATTTTTTTTTTAAAGTGATTATTTGCTAAATTTGGGAAAACAATGTTTGTATTAGAATTGGAGAATATTGAATGGCGTCAAACATGCCAAGCAACGTACAGGTGGCAAAAGTGAAAAGAAAGAACAAAAGACTTGAGTTGGTGGCAACATAGTTAAAGATCAGAGCAACAACCAGGATAATCTGACTGTCTGTTTGACTCCATCCTTCTGGTTGGAGGTTGTTGCTTCAACCCTCCAACCTGGTACAGAGGCCCAGTGTGAGTTCTGCTATCACAAAATGTTGGCTCAACACACACACAGAGGCACGCGCGCACACAGACACACACACACACACATTACACTTATGGCCACAGGAACACGGCCTTGCTTTCCAGTGCATCAAACACTTTGTTACTGTGGTTATCCCTCACCGTGATGAAAGATCTGCTCGGTTGTTCATTCCCTCCAGAATATATTTTTCATTCTCACATTCATATGTTTGAGAGTTTTTTTTTCTTCTTTTTTTTTCTTCCCCCTCAGCAGATAGTGCTAATCAGGCATATTAATATTTAGAAGGAAAGCGTTTTGGTAATACCCATGACAAGAGCACATTATGGTCTGAGGCTGCTGAACATCAAAGGCTCATTTAAAGAAAAGAGAAAAGAAGAAGCTGTTTATTCAATTGTTGTTTTTCATGGGAGGCCCTCTTCCCCCTCTCTGTTGACTGACCTTGTTTTCATGTAAACTCAAACCATTAACTCTGCTTTGTGTTTGGTTTTACACATAACCTTGCACATTCTGAACACTAAGACGAGAAACTTCTCGCAGCAGCCCAGTTTCTCACTTGTTGTAGACCAATTAGTTTATCAGTAGTAGCGCACTCTTTCCACTACAATAGCAAGGACACTTTTTATCAAAAATACATATTTTGTTGTTGTTGTTGTTGTTGTACAATGTCCATTACTTGATTCTATTTTTTGTTTTCATGTAACAATGTCCTACCATATGCAGCCGGCATGTTTCATTGTTCTTCAAAGGTGGTGTGACTGCCGAACATTTCGCTTAATTACGATGAAAAGCGGCTCGCTGCTGTTGAAGCTCACGTCTATTGATGTGACTAATTGTTTTTAATATCAACGCTAAGAAAAGTTTCTCCTCTCCCTCCCTCCCTCCCTGCTCTGCGGTCTGTGCAGAGTGCAAGTTCCACTGCACCAACGGGAATTGCTTGCGTCTGGGCTCGTTGATCTGCAACCAGCTGAATAACTGCGGGGACAACAGTGACGAGGAGAACTGTCCCGTGGTGACCCAGCACCCTCCACCTGGAATCTTCAACTGTAAGTGCTGCGGGATGTTGCTCCACCTCAGCTGCTCTGTCTGATACTGGAACCACAAAAATCTTTCCTTTTTTCTTTTTCTTTTTTTTTTTTTTTGCTGTTTGTCTCTTTTACTTCATCTACCTGCTGTGTTACTGTTGTCTCATCTGCCGGTTGCTCTTGTCAGTCACCGGGACACAGACACGACTTCTTTGTTTTCTACACAACTGACGCCTAAAGTTTAAAAAAATAGAAATATCAAACCGAGAGTTGAAAGTCAACTCTTCATTTTCAAAGTTTCCACTGTATATTTAAGAAAACAATGTAATGAACCATCAAAAGGAGACCTGGTCCTCTGTTCCTCTTCATGCAGAGAAGACACTGACACTCTCCAGGCTGTCCACATTCTAGGAAGTTTTTGCTGCTCGTTAATAATCTCTATAGTAACACACACTAATGCTGGAGACCAGAAATGGAAACCTGTCGTGGCTGCTGGGCCACCTCCAGGACAATGGCTGGTTCTTTTATTGTTCAAGAGCAATAAATAAACCAAAATGATGTAAAAACTCATTTTTGCATCATTTTGGGATGGTTGGTGTAGCTTCATTTCTTCTAGACAGTGATTTCTATCCAGCTCAAGCAGTTGGTTTGATAAAATCTTCTACTGGCAGACGTTTCTACCCGAATTAAAAATATCTCATCCTTGATAGATTCTCTCCTCCAGCTGGCATCACGGCTGAAAACAACCAGGAACATTTTTTCCGTGCATGTTTTTCTGGTTTTTGCTTTAGCGACTGCCGCTGTAATTCACACTGAGATGCACAAAGCAAATAGATCTGTGTGATTCATTTCCCCCCCCCCCCCTTCTTGTTTTAAACCACAGTTTGTATCTGTCCTTGGATGGGACATGTTTGTGTTTAACTGTGCAGATCCAGCATCACAGGGATCAGAGGATCTTTAGTTGCGATACTGTTGCATGTTTGTGACTGAAAATGAGAATAGATGCAGTTTTTCTAACTTTTGCTACATTACATTTGAGGTAAAAAAGAAAAAGAAAAAAAGAAAAAAAAAATATGCCCGTTTTCCCTACGCTGTAAATAGAATCATGTATTTAATTGAAAAAGCTGAGTGAAGGTAGCCTGTCTTTGGTCAAGGTCTTAGTAACACTCAATTAAAGTCAAGTGAGTTTTTTATGTGTAGTGAATTACAAATTTGACTGTAATCAAATAAATAAAGTGGATTTAATTTATTTTTTCACAGTTATCACTAAGCACTCAATTTAAATACGTTGAGGGCCTTTTGATGTGAAAATGCTTTAAAAATGAACTTAGTTCATTTGAAGTGATGTGAACTTGTCACAAAAATGAGTTTTCAGATGTTTAAGGTGGAACCGCCAATTTGATTCCAAAGCTTCAGTTATGCACCCAGTTCATCAAGAATCAGCCTGATTTGTCTATTTATTTATCATTTACATTTACATTAAGCTGCACCGTGTTGAACATTCATTGGTGTCACAACCCTCGTTTCCGTCTGAGGGCGCAGCCTTGCATATGGCTGTGTCTGATTTACTGAAAAAAATGAGCCAATTATCAGTGGTCTGTGTATTTCCTGTTAAAGTTTGACTAAAAAAACAAATAAAAAGCAGGAGGCGGGAATTTTTTCAATCAAATAATTTTCTTTTGTTAAGTAAATCAGTAAAAAATGTTCCTTCAAAAAACTTTGGGGATTATTTACATATACAAAAACAAGGCTTTGGGTCCTGTTTAAGTAATTACAACATAATTTTATTTATTATGTTAACTTAATTTTAACTGCAAAGTTAATGTTAGTTAATTTAAGGGAGAAATATTATGTTAAATTGTCTTTTATTTATTTATTTATTTTTTAGCTTTAGATCATGTCATAATATCATTCCTTTATCAAAAACAAACCTGGAGTGATGTCTTGATTCTGTGATGCATGTTTGAGAAATCCTTTAATCTCCATGGTAACCATTCAGCTGTGTAAAACGCCATGGTGGACCTGACTCTGCCTTTGAGGTGAAGCCCCTCCTCTGAGCTCCAGTTTCCAAGCTTCCACCTCACACTGCTGCCCTCAGTCAGCTCCTTCAGACTAGCGGCAGAGATTAGCCTTAAGGAACTGCACATCTGCTGAGCTCATTATAGGAACTACTTCTCAGTGCAATGCTGGTAAAAGTGTTATTAAAGGGTTAATAGAGGAGCCGTGTTGTGACGCCTTCCTGAAGGTGAAGTTTCAGAAACGGAGCCAATTTCAAGGAGTAGAATTACAAAGTCAAACTTTGCTTCAATCATATTTGAGAAATATATGTATATAATTTTCATAACAACTGAAGGTAATATAATTGCTGGATTGTGCTACAAAATACCAATGTATCTCTGGAAAATTCATATTACTGCCCCTTTAAGGGGGAAAAGCATTTTGCTCTCCGTACTTGTGGATTTGTTTGCGTCGCACTATATGAGCTCAATATGAACTGTTGAGCTCCACTGTCCAGGGAGCGAGTTGAGAATGTTCCCTCAGCTCGTCGTGATCAATGGGAACAGCAGGGGAAGGGGGGAGTGAGGGGGGCAGATGCAGAGACAGAGGGAGAGAGAGAGAGAGAGAGAGGGAGGGAGGGAGGGAGGGAGAGAGACAGGGTGAAGGACACCAGTGGGCTTCTTCGATGGCTGTCTGCCAGACCACTTTGATGTGCTGCAGCAGTTGCTTTCAACAACTTTTAGGAGGAGAGGGGAAACTTTTTACAGCAGCACTTTCATCCTTGGCTTTCTGAGAGAGAGCGGTACGTGTGTGTCTGGCAGGGCTCCTTACCTTCTCCTCCATCTTTTTCTCTCATCTCCCCCTCCCTCATCCTGTTCTCTCCCCCTCCCCTTAAATGCTTTTCACCTCTCCAACCTTGTTTTGTGAATTCATCTATTTTTTTTTCCCCTTCTCTTTTTCTGTCTACCTCTCTCACATCCCACAAGGTGCAGTGAGAAACTTTTTTTCTTTTTAGTTTGTTCTTGTTTTGTTGATGGGGTTAGGGGGTTTTGGCAGGCATTTGATAGAGTTCGGGGGCTTGGGGGGGGAGGGTCATTCCTGATAAATACAACCTTGAGATGGGTACTTAAAATACTGTATTCAGGTGTCTGGGGTGAATGCTAATGTGTCTGCTGTGGGAAAAGCGGTAGAGCGATTGTAATTTTCTGAGCGGGTGCACATTTTCCTGCGATGCCTGAGAGACCCGGAGGGAGCGAGGGATGGGTGACGGAAGAGAGAAAAGTAGAAAAGGGAGTTATTGGCTAAAAAAAAAAAAAAAAGAAAAGCTGACAGGGTTTTGAAAAGATCGGAGACAGAGACGAGGGAGAGGAGCGATAAAAGAGAGAAGATGGAGCTCGATGTTGGGATAGATGGAAAGAAAGGGGGATGAGGAGGGGATAGAGGAGAAGGATAATGATAGAGATGTAGCAAATGTTTGCTTGGTAATGGAGTTTGCCATCTTGTTGCTGCCGCTGGCTGTTGCCGTGGCGGTGGCAGACAGATGGATCATGAATACTGTCTAGACACACTGCAGCCTGACTCCCCACATCTCACTGCCTGCACCTCCTCTGCTCCCCACCCAGCTTATCTCCCCCCCTCCTCCCCCTGGACCCTCCAGAGGAGGCAGTCACCACAACTGCCAGTTGTTTTAGCATCATAGCCCAAAAATCGTAATTAACTTTTATCTTGTTCTGTTTAATGAAATGAAGCAGTGTCGGTCTGCTTTTCAGTACGTCAAATCAGCAGATTTTATCGACTGGTCGGTGAATGATATCAGTTAGCCGTTTGAATTGCTAGGACAGACTATTAAAATGGCAATGTTGCTCAAGGCCTTTTGTTGGCATTGAAATATTTTTTGAGCAGTTTTAGACTTAGTGCACTTACGTTTCATTTTGGAATTTCATTATCAAATGTTGAACATTCTTTAAATCTAATAACTCGAGGCCCACAATGCTTTGGCTGCAAGTTTCTTTGAATTCAGTATGAAAGATGGATGGTCTTTTATATCACTCATACCAAACGATAGTGGTCTTAAGCTATCATTTAAGTGAGCAAGCTACTACTTCTGTTTAATTTATTTTTCATTATTGTTACAGTGAGAGACTTTTCAAAGTGAAATGTCCAAGATTTTCGGTTTCGTATCGACTCCATATGTCTAACATTAATATCTTCTGATTAGAGGTGGGACTTGATCAAAATGTTTAATGTGGTTAATTGCAGGGTCTGTAACTAATCACATATTAATCAAACTATGTATCAACAAAATAAGCAATATTTTTTTATCTATTTATTTTTTTAAAAATTTTTGTTCTCCGAGGATTTTGTTGGTTCTACTGGCCCATAATTTCTTTGAAAGTAGGCTGACAGGAAAAAGGGGACGGAGAGAGAGGGGAAGACATGCGGCAAATGTCGCTGGGGCCGGGAGCCGAACCCGCGACTCCTGGGTTCTAAGTCCTCCATATTTGGATTGTGTACACAAAGCGTAGTTCATTGTCTCAGTATTTACATTTTCTTTTTTTTTTTCCTGTAACTCATCAGTAAATATTTATTATTTTGACAAGTGTAGTGAGCTGTCAGTCTCCATTCGTGGCACCTGGAGTGTCCCGTCAGGTACCAGAGGTGGCCGGTGCTTGACCATCCTCTTATCCTGTCAGCCATTTTCAATCACAACCTAACAGCTTCTTTTCAGTAGGGATTCTGTCATTATTTAGTGCGCCCTCTTTAAATGTTACATTTTATGAATTAACACCAGACTTGTATAGCATTTTCAGGATCCTCAAAAATGCTTTGCAAAGATATCAATCATTCCCATTCATGCACACATTCACACACTGGTGGCAAGCTGCTGGACTGCAGTCACAATTGCAGTCAAGTAATTTGGCTGGGGATTCGACTGAGGCAGATGGAGTGGGAATCGAACCAGTGACCCACAGATTGCAGGGTGAACTCCTTCCACCATTGCCCTCCAATGGAATGACATCAGACTTGTATTGCATTTTTAGCTTGTTAAGCATAAATGTGTGATAATAAAAAGAGTATCTAGTCTTCAGTCGTCTACAGAAAATGCCTGTCTGAATCGGTGTGTGTCCCCACTAACATGGATGCCTTTCAAAACCCATTTCTTCCACTGTGTTTGCACCTGTCATCCACATGGAAGTGGTTTTTTTTGCTGAGAATGCTTGCAAATTGAAGATTTCATTTTCAGCCACTCAGTGAGTTCTTGACAAAAATGCATTTTGGGGAAACATTGACCTTGGTTGTTGTTGCTGCCCATCAATCTAGGAAAGGTTTCAAGCTCTTTAAACACTTTGAAGGCCAGGCTCCATCCTTTTCAGGAGCAGTTATTCAAATAAATTCTTCTGGAACCGGACCGTTTGTCCTGCAAAATCACAAAAATACAGAACATTCCACATTGTTTTATAGCAGCACAAGTCAACTTCAGTAGTATCACAACAGGCTGCAATGTTTCAGACCAACGTTAGATTCAGGGCTCTGAAGCAAGTTGATGAAAGATTTGTTTGGTGCCATAGAATCTGGGCAACTGTATTCAAATTCACATCGTTAAAAAAAACAGATATATATTTTTACTCTCCATTTATTCTTTGCGGAAGTTAATTTTACAACTGGTATATTTTTGCACAACCAGACAATACATTTAGTTTTTGTTTGTTTTTTTTAATATTAATACACATTCGAAATGAACTTCTCTTACAATATCAGCTCAGATTTACATCGTGTTAATTGGATATCACATGTCTGTTTTTCTGCACTGTTTTCATTTCACACACACACACACACACGCACCCCCCCCACACACACACATATAATTATCACTTTGATCTTTGTGAACCTACATACCTTGATGCGAAGCCGCCCTCATACCTGAATATTCCCCACTGTGCAACTGTTAAAGAATATTCTATTCAGTTCAATATGTACACATCTAGGAGATTAATCAAAGTTATTTACCAATCTGCTATATATTGATCACACCATATAATTTTGCACAAAAAATAGTAAAAATCGTTTCACCCATACAGTGTTGCACCTGTAAGGAGTATTTTTTTTCTCTAAAAACAATGAAAATGTAGTGACCAGTGATTTAACAATACTGGCAGCCTAAAGTGCCCTTTATGTGGTGGAAAACCTTCAGAGACAATGCGCGCTCTTGAGAGTGTGTTTCAGCACTGATCACAAGGTGAATGTGGCGGTGCACTCTGCTTTCTCATTTCAGACCGGCTCGTCTCTTCTCTCTCGTTGAGCTCCGTTTAAGTGTGGGGAGGGGACGGGGGGTGGGGGGGGACGGAGACATGAGGACGATTTGGATCGATGGTCAGCTCCAGCTTAACCATTGATCACCATTCAGTGCAAAGAGCACTTCACTAGCATCCAGCAGGCATTCAGGCGGGTCAATTGATTCTGTTTGAGTTGGGGATTCATAACTGCGTAGGCTCATTATTGACTACCAAGTGACTGCAGACAGTGCTTCAGACAGGGCTGCCGGGTGCTGCTGACTCAGCATCTTTTATTCCGAAGCAGCAAAATTATTTTTCTATTCTGAAGAAAAACAAGAAACTCAGAAAAATGGCAAATATGCTTAATAGTTAACACTTATGTAACAGAAAAATATATATATGCAGTTCCGATCACATGAAAATGAAAGTAGCGTTATTGTGAAAATATGCTGTTTTTGTGTTAACAATAATGACAAACCAGAGTCAAAGTGGATTGCTTTCTTAAATATTTCACACAACAATTAAAACTTGGTGTTTGTCATTTGCTTCCAAAATACCAGGCCAACAGCTACTTTTCAGATTTCCCATCTACTTTGGTTTCCATGCTTCTACATTTTGGATGAACTACTTCCTTCCTGCCACTTGGATTCAGTCTCAAATAAGGCAGGGCAGCACGATTCAAACGCCTGTCAAAGCATCTTGAGCAGCAAGAACCTGATTCAGGCCTTTTCTACAAGAACCGCTAGTTCTCATATTACCTCAGTTTATTCATTCTTCTCAGGAATTTGTTTCTGCACACCTCTCTGAAGATCCCACCATAGAACTTCAGTTTTGAAGTTCATACTTTGACTGGACCGCTGCAAAATTCTTTTCTTTTCATTTTCAGATGTGCTGCAATAGATTAATCCACAATTATGTTTCCTCCTTCTTGTAGACTCCTTTCGTTTAGGGACATTTTGTTTGTAACATTTTTTACTTTTTCAGCTGATGAAGTTCACTTTCACACTGCACTGTGGCAAAAGAACCAAACTCTTTGAAAAACCTGTTCCTCTCCTCGCCTGTGGTGGTGCTGCACCAAGAACCGACTGAAAGAAATAACAGGAAAACCTCTGAAAAAAACATGGAGTGACGTCAAATTTTAGAGGTTGTAAGATTTCTCTTTTGTGTTCAGTAAATGTACCAAATACTCTTTAACAATGGGCCCATGACGAGCTATTTTTTCTGCTAGCTCTAGGCAGCCGTTTGGTTTTACCCAGAATTCCCTGCGTTTTAGTGCATTTTCTGCTTTTGAAGCGGTCTCCGGTTCACTTGGCATTTACATACGCATTCAAACCGTGCCAGAGTTCACTTCAACTGAACCAAAACTTTCGGTGGACCAAAGTTCACTTTTTCGGGCCACATCACAGTTTGATTGCACATTCACACCTCCCTAAATAAACTGGACTTTCTAGGGAAACAAATTTGAGTTTGATAAAGTGGACTAACCAGGTCTGCTGTGAATGCTCTCTTTTAAATGTTTCCACTGTTGTTATTTTCACACTTTTATACGAGAGTAGATTAGTTTTGGTTGTGAACATTTCTTCTGAGTAAATAAATTTCAGGCCATGATGTCTTTAAGGTTTTATCAGGCTCTCCCACTATTAGCTCGATGCCTCTCACAATTGATTGAGTTTGAAAGTATGGCGTCTGTAAGACGTCAGAGCGGCGCTGTGTGCAGCTGTAGTCGTTGCCGCCACTTAATCTCCTCTGTGACTCATTGGTCAATTAGGCAGCAAGTGAATCTAACCACAGGATGTTATTGCTAAGTGAAAAGAGCCATTGGGATTTGGGCACTAGTGGCAGAGGGATGGATGATAGGTTGATCATTGCTGTGGTTAGACGACGGTGGCGCCCAGACCACAGACAAGCCTCGGAAATGTTTGTGTGTGCGTCAGAGATCAAATGTAAATCACCCTTGCATCTGATTCAATTAGGATCACATTAATTGTGAAAAAATCTGCTTGTGTTGGTGTCTTAAAAGTGTCCCGAATTTATATTTTTGATCTGTAACTCCTTGTCTGCTACCCAACCCATCAAGCATCTATATATTATTTCCACTCATTGTTCTCATGTGTTGAAGGCCGTTTGTCCTCGTTCTCTGTAATCAATGAGTTGCTCGTAATTGATGTGTGTGTTGGGTTTAAGTTGTGACAGCTGACACAATCTGCAGTCGATGGTTTTCAGTGAAGATTTCTTTGCTCTTAGAAAGCACTTCACACGCTCGTCTCAACATAAAACATCTGCTGAATGTCAAGTCTCTGGTATAATGTGAGGAATCCCCAAGAGTCGACCGAGTTGCCATTTAGCCGCAGTGTTTTATGACTCATTTGTCTGAGGTGTTAGCATTCTCATTGTCGCTGCCATGATAGCTGATCTGAGTTTACAGTGTGCTCTGCATGTCAGAAAAAATAACATCACACAACAGACATCTGAGGGAAACGTCTTGGGGAATGACCGGACGTTGATGTGGCTAGCATAAGCAATGAAAATGTTTTAATGCCCTGCAATCAGAGATACTCGAATCGATTGGATGGAATTTTCACCTCAACTCAACTAAAGACTTGTCGGCAACTTAATCCTAAATTGTTTTAGGGAAGGAGCGTTATGCAACTTTTTGAGCATGCTGTGGTGTGATTAATTCATTAGACACACACTCGGGAGTTTTGCTTTAAGTCATTCATGCATGTTTGAGAAATTCTTGAAAAGCCACACTGACTGTCTGCTATTACAATGTGACACCTTTTTACCCAAAGCTCCACCTTGGAGTTTCAGTCACCAACTCCTGTTCCACAGTGCACCCTGACCTCACACTACTCCACCAGACTAGCTTAGCAGCAATTAGCAAACGCTTGGTAGAACTGTTCGTCTGAGCTCATCATGTAGACTACAATGCTCCTAAAAAAGATTGTCAAGCAAAAAAAATACTTAACACTTTAAAATCAGTGAAATCATCGTACCAATCATACCATGTTGCAGTGAAAACAACATCTCAGTTACATTCTTCATTTGCTGAAGCATTCTGCTTAGTACAATCCATCTATATTGGTAACAGAGTAGTCCCCAGAACAGAGTCAGTGTTCTTTATCAGCTTGGTGTGCTTCTTTAAGTCCTTGGATCAGATGCTGCTACACCAGTAGATTACTGCAGAAGAGATTTCACTCTCCATAACAGAGATTTAGAAGAGCCTTCTAAGAAGTACAGTCTCTCCTGTCCTTCCTTCCCATACAGTTTCACTGTCGCTGCCCACAAGCTCCTTACAATTAGTCTGTTTCTCTCTCTGATACACCCGGCAACAGCCGAGTCTTTCACTTATTGCTGCACAGGACAGGAGTCCGGCTTGTACTGACATTTGAGGTACAGTATGAAAAGGAATGCTGAGAGGATAGAACCCTGAGGTTCTCCTGTCCTGCTGACCATCTCCTGATTTGGTTGACGATAAAAAGGATACATAGCAGATTCCATTATTAAAACTGAAGATAAAACATTTGATGTGTGACAGGAAAGTGTTGGGTCTAGAGAGGGCATGAGGTCTGCTTGACTTTGGGCAGGGAAATAGTACTCCATTGGAGAATATATTCAAAATTGACACTTTATTTGTCACCTTTATTTGACACTTTATTTGTTTATGTTATGACATAAACCTGTCATAGCACCTGTCATGAACATGAAGGAGTCTTCATAAATGGTTATGACTGTTGTTATGAAGTGTCATTTGGTAAATCACACTTTTGATGCAAAATTGACACTTTTAATGGACTTTCATTTTAAAAATTTTTTGAAAGTGTAACTATTTAAGAATATTACGAAGTCGGCCCTTTCAAAGAACTTTTAAAGCAACTTTTAATGAGACTTTGCATTAAAGTGCCATTATTTACCGAATCACAGTTAATAACTACAGTCGTAAATGTTCATGAAGACTCTTTCATATTTATGCAGGTGTTATGTCATGTTTATGTCATGTCAGTCTTATGCTCACGAGTTCAAATAAAATGTTACCTTAAAGAGATATCAACAAGTGAAGAACTTCTTGATTGATATAGTCGAGAAGAATTCTTCAGGTTGGACTGGAAGGTTATTTCCTGATACAGAATTTATTGCCTGTTTGTTACCTTTCCAGAGACAACTGTGGATATTAAACTTTGCAAAGAGTTTCTACAAAATCTAAAACAAATTATCTTCCCACCTAAATTCTGATAGTTTTTGAGTTGAGTTGCAGAAGCAAAGACTTCCAACTTGTTGCGCTAAAGACTTTAGACTCTTTGAAGGAGACTTCCCATTAACCTCCCCTTTCTCAGTCCTGCTCTCTGGAGGTTCCTCTTCAGCGTCCCATCTTTCATCCTCCCTGGGTTTGTTAACGCCTCTCTTTCTAAACCTGGTGGCTGACTTCGAAGCCTTTTGAGTCCCCCTTTTTTTTTTTTTCTTTCCTCGTCTTTGTTTCATTCAAACCAGACATGAGTGGTGTCTGGCTGTATATCTGCCAGTGAACTAAAGCCGACAGCAGCTGCAGATCCTACAATCTACAACTGCTTTGTGGGACTGCAGCTGGAAGATGATGGCTCAAACGGCCATCCTTCCATGTGGTCAGCTGCAAACACACACCACCTGTTGAGTTAAAAAGTAACTCAACCGATATGGTCCTGATGATGGACAGAAGTGGTTCGATGACTCTTGAGAGGTTATGAACCACAATATTGGTTCATTAGGGTGCAATCACACCAGTCAGCTTTAGTCAAACTCTAGTTTGTTCACCTAGAAAGTCTGGTTTGTTTGGGGAAATGTGAATGCGTAATCAAACTTTGGACTAAAAGAGCAAACTCTGGTCCGCCTAAAAACCTGGCTGTAGGTTTGTTTGAAGTGAGCTCTGAAGTGTAATGCACATGTGAACGCCGAGCGGGTCAGAGACCACTGCAAGAGCAGGGAGCGAACTACAGCACCGGGCATTCTGGGTGAACACAACCAAAAGAAACACGCAAGTCTATCGCCAGAATGAAAAATGGCTCATTGTCCTTTGTGAAAGACACAATAGAAATCCTGCAACCAGTGAAATCTCATTTGGAAATTCAGGTAACCAGCAGCAAAGTGAGAGGCAGATGGTAAAATGCAAGTTCACACAAAGGAAATAAAAAAAAAGGAAAAAAAGAACAAGAGACTGGGCAGTTGGCGCAAATTTATAGCATAGAAACAGGATACACTTCTTCCTATTTTCCTCTTGTCACCACTGCATAACAGACTTAACAAAAACTCTCCAAATATCTATGTTCAGTAAAACGTTAACAGGTAAAGTAAACAGCAGAGTGAGCTATGAAACAAACTTTAGCATCATCATCATCATCATCATCATCATCATCATCATTTTACCGTGTCCTGTTCGGCAGTGTGGCACTCAGAATTATTGTCGGAGTGTCAAGGTAAGGCCCAGTAGATTTACTTTCACCAGTGGAGCGTTACACCTTCCACCATGATGCTCCTCTTGATACATGAAACTTTATTTCAAATTCCTTTGGCAGCGGAAAAGAAAGGCAGACATATTTAAAGACGGAAGTAGGAGTAGAGGAGAGAAAGAGAAAGAGAAAAAGAAAACCACAGTGAATATGTGCTATAATCAGAAACCACCCCAAAAAAATATTATGTTTGACTCGTTTTTTTGTTGGCCACTTCTTTTTTGGCCAGGTCATGTATAAGAAATGAGGTAGAAAATTAGAGGACATATACTTTACTGAGATTACCTTACGCACTATTCAGGTAACTTTTGAATGCAAATAGTTGCATTTAATTGTATTTAGGGAAATCAGAGAAAAACATATTCATATTCTTTCAAATTTCTATTACTAAAACATTTTATAAACCTTTATAAACCTCATCTTCCCAATTCATAGTTTTACAGTATATTGTTATTGTTCTGGTACATTACATAAAATCCCAGTAACGAAATGCATTGAGGTTTGTGGCTGCAGCACGGCCGAATACTGCATGAAAAAGTTGAAACGGATATGAATATTTAGCAAGCCACTGTAAATTTTCATCTATCACCTCCGAGCTCCCACCGCGCCGTATCCGATTATACAACATGGAAATTTCAATGAAAAATCTCTTTCTGTTTCGCTCGTTTGTAATGTGTGGCATAATGCTTCTTCATGCATTCCTCATGTCATAAAACTTTCAAAGTTCGGGGCTCAACCATGAGTAACGGCTCGGATGCGGTAAAACGCATGAGCGTTTTCACGTCACGTCAGCCAAGAAGTTATCAGCAGACCACTGCTGGAGCGGATGGGGTTTTTTAAAATGAATTTTTTGTTTCCATCCTTTAGGATCATGCGGTGATGTTTTTTAATTAGGTGATATTCCCAGTTACTGTGGCCTTGCTTGAGCTGTGCCTTTCATTATCTCTCTCATGTTGAACTGAAAAGCCTCTGAGAAAATTTCCTTTGCAGCTTCAAGCGTCAGGGAAAGTGGAATTGAAATAAGGAAATTGAAGCAACACAATGATCTGAGAGTCACATTTATTCTTTTATTATTATGATTGTCACTGGCTTGCTGCAGAACCATATTTCTGATTCCAGGGCCTGGAACTCAGAGATTGGATTTTTGTTTTGTTTGTTTGTTGAATTTCTTTATCTTCCAAGTGTATTCTTGTCACAGTTCACTTTTTACATCTTAACACCATATTTATACAGTCCCCCATTTTAAACATCAAAATTAGAATATATACTCTTATTGTTTAATTCTCAATCTGGCACAAGCATTTTGAAAACCACCAATTAGAGAAAAAAAAAAAAAAAGCAACAACAAACATCAAAAGTCCATTTCCCTCAAATAGATCTTAACACCATTGAATGGACAGTATTCTTTTGAGCTTCACATCATTTTATAATTTTTCCTCATCAAAACATACCTGGAGTGTTGCCTTGTCTCTTTCACACATGTTTGACAAATCCTTAAATCTCCATGGCAACCACTCAGCTGGGCAAAACGCTGGTTGTACCTCGGCCCGGCTTTGAAACAGAGCTGCAGTTTCTGAGGTTTGGCCTCACAGAGCAGCCTTTTCCTGCAGCTCCCCCACATCCAGCTCCTTCAGACTAGCCAGCAGCAATTAGCAAACATCTGGCGAAACTGCTGATCTGCTGAGCTCATTATACAAGCTGCTTCTCAGTGCAACACTGGTAAAAATGTTGTTAAAGGGTTGATATGATGACTTCCTGAATGCAGAGTTTCAGAAAGAGCAGGCTCAATTTCTAGGTCCTACATTACAAAGTCAAAATTTTTTTTTTTACTCATATTTAATACATATAACATTTTTTTGTTACAGCTGAAGGTGAGATAGTTACGTCATAGTGTGATAAAATGGCTCTATGTGCCTGGAACATACATAATACCGGCCCTTTAAAAAAGCAAATTTTAGATAACTACATCAATGAGCAAGTAAATCCACAATAACGACAATAAAAATGAGGAGATTGTGTGTTTTGAATGGTGGGAGAAAGCTGGTTTCTGGTGTTTGGGTCTTCCCTCCTCTCCAGTGTTTTCCTTTGGGCATAGCTTACATTCCAACCGAGACGCTGGATGGAGGATTTTGTCTCTAGTTGCCGAAAGAAAACAAGAAACGTGTTTGAATGTTTCTGTGCGGGCCCCTCCTTAGTGGTTAGTATGCATAACAGGCACACTCCGGTGAGCAGGTCAAGGTTGGAGGTCAAGGGTGAGAGGAGCTAATGCTTTCATGCTCTTGATTCAACTCCTCTCGGGTGTAATACCCGCCTGTCAATTTGTTTGAGCGGCGGATTTACATAATGAATTTATATTAGCCACTGTTCTCTGCACACACCACCTCCTCTCTCCCTCAAAGGTGGAGTTACTCCCTTTGCTTTCTCTGGGGCCCCCCAGCTCCTCCACCACCTCCACCTCTGCCTCTCCATCTTCCTCTCATCAAGTTTACCAAGTACCCAGAGAGCTGACTGTTTAAATGCAAACGAGCCTCATTTCCAAACTGACGCCACGGCCCAAGTATGTCTCACATGCAACCGCCTGAGTCCTGCTGAGAGGCTTTGACAAGAGATGGATGGATGTGGATGATGGAAAGGGAGAGAGAGAGAGAGAGACAGAGAGAGAGAGAGAGAAGGGTGGTATCTTGGAAAATAGAATTCAGAGCAAGTGGTGTAGCTTGTAGGTATCGGTTGTTATTGACATTCCTTCAGGAGAGGCACTGATGAACAAGCTGCTGTCTTGTTAGTCATATAACATTCCTTTTACTGCACAACATGGTCTCTGCAGGGTCTTAAGAAGAATTGAAGTGTCTTAGATTTCTTTATCTCTGCTTAGAAGAGAATAATACCCAGATTTCTTACATGAGGAATTAAAGTTATTTGAGTTTGGACTTAAATAAATACATTTGTTCATTTTTTGTTTCTTCTAATGACTTTCCTTTTTGGTTCATGTATTTTATATTTGGGCTGCACAGTGGCGCAGTAGGTAGAACTGTTGCCTTGCAGCAAGAAGGTCCTGGGTTTGATTCCCGGGCCAGGGTCTTTCTGCATGGAGTTTGCATGTTCTCTCTGTGCATGTGTGGGTTCTCTCCAGGTATTCCCAAAAACATGGTCTCTCTAAATTCTCCTTAGCTCTGAGTGTGTGTGTGCGTGTGTGTGCGTGTGTGTGTGTGTGGTTGTTTGTCCTGTCTGTCTCTGTGTTGCCCTGTGACTGACTGGCGACCTGTCCAGGGTGAACCACGCCTGTCACCCGGAATGTTAGCTGGAGAAAAGCACCAGCACCTCCCGACAAAGGTGTAAGAAAATGGATGGATGAATTTTATCTTTGCAGCATCGTTTGTTCCTTGTACTGTCGTCACTGGCTGCGGTACTTTAATGTCTGATGAAACTTTAGCGCCCTTGATTTCGGTCAATAATCAGCACTGACTGATGGAATTTAAAGGTGAACCCCTGAAACAAGCCTCCCAAAACTGAGCCGTTGCCGTTTCTCTGTGGTAACAAAGCCAAAACTTTCTGGTTGGTTATTTTTTACCCGCTCTATTGTCATTAGTAAATGCGTATTAAACAGATGTTTCAGTACGTGACTATAATGACAATTGACATTGTGACATAGTGTTATTGCTTTTCGCAGCTGTCGACTGTATGATGTGTTTGTGATGTTTTTTATATTTTCATTATGTAAAACACTTTGAAAGGACGTGTTTCTGAAATGTTACATGCAACCTGCATTTACTTCCTATCACGGTCGCCTTGCAGTAAAGAGGTCCGCGGTTCGAAACCCAGCCTGGAGTCTTTCTGCATGGAGTTGACTTTTGATTGTTCCTCTTTGAGGTCCAAAATTAATTACTTCAGTTTTGTTTTATACTCGACTGGAAAAAGCTTTGGCACGTCCATCCGTCAGCTCAATACTTGAATGGCTAATAGTCATAGTTATGGTAACTTACCTTAGTATTTGCTGTAATCTGAGCTAGCAGGGGCCTGTGGATATTAAATGTTGGGGGCCACAAGCTGGAACCTTGGGATGTCCCCTCGAGGTTTGAAGGCCCAGATCAAAGCTGACCTATTGACATGAAGAAATCCCTGTTGTTTTAAGTGAGACTTTAACTCGCAAAGTACTGTACCAAGAGGTCGATCCAGCTCTTCAGCCACTTCAATACTAATTACCTTCACCTTTTGTGCATTAGGGTGGAACTTTGTCTTTACTTGCTTCATGGTCCAATTGTTGGTGGCTATTATGATCAGCAGCTTTTCTTTTGCTTCCAGGTGGAAAAGTGTCATCTTACTCCTAATCATTGCCATTTTTTTGGTAATATTTCAAATTTGTTTTGCACAGTCTGCATACAGTGTTGCTCTTTGCCTAATTCACTTACCCAGTGGTACAGAGGAGGTGGGAGTCAGTGCATTTAACACTGTTGTTTGTTCAACATCATCTGTCCATGTGGAACGTTTAGGCTCTTCTGAGTTCCACCCTTCTGCATTACTCAAAATCAGGTTAATTAAAATGATAAACTTTTAGCATTTGGTAATAGATTCAGAATCATCCATGTCTGCTACTCACACTTTGAAAATGGGTTTTATCCCATCCCCCTACTGTGTGTAGTATTTCTTATAGCATTGATAATTTATAGACTAATCAGATTGTAAAAAAATATATTTCTTATTCTGATTGCTTATATTTTTTAGTTACCTTCTTATTTTGCATTGTACGCGACGGTGTTAAGATAATCTTCAAAGGTTTTCAATGTCATTTTCTTTAACTTGTAGGGACTCTGCATAATAATCCATTCAACATGGAGAGAAGTTTAAAATGACCTTGGAATGTTCTTCCTTCAGATATAATGAAAACAAAGAAACTGAAGCAATTGTCATTCAGGTCACTTTATGACTACAGCTTAAATGCAGCAGGTCGCACAGGAGCGCTTGAATGTCTTGATTTCTTGAGAATAAAAAAACACCGATCATGAGTTTCTCATGTCATGTGAGTCTTAATCTGAGCATCTCTGACAATTACCACTTGAAACGCTGACACCATTTGCTCCTTACATTGGTAACATTTCAAACACTGGCTGTCAGACCTCATGTCTTTGAGACTGTTGTTGATATGCTGGAGTTTCAGCGCTAGAACACTTAGCCTCAGCGCTGACATCGTTTATCATCATATATGGTTCAGAGAAATTATCTGGAGTACGACTTCATGTCTTTTTATTTTGCTTCCAAGGTGAAAAAATACAATTCGGCAGTCAAAAGCAGAACTCGCCAGTGTAGCACCAATAAACTGCCGTTTGGAAAAGATGACGTGGTTTTCTTTAGGAATTTCTGATTTCATGTTACTGCAAAAATATTCAAACTTTTTTTCACACTTGGTCGTGCTATAACCACAAACTTTAGAGTATTTTGTTGAGGTTGTATATGTCAACAGAAAGCAGTGCATAATTGTGGAAGTGATGGAAAACCTTGTGTCAAGGTTGCACAGTAAGTGTTTGGTAGATGAAACCTGCTCAAGGTTGTTTTTCATGTTACACATACATGACTTTGTACACTTTTCAAATCGTCTGTCTGTCTTTCTGATACTTCCAAAGTTTCAGAACTTAAGAAGCCTCTTTGATGGAAGGTCAAACTTCTTCAAGAGAACTCCAGTTGCCTTTCACTAAAACTCCCAACATTGTCATGTACTGGTTGAGGGAGAATCTACACTAAAGCATCCTCATCAATAATTAATGGAAACACTTTTTTTGCATTTCTTTTTTTTTTTTTTTTTACATTACTACTGGTGGAAATGACAAAGAAGATGACAGGAAGTGGTAGGAGGATGTTGTATCCAAAGTTCTTCTGTTGAATTGCTGACTACAATTTTCCCAAAGCAGTGCTTGCATCTCCGCTCCCAAGTAGGGATACATGCTTTGCTGCTCCAAAGCATGTATTAGACACCGACATCTCCTCTGATTGGCTGATAGATGATGAACTCTGTCTTCATGGATGAATTATGAACATATTTGATGTAGCTGACTGCACTTATTGCAAGGACAAAATTATTTATGTGTGATTTTAATTTCATTCTCTATTTAATGGAAACACCATCATTGCAAAATTGTGATTTTCAGATATTATCGGAATATAGACAAACAATTTGTGCATATTTGCAAAGTTTTTGAAGCTTCAAAACAAAAACACAAAAAGCTTATCTACTAAAATGTTCTCCAAACTTGAAGAGCAACTCCAGCCAAACTTCATTTGCTCCAATTTAATTAAGATGCTCTATGTAAAAAAAAAAAAAAAAACTTAGCCAATGATGTAATATGTACTTTGCTTACAGCATTGACCTTAATGAAATCAGTCGTCTGACTGTCAGTGTCTTTGTTAAATTGTGTTACTTCCAGCCGGATGGAGATCAGTTCTGGAAAAAAACACGAAAATGTTTATCATGAGTGCAGCAGAGAGCACCGTCTCCAGATAATTAAAACTTCACCATTCATAATGGCAGTGACCTCAGCAAACATGCTTGGTGTATCCACAGTTTTTCATGAAAATATAAAATGTAAAAACTACTTATTTGACTACAGAAAATAAGACATCTGAAAAAAACTTCCCTCACATATCTGCTGAGGATTCTATGGCCACAGGCCAGCAGAAAATATCACTTTCTGAGCCAAATAGAGAAATAACTCCAGCTTGGTTTGACCACTGGAAGCCTCCTGACTGAGAGCGCCGACAGTCGTTCCTCTTTGGAGAAGATCCTGTCACTCCTTCATGCTGAGCTCTGTTTGTTAGGTCAATCGCTGTTTACACCGCTAACAAAGCGCTTTGCACTCATAGATATGGAAAGCTTGATGATTAAATTTGGAGGCGACGCCACAGTTCGTGGAAATAATGAGAGAGGCAAAACAGCTGGTGGGTAACCAGGATGTTTCCATCAAAGTTGCTGAACCTTAGCTGGAGCAGGACTCTGATCTTAAATGGTTTTTTTTTTAAAAATTGTTTTGGGGGAGTATTGGAACAAAACAGTTTAACAACACAAATAACTTAAGTTATCTCGGTATCCTTGCACAGACATCCTTACATCACTGTCTTAATTACAGTTTTAAACAGCAGGCGGTGCTGGGGATCAAGGGAACAGCAGTAGGTGTGTTTGAATCTTATTTGTCCAACTGGTTCCATTTTCTTCATGATACTGTATGTCCTATTCACACTCCATGGTTACTTATGAAGTATTTCAAGGTTCAGTGCTTTGGCCAATTCTCCATTAATAAATGCTTCCACTTGTTGGAATTACCAGATTGCAGTGGATAAATGTCTCCTGTTATGATGATGACACTTTTATCAGTGACGTGCGGTCAGGAGAGGATTGTAGAAAAAATAATATATAATGATAAAGTCATTTATATTGCTATGTTCACCCTGTGTTTTGTACTATGAAGTATTTATTTTTCATTTAGGTTAATCAATTCTGATTATTTTTTTCTTCAAAATTGCTAAATTTTCGCATTTTCCCATTCAAATGCGTGGAAGCGAATACAGTGAGGTAGCAGTGAGCTGAGCCTCATCTGGAAAATGATTGAAATTAAATGAATATCTACATGTCCAAGTTTGATAGAGTTAATGGAATTATTCTACGGTGGCAGCGCCGCTATGGATGACATGTAGAAGAATTGTTTTTTTGCCCTCCGTTGTTGTCCGCATACGCAAAATTTTCTTTATGTAAACAATGACATGCAGGGTGTCTATATTTGTAAATCTGATTATGATTAAGTCAGGGCCTCACCAGCTATGAACCTCATTGCACATCACTGACTTATATATATTAAGCCATAAACCCTCTTTCACACTGATTTTACTGAAGGTTCATTTCTGTGAAAGGCAGGTTTTTATCTCCACTGTCGCCACATGCATGCTCAGCGCGAGGGATTGCTGCTAGAAATTGATGAATATTGTTTTTACTTATTGAAACAATAACCCGAATGTGACTGTACTGCTTGATAACTAGAATCAAATTGTAATAAATGTAACTGATTCAGTCTAGATTGGATTGTAACGCATTTAGCATTTTATTGACACTACGTGTACAAAATGTTCTCTTTAAATATGTCCATGCAGAAAGGGATGCACTAAGTACATCCAGTCCACATCATGCACTAGTAAAGTCAGGTCGTTCCTCTTCTAACAAATTATTTTCTCTATGTTTTGTGCCAACTCAAAGTAACACATGTAAAGCTAACTTCCTGCTATTTATCAAAAAAAAAATCGGCATGATCAATTTGTGCAATTTTATGGTTAATGGAAATGGAGCCACGTTATGGTCAAAGTACCTTAAATTCCTTTTGCTCAGTTCCACCTTAAGTGCTCCATGGTGCCTGAATGAGTCTTCCTGTTTTAGACCTGATGTAATACAGCATGAGTGCCACCGGGCAACAACTGATGTTTCTCCCTCACACTTCGCCACCACACACGTCTGCCTTGTGTGGCCATTTGGGTCCTGCCCTCAGCTCTGCCTAACTCTCTTACTCTCTCTCTCTCTCTCTCTCTCTCACACACACATACCTTAGAGCAAGAGTGGCCTTCCACTACTGTTGACAAGGAGCTGCTGTAAAACCTCCCTGTCGAAGCCACAATGAGAGGAAAGCTCACTAAAATGCCTTGCACTGTAGTTAGCAGCTTTTCAGTTCCCTCCAGCTCTGCCTCCTTCTCCTCCCCGTACGTTTTCCTTTCACTTCCACCAACCCGTTCCACCCACCAACAGTGTACACTAGGTAATAAGCCCCCGCTCCCCCCGCCATCCCTGTTATGCTTAGTTTGATAGACTTGTCTGTCATCCTCCTCCTCTTCCTCCCTAAGTCTATTTAGGCCCAGTGTGTGTGCTAGGTAATGATGCAGCTGGGGCATTAAAAGCAGGGGAGGGCTATTTGACAGCATCCCATGCCTTTCATTCCTTGCACCCCTTCCCAACACACATACACGCTTTCACACACACACACACACACACACACACACACACACACAGGCCCTGAATGGACCCAAATGATCCCCCACGGGAGTAAATGGAGCCGTCACCCTGACACTGAGCATTTCTCTCTAGATGAGGATTGTGCATTTGTTTTGCAGAAAGGAGAGGGAGGGGTGTGGGTGTGCAGAGAAAGAGAGCTGAAGTTAGGTCTCTGTCTCTATCGACTGTCTCCCCCCTCCCTCACTCCCACTCCCACATCTTTTTGGAAGATTGTGTATGTATGTGTTTGAAGTCTGTCCATTTGTCTTAGAAGATTGTGGACAGCTTGTATTGACTATTGAGTGTGTGTGTGCACGTGTGTGTATTTCTGTTGGCGTGGAGGAAGAACTGAAGGTGTTGAAGGCTTGATGTGAATAAGCTTCATCCATCAGCCTCTGAGGTCGGCACTTCTATTCTGAAAGTTCTGGGTGGTCCGCTGTTTTCATCTGAAGAACAGAAATGCCAGTCAGAGAGGCTCTGGTCCACTGTCAGAGACAGAACCATGTGTGAATGTGCACACATGTAGTACAACTTGTTAATACCCGTTCTCGTTTTTCCTATTTTGTCACATACATATATGTAGTTTTTTGGGATTTTTTGCTGTAGAACACTTTGTTCAAAATATGAAAAGCATGACATGTTAAATCTTTCGTAGTCATTAGCCGTGTTTCAATTGACATTTTTTGTGTGCATATTTTTAAGTATTGCATTAGAAGAGGTTGATGGAAGAGTAAAAATTAAAAATTATTTCCTCAATTTTGCCAAAAATGTTTTTATACTTGTTTGTTTGGCTTTTTCAAAGAAAAAAAAAAGAAAAAAAAAAGGAAATGTCCTGCACCTTATCAAGTCCAGAGGCCCCCAAAGTCTTTTACACTACGTTCAGTCATTCCCCCATTAATCCTCTGATGGTGGTAAGCTACTGGTTGGTAGCCTGGCACACTCTGACTACCGGCAGCAACAGGCACGGCTGGTGAAACGTCTTGCCCAAGGACACAATGACAGGGACGGATGGAGTGCAAGAACGGTTGGCCTGCAGTGGCTGGAGCCATAGTGGAGGAACGCTCCTGTCCACTGGTGGTGGTCAGTGCCTTACCAGGCGTACAAGACTTGAAAAAGTCTCCAGTGTGAGAGGATGACTGTGGGCTTGGATTAGAATTTGACTTGTCCTGTCTGGATGGCAGTGAAAGTCTTGGAAAAAGTATAAATCCAAACCTGCAGCTCAGAGGGGAAAACTGTCTAATTAACCTTTTTTTTTTTCTTTTTAATGACATTTTAAATGTTCGCTCAAAACAATTAGATCAAACCACAACTCTTACCAGGCACACACACATAGTGCATTACTAAAGTTTTAGTATCCAGGCAGATTTTTTTTTAATTTTTGCTCTATCTCATTTCTTGAAAAAAGGAACTTTTTTTAGTCTTGCTAAAGAATTGCAATTCATCTTTGACTGGGCCATTCTAACACACAGGTGAGCTTTGAGCTGATCTATTCCATTATAACTGTCTTTCATTATAAATTCTGGGTCTCTGATGAATCTCAGCACACAGACCAAAAGACCAAAATCTACATCAGAGTTAATGTCAGAGCAAGGAAGTCAGTTCAACCAGTGTCTCTTCAACATAATGTAAATCTTATGAAAGGAATTTCACAGTTCACTCACAAGTGTTATTGACCACAGTAATCACTCCTCTTTTACCATATTTATTCATCTTTATTGCTGTGTGGTCTTCACAGGTTGAGCTGTGATACTTATTATGAACGTCATCTATGAAACTGAGAAACATTTCAATGGAGTAGATGGAGTAGCTTAACCATAGCAACTAATGTGAACAAAATAAAAGTAGCCTTGCAGAATCCTTTGGTGGTGATATTGAATATCTTGAAACCTTCTGCACAGATTAAGCTTTTCGCCTGCATGCAGTAAGGCAGTGTGAGTTGGTTTGAACTGGTGTGGAGTTTAAAGAATAGAGCTTGTGTATGAGTTAACATGTTTGCCTACATAGTGTCTGGCAGCTATTAGCATGCAGTTAGCTGATTGTACGTCGATAATGACTTTAGCTTGCCTCTGTCCTTAGTTCATTTTTAAGCACTGTAAATAAAGCCTCTCTGGAGGCTAATCTAGTCATTACACAAGCCATTATGTTCAAATGAAGAGTGACTTCTCATAGTGAATTACTTCACCCATGCATTTACATACATTACTGTTTGTTTGTGCAGCATGCTATACAAGTTGAGAGCGCAGTGTGAGCCCTCACAGTGAGGGTTCTCCTCGCTCATTCTCCCTCTGCGTGTGCGGTCGGATGGCTGGTTGCCGTGGCGCTGATAGGTGCTTGCTTAGGCATCAATTTCATTATTTTTTTTCTGAAATAACATGTCCTTAGTCTCTGTCACATCTGTTGTAAAATATATAGTTGTTTCTGTTCCACTCAGTACTGTACCTTTAAGACTTAGCACTAGTTTTGTAGTGGCATAGTAGAAAAAAAACCCAGCAAAGACTTTTAACTAAAGAAAGAAGTTTACAGTTATAATAACAAAAGCAAAAAGCATCTGACGAAGTACAACTTATCCTTGGTTTTTAAAAAAACCTGCCTGGCTTTTGTTTTGTTTTTTTTAAACCAAACTAAATCCAGCTGTTCACAGTTTATGGACCTAAAGTGCTTCATCTCCACAGTGCTTTCACCAAAATGCCAAACCCGCAATGCAATAACAAAAGGTGCTTTGCAAGTTGAATCAAACTTCAACACGTCTCAGGCTGTCTTAGGAAAGCTTTTCTTATTTCTGTGTTTTCTCTGCCGTCCTTCTAGTTTTAGTAAGAAGCAGCTTCTTGTTCGACGCTTTGCTTCGCCCACAGTGTCTGGACCCTCAGCTGGTGAGAAACGATTGGCTCCTGGACACTGTAGATGCTAGAAATGATTGGGTTTGATTTTAACCAATCACTAATGCTTGGCTGTGACATAATGCTCCAGCTCGATTATGAAGGAACCAACCATACCGGAACCAACCACCCTTTATGCAAAGAGAGAAATCCGAAGCCAAATGAGATGGCGGTTTCACCACATCTCTCACCACTCAATATTCGGAAGAGAGGCTAACGGCTAACACCGACTGAATGGCTTCCTTCAATATCTCCGCTGCCATTGCCAAGCTGCAACCCAACATAGGCAGACTACTATTCTAAAACAGTGCATAAAATCAAAGTCATCGTTCATACCTCTTCCCTGTGTTTGCTGATGGGCCAGGATGAAATCAAGCTCAACTGGAGAAAAGAAAGGGAGATGAGAATCAAGCAGTATTGTACGTCATCATCTTCCTAAAATAAAGACATTTTTTGCCAAAAGTGGTTTTTGTAAAAATAAATAAATGATAATTCAAATTGTCCCATTTTGTTGCCAAAAATATCACTTTTTGACAAAAAAATGGCCATTACTTTAGGAAGACAATGACCAGCCTACCTTCCTTTTAAACTCTTTGCTTAACATGAAAGTAGCTAACAGTATCAAATTCTCCACTGCAGAGTATTGCTGTTACCTGGTTGCATCTGGTAGGGTACGTTAACTGACTGGAAAGAGATTTAGGTTTTGAGCTTCTGACAGTCGGATCACCAATCATTCATCAACCTTTTAAATTGAGCCGGTTCTAATAACCTGATAATGTCAAAGTGCATCTTGACTGCACAAGCAATCCCTCTCAGCAGTTTCAATGACATAGCAAGAGAAAACACAAGCCCCATGTAGCTCTCAAACATTACTTATGAATTATTTATGGCTCCAAAAAGTGATAACAGAAGGTAAAAACTGGAAGTCAACATCCTTTTGTACAAGCAGGGGAACGCCGGGCTTCCAGAGAGCATCTTTCCTCTTATTTACTCCAAACTGGTGCACAGGACTTGATTTGAAGTGGATGCCATTCAAAACTGGTACCGATGAGTGTGTGAGCTCCTATGTGCATCAGTGTGTGAGGAAGCAGAGTGATAATTATAACCGTCTGCCACCTTGGGGAATCCAGACTGTGAGGCTTCTTAGAGCAGCAGTAAGTCAGTCATTCAGTCCATCAGTCATGTGTGGCAGCTGTGCGCATGTATGCGTGTTGGTGCATGAGCACATGTATACAGGTATATATAGGAATATATATACTTGTATATACCAATGGATATATATGTATGTATATACCTGTATATGCCAATGGAGACCGATGGAGAGAGTCCCCCTGTGGACATCACTGAAGCGCGGCGCCAGTTTCCCTCCCTGCCAGCGAGGACGACCCAACAAACACTCGTGATTCTAAAAATGTGGATGTGGTATGCAAATCAAAAGCTACTTTTGCTGCACCCCAGGAGGTCCGTGCTTACTGTGTGTGTGTGAGTGAGAGAGTGTGTTTTAGGAGAAGACAGAGAGATATGACATTACATTGGCATGTTTTCGTGTCAAGCAGAGAACCCCCATGGTTCTGGCTCATATGTCAAACCCACCGCTGATGCTCCCTCCGCTCATCCAGTCTCTGTTTACTTGGGTGTGTGTGCGTGTGTGTGTGTGTGTGTGTGTGTGTGTGTGTGTGTGTGTGTGTGTGTGTGTGTGTGTGTGTGTGTGTGTGTGTGTGTGTGTGTGTGTGTGTGTGTGCGCGATTCTTTGCTCTAAGAACAGCGCATGTGAAACTTAATTGACGTTCTGTGTCAGTGATCCGTCACTTTCGTGTGGGAACTCTTGCGTCCGTGTTGACCAGAAGCGTTGAGTTTCAATCATGTCCAGTTGCATTACTGCAGCAGTCATGCTCGTTTTAAAATCTTTATTGATCCAGAGAGTCGTGACATGGCGGCACAACCTGAGTCACTTTCACAATGTGCTGACTCGAAGCAAAACCTTTCATGTCTGGTACTAGTGTGAGAGAACTAGAACTATGCCTGTGTTTCCAGTACAAACGTGTGCAAAACTTTGTTCTACTAATGATGAAAAAACACGATTTAAACATCATTTAACCCATGACAATGATGTTCATGGGTTAAAAAACATCATTGTCCTGCTACTCCCTATCGTCGTCTTCTTCTTCATTGCTTGTGCCGAAACTAACAGCTTTAGATCATGTGGCTAAAATGATGAGAAAAAGTTGTTTCCATTGCAGTTTTGCAACATAAATCGATTTCGATGCAGCCATCTGGATGTAGCGCCAAAACATCTCAACTTTTTTTTTTTTTTAATTGTCATGTTTCCATTAAGGAAACTTATTTTTGAAATGTCAAATTGTGGAATTACATAGTCAACAGACACACAGGTACAGACAATTATTTTGAAATGTAAGGACTTCACTTTCAAAGGTTTGATGAGGATTCTTTAAACAATCCCTCTAAGCTCTTTGGCTTACTTGTTTTATATAATTTAGAGCAAATATATTTGTATCCTTCTCCTGACTGTGACCTTTGAAAAGTGAGGTCCATAGTTCTTAGCAAACTATGGCTTAAGCTAATTGATGTAAAAGCGTGCATCATGAAACGAAATGAAACTTAGAGTGTTGTAAAAATAGTTTTTCACCTCACAGATTTCAGCTTTTTATCGTGTTATTTTATAGCTCTGAACTTTACTGTTGCATGCTGGCAACACAAGAATCAGAATTTACATATAAAACTACTTATTCCAGTTTTGCAACTCTATTTTCTTCTCATTAACATGTGGTCATAAAAGACCACATGTTTGGAATCTTTTTAATGTTACTAGAGAAAAAAATGTAAGAACTGTGATGAGCAAATCAGGATTTAATGTGCAGAAGTCTAAACTTGGTCTCAAACACTGGAGGGTTTCCGTCCTGCAATCCCCTCTCTTTAACTGCCTGCTTCTCCACACCTCCATTCTCTCTGCCTTCCTTTTTGGACAGAGTTGCTCTGCCCTTTTCAAAGTGATTTGGAACGCCTCGGGCTCCTATTAGTATTCAGCTTAGCGCCGGCTCTCTTTGTTTCAAGGAGAAATTGATAACTCTTTGGCTAAATTTTGCAATAAGGCTCTGGCAAATGGTCAACAGCGCAGACAAAAAAATATATAACTCACTCTGCTGCCCCTCATTCGTTCAGTTTCTTCCTTCCTTCCTAACTTTCTTCCTTCTTTCTAATCCTTTTCCCTCGACACCTCACACCAGCAGTTCCTGTTACGAATCGATTTTTTTGTGCCGTCGTGAGCTGCTTTTTGAAATTTGCGTTCTTCTGGAATTGGATTTTTTTTATTTTATTTTTTTTGCCTGCCCTTATTTTTTCTCCTCTGCAAGCGATCTGCTGCTCTGCATCTGCCTGCCATTCGGCTGATCCGGGCTCTGATTCATCATCCTCAGAGCTTAATGTGTTTGAATGTCTGTGAACGGTGAAATCAGTCATTGTTCTTTTGCGTCTGTGAGGAGGAGACGCCTCTGTTCCTCCACAGGTTTTTTTTTTTCTCTTGAAATAAGCAGATAGTTTGTAGAACGCTTAATGTTTATCTCTCCATCATAGTAAACCATGGAGTAGCACTGCTGAATTCTGGTTTGTATGTTGGGAGTCAGCTGTGTGTGCTGTCAGGAACAGGCGCAGTCGTCCGTCCACTATAATCTTTTCGCACCTCCAGCCGCTGCTTTACACTGAGTCTTGTGTTTCTTATCTGTTCTCTGTGTGATTTAGAAGTGAAGTATGAGAGCAGAGTCTGGCCTGTGGTGCTCTCAGATATCGACTGAGTTGTGTGGGAGCCTGAGGTGGTTTCTGGATCTCTAAATGTTTTCTGATGGATTTGCTGCATCCTGTAACTGTTCTTCCATATTTTTCGAAGCCCACAGACTAAATGCAAAGAACACACAGCAGTCCTGTCAGTAAGAGCTAACAGTAAGTTGACAAATCTCTTTAAACGGTCCTTAACGCTGCTGGCGGCTCTCTTGTGTTTCGACTTCGGCTGACTTTAGTTCAGGATTTTAAATTGCCAAATGTGTCAAAAAGCCAACTTTTAATTGCTTGAATTTTGGACACCAAATATTATCAAGCGCTGCAAAGACACCTAATTGTTTTTATTTCTGACATTAAATCAGAATAATTACATGTTTCAATTCAGTTGTGATTATCAAAATTCTACCTGTTTACTAAATGTCAGACTAATACGTTTTTTCCTTTTCTTTTTAATTTTCAACAAGCTCACAAGCTACTTGTACCACAGGTAGTGGGAGAAGTTACCATTACCTGGTAACTTACCAGGTTAGTAACTGACCTGGTAAACAGAGGGTGTATAACTCACCCTCTGTTTGATAAGTCTACAAAACCTCACATCAAACAAATATGAACTAACTCCATGAGCTAAAACTTTGTTAAATCACATTTTGTTCCAGGTTTTCAGCTTTGAGTCTTCTTTACTAGGAGTCCACCTGCATTCCAAATCTGATTAGTATTTGCCCCGCTTCTTTATAGAAAATTCTCTGACTCAGATTGTGGGCATATATCTCATCCAAAGCCATTTTCAAGCGACTCGACTGATTTCCCGACAGATTTAGTTTTAGGCCAGGACAAACTCTGATACTGAAAACTGAAATCTTTCTTCTTCGGCTTTCTAACTTCTCTTCAGATGGAACTGGACTTCATGTAATGTGAATGAACTCAACCAGTTCCAAACACCAGTCAGGTGGTCTTCAAGGTTTGGTTTTGAAGAGCTCACCATCGAAATAACTAATTTTTATGAGTCCATTCACTTTGAAAACAACTCCACTCTATGATGCTATGTTGTACCATAAACTGTTTCTCACACAGATTTTGGAGATCTTTTGCCTTTCCACCTCCTTAGCGTAAACATAATGGATTACAGTAAACTGCTGTCATATGCAGAACACAACCTGTAGTAACCAGATGTTCCAGCAGGACTTCACTGCTAGTGTCACTATATATATATATATATATATATATATATATATATATATATATATATATATATATATATATATATTTATATATATATATATTTATATATATATATATTAAGATAGATATATATATATATATATATATATATATGGGCTGCACAGTGGCACAGTGGGTAGCGCTGTTGCCTTGCAGCAAGAAGGTCCTGGGTTCGATTCCCGGCCCGGGGTCTTTCTGCATGGAGTTTGCATGTTCTCCCTGTGCATGCGTGGGTTCTCTCCGGGTTCTCCGGCTTCCTCCCACAGTCCAAAAACATGACTATCAGGTTAATTGGCCTTCCCAAATTCTCCCTAGGTGTGAGTGTGTGTGTGCATGGTTGTTTGTCCTGTTTGTCTCTCTGTGTTGCCCTCCGCGACAGACTGGCGACCTGTCCAGGGTGAACCCCGCTCTCGCCCGGAACGCAGCTGGAGATAGGCACCAGCAACTCCCGACCCCGTTAGGGAGAAGGGTGACGGAAAATGGATGGATGGATGGATGGATGGATGGATGGATGGATATATATATATATATATATTTTTTTTTTTTCAGTTATTGCAAACTGGACTTTTTTGTATGTGAAGAAAGCCCTTCTTGGACACTGATATTTTATTTCAACATCATTAGATTCACAACAATAAAAATAGTATATATATGAG
The DNA here is from genome assembly GCA_922788865.1 of Poeciliopsis turneri. Classification (NCBI taxonomy): domain Eukaryota; kingdom Metazoa; phylum Chordata; class Actinopteri; order Cyprinodontiformes; family Poeciliidae; genus Poeciliopsis; species Poeciliopsis turneri. The sequence goes on along the minus strand of CAKLNU010001061.1, from coordinate 1,560,610 downwards.
TAAAGAGCTCTGAAGGCTGAAATTATATTAAGTTTAACAAGGTAGTAGTTTAAGGGTGGATATTTAACCATTATTTTTATTTTTATTTTTTTTTGTCCCTCTACAACAGATTTGCCCAGCTCTGCTGAATTTTCCAGGATGTCTGTCACACAGATAGACTTTGTGAATCCCAGGAAAGGGATTTTCTCACCACAATGTACAGCAGCAGACATAACTTACTGATTTAACACAAACCCCATTACTCCAGCCAAGCTAGGTAGGCATTTTACATCCACTATAACTATATGAAATTTAGTTTTGCTTGATAAAACAAGACCTTCTCTGGTACTACTTTATAGCTTTAAGTTATTACTGGATTTAGCCTGGAGACATTCTAGTTATTTCCCACTAATAACTAGAATGTCTTGTCAAAGTGCTGAGATCGTTGGAAGCAGATCCTAAATGGTCTTAGAAGAAAACTGGGTTTTCGTGACTGGAGAAGAACAAAATTGGGCTGAGCTGAGCAGAGTTTCACTTTGGTAAATCTAAGGCAACAGATTTGACATAACCCACACTTGCTGGCGCAACTTCATTTCAGCGAACATAAAGCTGAAAAACAACATCAAAAGCTCTTTCTGTAGCTGGCAGTCCAGGAATGAGGAACAAGAAATTATCAGACTAACTGCTGGGAAAAAATGTTCTTACTAAAGATTTTGTGCTCATATGTATGAACAGGAAAACCAGCAGGTTTAGGAGAATTGCTTTTATGTGACTCTTCAGTAAACACTGTGTACACGCTGATTCATAATAATTCATTGTTTAAACATAATTCATGGGCATCATACAGTGAACATTTAAGTTTTTTGTTCTATTTTTTTCCCTAATAAAATAGAACATATTGATACAAGAAACCACTTCTAGTATTGTGCTGATCAATTCTTGCAAAGTCTTCATGATCCAGATATTCTGCAGAGTCGGTTAATAAAGATGGGAAGAAAATGGAGTGTGTGTGCGTGTGCGTTTGTGTGTGTTTTAGCATTTCTCACCTTGTAAGGACCATTTTTCTAACTAATACTATATTGTGCCAACCTACTATCTATTATGGGGCCTCAAAAACAGAAGTGCTGTTTTGGGGTCATTAGTTGAGTTTAGGACTATGAACTGAGTTTAGGTTTGGTGTAATCTCTTCGTTTCTGTGGCTTCGTGTGTTTTTTATGCCTCTGTGAGCAGTTGTGTGTGCGGACCTTTCTTTCTCTGTTTTACATAACTGCATTTGTGTGTGTGTTTGTCTGTGGGTGTGTGTGGTAGAGGCTGCATGGCGATGCCAGAAAGAGTGCTGATGAACGGGGAAAGAGATGCTGACAGAGATGCAGGCCTGTGCGTCGTGGTTGTAGGACAAACAGCCTGAGGGAAAAATCTTTGGAAATCTCAAACTTTACTTTTAAAGAGCCTTTGCGCTGTGGAAAAATTGTCTAGTTAAAGGTTGTTCAGAGATATACACACCTGGACAAATATACCGCCTATACATTAGGGATGCACCAGTACAAAACATTTGGGATGATTTTTGCACCAATGTTCTTGTTAGACTCTTTTCCCATCATAGTGTTATTCTCCTTTCAATCATTACAAATAAAATACAAATTGAATAATCTAATAGAACCACTTAGTAATAAACAACAGATCAAAATTTGCAGTCAAATTATCTGTGAGGATTATTTAATGTCTGCGTCATATTTTGAAGAGCCTCTAATGTCGACAACAAAAACAAGACAAAATGATGGAAAACACATCATCTGTGAACTGATGGATCTAATGAACTGAAGCCATCTTTGTACATTTCAGCTGTCTAAGTGAATTGTACAGCTTGCTATTCAGTTCTGCCACAAACTGACATCCTGTAAAAATTGCTGTTCAAATGTATTTGTTAAATGCACAATACATGTCAAACCTGAATAGTGACTCTGCTGCTTCGGGGTTATGATTCATTCATCTGAACGCTGACCTCTTCTTGGTTCCCTCTTGTCTCTCTGGCCACATGTCACGTCTTTGTGGTCTCACTTCGTGCCACAGAGAATAAATGGACGGCTCCACCTGGGTGGCTTCAGGCCCGTCTCTGTTCTGCTCTCAGACTTCCCACTTTACATGGAGTGAGACTCAATTAATGGGATATATCAGTCAAGTGGTCCATTGGAACAGCAATAGCACCATGTTGAAACCATCACATTTTGGTTTTATAATCTCTGGGCTTCCCATGTTAGACTTTCTGTCTTTTCTTAAGGACTCAAGCTAACACTCACCTCTTTCAGAAGATAATTCATTTCAGTATGTTTGAACTCAACGTAGTTCTAGTTAGTTATAGTGTTTTAATTCATTTCAGGTAGCAAAATTCTCAATTTCAGTTTTAGTTATTTTCTTAGTTTTAGTTAACTATAACTTTACTCAGATGGAGAGTACCTTTAATCTTTTTTTTTTACTAACTGCAGTGTTTTATTTATGTTGTAATTTTTTTCTTACTGTACAGTCTGTTATTCTTATTTTTTTAGATACAGATTTTTATTTTTTACATTTGTATGAACATGCACGTCCCCCTTAACTACTCTATTCTAAAACCTGGTGAAATAAAAACAATTAATTTTCCATGCAACCCAAATCTCTGATTACAACATTTTTTTTTCCTACCTGCTCCCATCTGCCATCGTGATTTGAATCTCTTCTGGTTCAAAGAAACTCGGCACGTCTTAAAACCTGCGGGTGTTTCCTACCTCGACTTTGATCAGTGAAACGGCGTAAAGACAGGAGATGTCATTTGTCAAACATGCTGATTGTGATTCGCTTAAATGTTTCCTTCAACCATCAGTCATCCTCCAATTGAGTTACATCACCAAGACGTCTCCTGTAACTGCAAGACGTCTTAACTATTACCACTGTAAAGCTTGTATCGATTGGACCAGCAATGCTCTCATACACACACACACACACACATACCACCGAATTTTGGAAACAGAGCAGCTAGAGAACAACACAAAGAAGAGAAGAAGTTTTCTTTTAGTTTACGGAACCAGAGCACCAGCTGCCTCGTTATTTTATCTCCGCTAAAAGTTCCCTTTATTCAGCTCAACAAAATGCATATCAGGAAAATTGCAGCTTCGCTAGCTTTTTTGCCTCAAGTACTGCTGCTGAGATACTCTGAGAGGAAAATGAAAGAAAATGGACTGTGCTTTTGCTGGAAATAATGCAGGAATTGGTATCGGGAAAAAGTCCTGTACACACTCTCTCTCTCTCTCTCTCTCTCTCTCTCTGGTTTTTTTCCATGTTTTCGCTCACATTCTCTCTCTAAATGCAGGCTTGTTTTATTGTGAATTAAACTGGAGTGGAATACAAGAGGAGGAAGAGTTTGAAATTCACAGAGCACAGGAAGGGCAGAGAGAAGGGCGAGATAAGGGCTGAGAGGCTTAGAGACAGGAAGAGAGCAGAATGAAGAGGAAGCATGGAGGTAGAGAAAGTAGCACGGGGATGCTGAATCAGAGAGAGAGAGAGAGAGAGCAAGAGAGAATGAGAGAAAAAGAGAGAGCGAGAGAGATGCTGTGATAAATACTGCAAAGAGGAAGTGGGGCTGTCAAGATAAAGACAAATTCAGACAGAGGGAGGGGAAGATTAGCAGTGAGCTTCAACGTTTTCCAAGAACGATTGAGAAGTGAAGCAGAGCCAGAAGTGACCGAGGAAGGAGGGATGAAAAGGAGGAAAGAAAAGCAGGGCAAGGAAGTGTCTCTCCAGTGCCAGTCTGGAGGAAGTGCCAGGCGCCAGTGACACTGGTCGCCATGGGAACCACCACGGCCAAAGGAACACATTCTGGTCAACATGGGCAAGCAGATTTTCTCCCCACTTTTCTTAAAGACACAATTCCAGTAAATCAGCAGAAGGTTTGTCACCTTTTGAAATTCACCTGCCAACAAATGACAAACCGCCATGCTGCTGGTGAGAGAAACATGTCAGCTGTGTGATGTAATAAATGCCTTTGGGACACATGGCAAAAGTCAACTCTGGCCAAAGACCAGAGGAATTTTCAGAATCACCTCCTGCTCAGAGTTAACACAGGGGGAAAATGACAAGTTCATTTAATTCTAGTCCTCCATCATGCTTTTATTTATATCTACCTGTCAATTCAGTGGTGGAAGATGAAACTATGTTAGTGTGAAACATGTCATCAGCGAGGCATCACCACATGTGATACTGAAGCATACACAGCAGTGTAGTCAGGTGTACGATAGTTTTGCCCTCTGCGTGATATGAGATTAATAATCCCAAAAAAGGCCAAATAATTTGAACGTCGTGTGCATATATGCTTGTATTCGGTTGTAATCAGCCTGTCGCAACTGCCTTGCCTCTGAATCCATTCCGTACCGACGCCACAAAGCTCTGATTGCTTGTTAGACGCCAATCAACACTAGAGTGACTCCAGCGCATCCATGGACTTGTTATTTTGGTTATGACGGATGTAAGATCATTTACGCTAAATACCGTATTTTTCGGACTATAAGCCGCTACCTTTTCCCCAACGCTTTGAACCATGTGGCTTTTAGCCCGGTGCGACTTTTCTGTGGATTTTTCTTCAACTGCTAGGGGGCTCTTTAGCACGAAGTGAATCAAAGAAGGAAGCGCTCCTTTTCATTTAGATCAAGCACGTGCTAGCTTGATCTAAAATGTTTTCAAACTCAGCCAGCGTGAAGGTGTGTATTTGAAGGTATGTATTTGAAGGTGTGTATTTGAAGGTGTGTTTGGAGTAGTTGCCTTGTTTTTTAGGTCGAGACTCTTTAAGTACAAGATGAGGTTAGACTTGTTATAATTTCGAGATTCTGATGGCTGTAAATAATTTAACACTTGAGCTCAGCTGACAGTTATCCCAAACATACACGAGAGCTGATTTTACTGTAAATAACTACATCATTATAGCCATGACCTCAACCCTACAGAAGGTCACTTGAGCTTATAGTGGTTTGTTCCAGGAGACCAATCAGTTTAAATGAACTCTACTAATTCTACCAAGATGACCGATGAAATATCTCAGATGGAAATTTAAAAGAAGTTTCTTAATGGCTTCAAAAAGAATTCAACAACCTGTTAGTGTGGATGGACATGTTCATGCACAATAAAAAACATTGTGTGTAGAATTTTGACTCTGTGTTGATTAAAGACTTTTGTTCAGAGCCAGTGAAGCTCAAAGACTCTAAAGGCGATGCAGACTATGTATTAATTGAATCTGAACATTCACTGTGCAAGTAGTTCGAATCTGCATGAGAGAAAAAACAGGATTACGAAGAAACAAGTGGAAGATTGTCTTTTGTCCTCTGTTTTTAAATTCTGTGAACCATTCAATAAATCCTGACCTCCAGGTCGGGGTCCACTGATCAAACCACATACTGTGTCACAGAGCCTCAGGGCACCTCTGGTTCTATAATAAACCCAACACAGTGTGACTTTAGCTTCTCGCAGCGTGGGTTCAGCTACAGGTTCACGTCTTCTGAATATTAGGGAAAAGGTTTGGCTTCAAGCTTTGCCGCCAGCCTTTTAACAGAAATGCTTTCACAACTAATAATATTCGATTACCAATAGCTCCCCATGCTTATGCTATGCTCTTCTGAGCTTCATATCTATTGCATGGACATGATGGTAAACAGCATTAGAGAGAAAGAGTCAAACAAAACTACTAAACTTCTCATTGGATCACAAATCTGTGGTTGATTGTCCAAGTTTTGTAAAACCTTGGATTTAAAGATTTAAAAACCTTTAACGTCATGATGACCTCATTGGGCGAGAGGCTCGATCCACCCTGGACAAGTCGCCAGGGCAACACAGGACAAACAACCGTACACATTCACTCAAATATAAGAACAATTTAGAGAGATCAAGCTATCAGGCATGTTTTTGGACTATGGGAGGAAGTTAGAGTACCCGGGAAGAACCCACACATACACAAAGATAGCATGCAAACATGCAGAAAGACCCCAGGTCAGGACTCAAACCCCAGACCTTATTGCTGCGAGGCAACAGTCCAAATGTGCAGTCCTCTCGAAATATTATTTGGTTGAAATTCAATTCAAGTTCAATAGGGCAGAAAAAAGGTCACTAGTTAGGATGTAACTTCTTAAAAAAGTTTTTACATAAAGTGTCACCGTGTTAACAGTTTGTTATGAGACAGATAACCTGTGAAAAGATTGAGCTCTTCCTCCTCCTCCCTGAGGAAATGCAATCAAAAGCTTAGCTTCGCAGAAAAAAGTGAATGGAGCTCCAACCTGAAAAAGACAAGCAAAATTTGTTAAATTAAGTTAGTCAAACCTAGCATGACAACTTAATTAACCTACTGTATTTACTTGGATAAACTTTTGATTACTTGCAACAAATAAACAACATTTTTTTGAAGGTGGATCACATGTTTTTCTTTTCTTCTGAGTGAAGCGTGCCGCCCCGTCGTACCGCCCCTTCGTACCGCCCCCTCGTACCGCTCCGTCGTACCGCCCCGTCGTACCCCCCGTCGTACCCCCCCGTCGTACCGCCCCGTCGTACCGCCCCATCGTACCGCCCCGTCGTACCGCTCCGTCGTACCCCCCGTCGTACCGCCCCGTCGTACCGCCCCGTCGTACTGCAAATGTGTTGCTGGGCCACATGAACATCCTTCAAAATGAATGTAAGACCAAGTGAGATCTCTCACACCTTCTGTCTCCAGGGTCAACAGGTCACTTCAGTGCAGTCGGACGTGCGTGCGTGTGCATGTGTGTGTGCAGCAGAGCGATGGAGAGGTGGAAGAGAGCGGAAATGCCAAGGATGAAGGGTGCTTGCATGCTGCGACTCGTCCTGCTCAGATTCAGACAGCAGTCAGGGACCCTGTGGCCTCCCAGCAGTGCAGCGTGACACAGCTACTCACATTCTACACACACACACGAACACGCACACACACGCACACTTGTCTGCTTCCAGCCCGGTGCCTTGGAGCCGGAAGTAGGACAGATAAAAGAAAAGGAGTGCAAGAAAGAGAAATGTTGGGTCGGGGAGAAATTGCATTGGCAAAAAACAGAACATGAAAGATGAAAAAGACCGAGAAACCAAAATGAAAACCACAAATAAATAGAAAAAGGCTCACACACATTCTCAGGCTGATCTGATGGAGGCAGCGCATTGCGTGATCTGTTCTCCAGTGCGCTCATGGAGCCGGTGGAGTTGCTGAGTGTTTTTTGGAAACTAGGTCATTGTTCCTCCCACTCAGCCTGTCTGATCAGGCGCACAGCCCACCCGCCCCCCACCACCATCTTTTTTTTTTTTTTTTGACAAACTAAGCACCTCTCGTTTCTGCCTTTTTTTTCTTTTTTTTTTTTAGCTGGAGGAAAAAACAAGAGCGAGGATTGTTTAAAATCAAGAGTTTTTATCTTTAAAAAAAATGTGACGGCGATATACCGGCGTGTCGCTACGCGGAGCAACCAGCACTGCATGAACTGAGGCTGGAGCACATCAGCACCGATGACCGCGTCAGCAAAAGGGTCATCAGGTCAGCCCCGTGCGTCCAGCTGGGCTCTGCTCCGCTGGCGGCGCCGCTGGCTTACAGGCTTTTAAATATTCAGCCTCTGCATATTGACCGCGCTCAGATTGAATTATACAGTCATTTATTCATCACTCATTTCACACAAGAAGGTGTGACGCACTGCCCTCGTACCAATCTGTGAGACATACACACGCGCACACACACACTGCAGGCAGAGCAGACAGGAAGGGCACAGAGGCTGAGACTCAGCCATCCAGGATGAGTAATCATTGCTAACTGCACCAGCAGAGAGGCCAAGCGAGGAGAGGGAGGGGTGGGGGGTGAGGAAGAAGAGTCCAGAGTGGCAGGAGAGGAAGAAAAAATCTGAATGGAGAAGAAGAGGGAGAATGATGAGAGCGACAAATTCACGATTTTAAGAGAGAAAACAAAATTAAAAGTTGAGGAAACAGCAAATAAAGCAAATTGGGTAAAAACCAGGCCTTTGCTTTACGCTTTGCTTCATCCAGAGGCCCTGCTGTTCCCCGATTGGCCCACTGGAAATTCTACTGAAGAGAAATCCAGGCCAATGGGAGAAATCTCAGATGGCGCACTGAAGGGATATGATAATCGAGTGAAATTGCGTGGCAAGGCAACGACCAGGAGAATATAGCAGAGCAAAGAGAAGTGGTGAGTTTGTCCTCCAGCAGCCGTAGCAGCGTAGCCACAGAGCTACCAGGGTTTTGCTTAGGACACCAGAATGACTCGGGCCAACTCTGAGGTGAGATGTAACTTTTTCTAAATGTCCATTTTATCCATTTTTGATGAGCCTGGGTGAATTGGCCTAGTTTCCTGTTTGTGGCCAGCAGGAGTTCTTCTTCTGCTGTGCATTCATTATCTCATTTGTTTTTGTTCTAGTCTTTTATGCTCGTTTTTTGAGTTGTATTTTTTTAGGCCGGCGATGGGCCGATACTTGCATGTGAAGCCGATATGATCTCCAAATCTTACCTACCACAGCAAAGGTTTGAAAATCAACCACTGTCCTTTTTTGCTCTCCCACTAATACGTTTATTGCAAAGAAAAAAACGGGACTAAAAGAAATGAAACTGAGTCTTCTTTGAGCAGCAGCCGTGACGTGAATCCAAGCAGAAACTGTAGTAATCACAAGGTCAATAAACCTGAAGCCAAAGCCTTGAGTAAATAAACCCAAACTGCAAGGGAAGAAGTGGCTGTGTGGTGATGTAGCATAACTTTTCCTTTAAACACAACCAGCAATCAAAGTTTTCGAAAGCAGCAGAGACTGTGACGCTCTCCAGCCGGAGAAGTTTCTTTTTTCCTGCAGCTGTGACTCACAGTACCATGAAAAACTACTTTCCACCCTCCAGACGACTTCTTCTGTTATTTTCTTTATTTTTTATTCCACTTGAATGCTTCTGGTTTTCGGTTTTCAAAGGATGATTCCCATTTATAGGATGGTAAAGCTGCCGTACCCCAATCTAAAGGAAGTCAAAACCAGATCAGGAACAAAATGATGCATATCATTAACTGTTGCTTTTTCTCCGAGGCCCGGGTCAGTTTTAGCTGTTTGTTTCTTTTAAAGCTGCAGTATGTAACTTTCAGAAAAATATGTTTGTCACATATTCGCTAAAATTGTCACCATGTAATGGCTGTAAAACATGAGACAGATAATCTGAGAAAAGATGCATCTCCTCCTCCAAGCAGAGCTGCTATTGCAGTTTGAATAAATGCACCACTCCTTACCAAAACCAGCCAATCAGAGCCAAGAGGTGGATCTTAGCGCTGTCAATCATCCTCATGTACCATTTGCTCAATGTGTTAGTGGCAGAGAAACAACTTACAGATACAGAAAAGTGCAGGGTTTTAGACAGCGAACTCCCAGCAGCTTGATTCTTCACAGATGATTTGTCTCGTACCATGCTGCCATGACACGCTGACAGTTTCAACAAATATGTAAAGAAACAGCTTTTATAAACTGAAAGCAGCTTTTTGCATTTTCTCAGGTTATTTTTGTTTGATGTTAAAAATGATTTTGTGTGAAACACCTGAGCGTGACAAAAATAGCTAAAATCTTACACAAAGAAGTAAATCAATATTTCACAACTCTGTCTGTTAAATAAGACGCCTCTGCTGAGCCCAACGTCCTCACCGTCACTGAAGTAACTGGCAGAGGGAGTAAAAATAAATAAAAAAAATGCAGCCACTGGCTCTGATAAACAATTTAAGCACAGTGTAATATTCAGCTTGAGCAAACAAAATAACCACGGGACGAGCCGCGTTACTGTAGCAACTGATACTCCAGGTTCATCTTCAACAGACGATGTCCCTCTTTTTTCTTTCTTCCTCACATTCCCTCCTGCTCTGCCCTGCTGCCGCATCATCCACCTCCCTCTGCCCCTCCTCTCCTTCGTTTGCAGCGTTAATTCATCCCACTGCTTAGCTGTGTGAACTCATTGAGGAATCCTCTGCTGCAAAGCGCAGCAATGGAAGCTGCCTCGCCATCTCCACCACTTTTATGTCTGTCTGCGTTCTTCTTGCTCTTTTATGGGTTCCATCTCACACCTCTACTTTATGTTTATTGGAGACTTACATAGTGTCAGCATCGTTTTTTTTTTTTTTTTTTGTAACATTTTAAAAGTTTGCTCAAAATTCTCATGACAATTGGATTGAACCATTTTCATTAGCAGGCAGGCGTATCACAAACGTTTTCGTATCCAATCTCCTGTGAACAACAGTTTTTGTTGCTACAGATTTCCTTAATTGGATTTAGGTCTTTGACTTGGCCATTCTGACATGAGTGCGTTTTGACCTGATCTATTCCACTATACCTCTCTTTCATTACCTGATCTCTGGTGGTGATTTTTTTCCCCGTTTTTGGTGACATATTAAAAGTTTGCTCTAAACCAACATGACTATGGGATGGAAATGTATCTATCATGACGCTACTAGCACCAATCGGCTGGACCTTTGTTGAATTAGACCAGTCACTTTAAAGGTGATGAATATTTATGCAGTCTCTTGTCTTATGTTTAATTATCATCTGGTTGATGATTATTGATTTTGTAAACACAATAAAAGGGTAAAACAAAAGCCTCCAAGGGGGCGAATACTTTTTCTCAGCGCTGCATATTAATCATCTGCGTTCTTTGACCCAGCTACCTCCATGCTCCACTCCACGGTGTTCTAGCCCACATTGCAGGCTGATCAAGTGCCTGTATGGTGGTCTCTTTGTAGTAACCCAGACCCATGCAGACAAAGTCCACCCCACTCTGTCCTGCTCCCACTGAGCCAGGTGATAAAAGAGCTCTGTGTCACCTGGCACCAGAGGGGAGAGATTCATTACCTGACCTGTGCTGCTGACTGGGACACAAATGGCTCTGACTGCTCTGTAATGCACTGACACAGGGGGAAGTAGATAGATGGCCAAGTGAAGAAAGAGGAGGCTGATAAAAGAGGAACGCATTGGAGGGGATGGGGCAAAAAGAGGATGGAATAGTCAAGAGAGCAAAGAGGATGAGAAGACAGGTGGATAGATGAGGGAATCAGAAGATGTTGAGGTGAGGGGCCGTTAACATACGGAGTGGAGAGAAGTGAAAACAGAGAGTGCTAATAGAGAGTGAAAGAATAACCAAAGACGCGTTTTCATCTAACTGTCAAGTTAATTTTACACAGACCCTTGAAGTGGCACCAATATGGAATGATCACACAGCTAGTTTCATCTAAAGCACTTCTTAATGCCAGACTGGGCTCATCCAGCGGATGAATGGGGGAGAGGATGCAGATTGTTCCAGAGGCTTAATGAAAACTTGCCGTCACTTGACTGAAGCTGTTGCCATGTTTGCCATTTTCAGCAAACCTGCAGTCATGGTTAAAGATTTCCACTGGAGCTCTGCTGTTCTTCCTGTCAAAGGGCCATAGTCCAGAAGTCTTTACCTCACTTTACAAGAAGCTGTGCAGCTCACTCCCACCTGCTGCCCTTCATAAGCAGGCCTTATGCTGCTGGAACAGGATTCACTAGAGCTAGTTGGACACTTTTGGACATCCTGTAGTCTTCTTCCCAGCAATGTGATCTTCTGACCTTGAATTTTTAGCAACACTTTTCTTTGCATATGTACCCATTTTCATACATAACAATGATAGTGGCACGATTCTTTAAAGGAAGGCATTGCGAGCACACAAAGAGAATGAGTCCGAGCAAATCGCTCCTTCTATTCTAAGAATCAGACTACGAATTAGATTGACAGAATGATGCCCAAGAAACTCTTTCACAGCTTTGCTTATAAAATGACTATAACAAAAAATAAGGCAACTAAAGGTCAGGTAACTGTCTGCGAACATTTGGGATTTTATAGTGGAGCATACTGATTATCTTGTTTCATAAGGAACACTGTTGGGAAAATAAAAACTGGCAACAAAACCAAGGATGGCTTAACCTCAATGTTTTATAGGCTGTGACCGCAGCAAAGGGACGTCTGGAAAGCACAAATGTGGAGTGGATCTGAAGTTCTGCAGGAGCCATCTCTCTTTCTTCTAACAAACATGCTTGGATTGCAAGTTGGATCTGTACAGTATTCTAAAGGATTACTAGGTTTTAAATCATAATGGCTGCCACTCCCACTGTACATAAAGCTCTACTGATTCCCCCTGCCTCATCGTCTTTTGGAAATTCCCTCCCTGCAACAGCTGTACATTGAGGTGGCATAATTTTGTACCTTGAGAGCAATTAGTCTGAAAAGAAGATACATACTTAAGTATATAACTGTGTTTACAGTTCAAATTAAATTCAAAGAATATTCTAATTTGGGTCTTTTACTATACTGGGACTCTAAATGCACACCAACTAACAGAGTGTCAGTTTTAGATTGGAGCCTCTTGTTCTGTGTACAGATGTATTGAGGCACACTGAGTGTAAGTCACCCAGAGGACCAAGATCTCCAATTTTACTCATTAAATTACTGTTAAAATCAGGAAAAATAGCATTGTAGTGTGTGTGTAGTGTGTGTGTGGTCTTAGTAAAGTGTGTAGACGGCTAATTAAGAGTGTAGATAGAAGTTTATGTAAAACTGTTGATGCTCCTAACATGAGCTGTAACAGCCGGTGTTCTATCTAAATACCTGATCTGTTTATCTTTGGGTTCTTCACACACAAAGACAGCAATGAGGTCTCCTTGCTTAGCAAAGTATTTGTATTTGGGTTGATTGCTTTAGCTTTTCACAACTGCTAGTTTGAGATGCAGCTAAGGTTTAGGTCCACTTCCAATTACAATATTTATTTTCCTATTCACATGTAAACATTTGGTTTAAACCATACATCACAACTTTAATAAAGCTGTGCAGACTACTCGTGTTCAGTGGGTGTGTTTACAGAAAAACACATGAAATCTTTAATGGATTTTGTTGTAATGCTGCAGCAGTGGGACCAGTGTGATTATGATTATGACAAATGTTTAGAAGTTAATACAAAACATCACTGAAGTGATTACTTGTTTGCTCCCTTTTCCATTTGTGTCAATGTTAGCTAAAGTTTGTTTTCTTTGATACTTTCTCATTTTTCATTCAAGTTATTGAGAGCTTAAAGTATGATCTGAAGCTTTCTAAAATCGTGTCATTGTCAGATCTTTAGCATCAAATTATGGCACATCAGAGATTACTTTACCCTACATTCAAACATCAGAAGGGTGCTGTTTAGTCTGTTTAGTCTCTGTTGTTGTGTTTTTTCAAATTTGTTCCAAGCTTTTGCCTTTTCCCAGCCGCACTTTGACTATCGTCAACATGCTTTCACTACTGAGGTCCAGTTCCCTCTCAGACTTGACCTGGAAGTTGGGGCTAATATTAGGCAAAAGTCATGTAATGTATCTTTACTGTATTGTACTGTACTGTATCACGAATGTAAATGATCTCTGGCTGTAGGTTTAGTGTACTTGTCCTTCTGGGCAGTGGACCTTTTCCAGTGTCTTCAGTCTTTTCAGCCTCTAAAAGACTTCCTTCAAGAACGTCCCTGAACCAAACTCCATCCATCTTTCCCTCATCTCTGAATATCTTCCCTGCATCCTCAGGGCGTGATGCAGCCATTAATGTGTTGTAGAGGTGTAGAGATATTCAGGATCACATGCAGTATTTATTTTCTGCCACACATATCATTTTGCATGTAGGCCAACGAATCCAATTTTAGGTTTTGTCTGACCAGAGAGCACCTTCTTCTTCTTCTTTCACATTTAATATGTCCCCTACTGGCAAACTGCAAATGGAACTTGTTGGAGTCCACGGCTAGCAGCTGTCCTATCAAACCAAACTGTGGATTTCTGCAGCCTTTTCACATTTAACTTGAGCTTCTTCTCTGATTAAGACTCGCCTGTTATCATAGATGGATGACTGCGTAGGTTTTCAGTTCTGTCTTTTTAATTGTCTTCTATTACATCAACTATCCTAAATTACAATGAGATTGTCAGTTTTGCATGGTGTTTTACAATCAAACTTTGCTTTAGACATTGAGGCAACAATAGTGATGGTGGTACGATCCCCCACTGTCTGCCTCTGTCGTGTCCTTGGGGAAGACCCTGCTTAGAGTTGATCTTGAAACATAGTAAATGAAACGTATATGATGTGTATTATGATGTTTTAAAATGACTTTGTTTTATGATTATTTGGTGCTTGACAAAATGTAATCTTATTGATTTTCACAATTGTTTACTGTGTGATGTGTTTATGGCTTTTTATGTTTCCATGGTGCAAAGCACTTTGAACTGCCTCGTTGCTGGAATGTGCTGTGCAAGTAAACTTGATCGATTGGTTTGAAGGGATTGAATGCAAAACACATGCCACAATTTTCAGATTTTATTTGTTAAAACGAAAAATCAAAAATTCCACTATTATTATTTCCTTTCAACTTTCTAGGTAATCATTATTTTGTGTTGGTCTAACATCCTAATGAAATGAGATTGGGTTTGTTTTGTAATGTTTTTAAATGTGGAAATGTTTGAGGTCTTATCGGGACTGTTCGTTCGTGGTCAAGGAAGACCAGAGGGAGACCAAACAGTAGGACAATGATAGATAGTTTCTGTGGACTAGCAGGGGAAAAAAAAGGTACATCGTCACGCTCTCTCTGTGGATTACTGGAAAAGCTTAAAAGAAAAAGACATGAAGAAAAACTATCCAACAGATACAACACTTACCTACAAAAACACACGCTAATCTGTCAAGGACACAAAAGGAGGCAAGCCAGGGCTGCATTTGCATGACAAACTGACCCTGCTAGGTTGATTGAGGAGAGAACAGTTTTAGGAGACAGGCTGACTGTGTGGTACGGTGCCTGCCACCTCTGGGTGGGCCTCAGGATCGGAGTGTGTGCAGGTAGGTGGCTGGGTGATTTGTTTGCGAGTGGGTTTGTGCAAACCACGAGGTGGTAGTTAGGGGATATGGGACTTAGTTCGATGGGAGAAAAACAGAAAGGCAGAATTCATCAGGTTATTGTGCTGGGCTGCATGTGTGTGTGTGTGTGTGTGCGTGTGCGTGCGTGCGTGCGTGTGTGGGTGTGTGCATCTCTGAATTTGTGGGAAAGGGATGTGTGTGTTTCTTTACAAATCCAGGAGCAGGGAGGGGGGAGGCAAGTGTGTTTTCATGTCTGTGCCTGTATGTAATGTCTGCTTACATTGGAGTGTGTGTGTGGTCGTGAGTTTCGATCCATAGTCCAGTATGCTTTGTGTTTACACAATTAAAGTGGGGGAAAAATATGTGTGTTTGTGTGTGAAGCTCTACCTTAATCCCAAGAGTGGCTGAGAAGAGGGTTCAGACGTACGGTGGCCTGGTTGCTACACTCAGTCTAATCTAATCCTATCATCACTCTAAAACCTTGTCTGGATGAAAACACACACACACACACACAGCTTATATTTCTGTCCTTATAAGGACATTGTATTGACTTCCTTTGTGTGGCCTAACCATAACCATAACCATAACCATTGCTTGTTTAACACAAACCTCAGCTTATTTCACACTTATCTCCATGAGGACTACCAGTCTTCACCAGGTGGGTGATTATACCTGGAAAGATCTTAAAAAGTTTTAAAACAAAATAAGGACAAACACTTTACTATGCTTACTGTTTGCATTGGTTTTAAAATATTATATTTCAAATTGAAATACAAGTTGTGTGGTTTCTCTGGTCCAAAGTCAAGAGTAGTTCAGTTTTCACTTTGGCTCTTTTTTTTTTTGGGAGGGGGGGTGGGGGGGTCTTCAGGGGTTAACACATCAGCATCAAATTAGATATTAGATGTTGATAACCCTACTGAAACTTTTCTCATTAAAATGACTTTGTACTTGTAATTTTTTTTTCTTGCAATTTTACAACTTTCTTCTGGCAAAATTGCATCTTTACTCTGCTGATACCACGACTTTATTTTTGCAAAAAGAAAATATATCTGGACTACAAAGTGGTCTAGATATATTTTTCAGGACAAAATGTCACAATTCTCAATGAAACCACGGCAGCGTGTGGCTGCGTGTTTTAAAGGAAGTGGACCACAGTCACCAAATATGTGCATGAATATCTTTTAGTGGTTGGATTAACATCCCTCATGTTCAAATTGATGCAGATCAAATTATATTTCTAGAAATGAGTTATTTTTGATTTTGTTTTTTTGTTTGTTTTTTCCAAGTGCCAAAGCTTCTGATAAAATGATTCACAGTGGAAGTCCTGTGATCTGTGTTGTATTGATGCTCTTCCACATGTGACCGGTGATGTGGCAAACCACAGAGTTCCTGATACATTTTGTTTTTAGGCCTGACCCTAAACTCTAACCCCAAAACAACTGGACAAGGTGCCCATAAAAACGGGATGTCTTTAAAATGTAATTGATTATATCAGGAAAGGACTTCAAGTGGTTCTAAAACTAGGTACAGACACACACGCATGCACACACACAGGGCCTCCATCCTCCCCCACTTGGTTCAGTAGTCTGTTGCTCCCACACGTGCACATGCTGAGGTAAAGACACACACAAGCCTGACAGTAGCTCTGAGTACACACAGGGCTTTGGTGTGTGACAGATGTAGGCTGACTGGGATTTCTCTGACTTGTACAGAGTGTGGGTGCTTTCTGAGTTTTTTTGTCAGTCTCCGTGTTTTTGATATTGGTTGTTCCACCCTGTATACACAGAACACGATTCAGTCATGTTTTTCCACTCGTCTTTCTCTAGGGTATCTGACAGAACACCAGTACCACATTTTGAAATGGATCTACACTGATGAATATTAACGCTCCTGTTTATTCCGCACCTGGATTTTGAAGCAAAGTTTTTAACCAGCTGAAGTTTATATTCCTTTCTTTCACAAACTTTGTTCCCCTGGTTTTGGTCCGGCTGTGATGACCTGCTGTTGGGTCATCACAGCAAAGTCTTTGGGAATACAACAAAGGAACTTTTGAAATGTTTACAATCTCTTAAAGCTATGTTCACACAGAAGGTCTGGATGTTCAATTTTGAATGTTTGCGGAATTTTTAGATGTTGTCTTGCACATCCGTTCAAACTATTGAATCATGAGACTGAAATCAGAATTTTGTGCAAAAGGTTTAAAGCCCTAAAGCGACCCGTGTGCGCAGAGGAACAACATAGACGTCTCTCAGCAGAGTTAAGTTTACATATCTGATTTATTACCACACATGGAGGTGGCACAAATCCTTTTTTTTTTTTTTCAGGTGAACAGATTGAAATTTTACTCTTCAAACAGCCCTAATTTGTGGGGCTATTATTTGTGGAGCAATAGTAGCCCCACAAACACAAATACTGCACTTGGAAAACATTTCTATTTGTAATGTGATTCTTTAGGACATTGGTCACATAAAGAAGTGTGATTCATATAAGAAAACTGCAAATAATTACTGTATTTAATCATATTTTGACAAATCAAAATGATCATGATGAAATACTTATCACAATAAATGACAAACATTATGGTAAATGTCCAGCTCTGATTTTGAATGAATGACTCATGCAGATACATCTGATAAAACCACAACACAAACCATCTAGTCTGTGACTTCAAAGAATCTGTTCATCCTGCCATATGATCATCACAGGATGAATTCTTTCCATAAAGTCCCTCCTGAATACGTAATATTTTCTCAGGATGTAAACACCCAAATGGAAACATTGAAAATGACTTTAAACAGTGAACCAAATATCACAGGCCCTTAATGTAACACAGCAATATGACCACAAAACCAGATCAGGTTGTCTGTGTGGACAAACAGAGTGGCCTTCAACATTTCAAAATATTTTCACTAATTTCCAAGAAATTGGGTTTTGGGGCTCCTTAATGTTGTTTTTCCAGGAATGCAAGCCCAACTGTAGAAATTGCCACCACTTCTATGGATCTATGAGGAATCATTCAATGAAGCAATGTGACACTTCAATTATCCATCAAGGCTAAACATCATTTGACTTTTTTCATTGACTTCTTTACTGTACTTTGCCATTTATTTTCTTATTTTCCTCTTTTGATGTGGACAAAAGGAGTCAGAGGACTGAAGTCCCACAAGGAGAGGCTGAAGAAAATATTTTCATTCCTTTTTCTGTAAATCATTGCAACAACTCAAAGGCCCAGAAGATGCCAGGAGATAGAACCTTTTAATGATCGGAGGATGAGGTCGCTGTTTGAATGCTTAAATCTCCCAAAAATGGAGACACTTCTTTTCTATGGTTTTAATTGGTCAAGCTCGGACATGGAGAAGTTAAGCTGCTGCCAAACTGTATCAGATCTTTCCATGTATTCTGATGCATTTTCTAAAATTAGGTGGATTCTGTGGAACAATAAGATCATCTGCATCTTAGAAATGCAGTGAAGGCTAGAATTGATCTTACCCCTGGCAGATTTTGATTCATACATAAATAAGTTTGGTTATGAAAGTAAAAGACATAAACACATTTCTGATCCTCCGTTTAATGCATTGTAAACGGAGGATCAGATCAAAAAAAGTGATTTCCTGCTTTTATTTTTTTTTTTTATTTTAAAAAATACATTTCTTAATAATCACTGGAACGATCTGGAGTGGCATTACAGGAGTCAAACTCTGAGCAGCTTTCCATGGTTTTCCTCTGCTGTTTTGCCAGTTTAGCTCTAAATCGATGTGATTACAAAGCCTGCTTGCCGTTTTTCTCATCTTTATTTTGCTAATATTCAAAGTGATTTGACAAAAATTTGGTTGGAAAGCAGAATTTTAAAGAAAATCACCTGAAACAGGATAACCTGACAAATGTTTCAACCAAGCAGTTCTTTCTGTTTGCAGAATTGCAAACATGGATATTTTGTGGCACTACTGGCCTTTATTTAACAGTTGCTGGAAAGGAATAAGGTCAGAGGTGGAAAGGCAAGACATCCAGCTAATGACCTGCAGCCTGTGGCGCCTCAAGACCTGATTTTCTATTCTTTATATTTTGCATCTCTGTTTAAGGTACAACTTTCCAACTGTTGATGAAACTCAGGCGTCCTGCATTAAAAGGTGAATGACTCTTCGTCAAAGCAGAGAACATGAGATTCAGCTGTTTTGTTGGTTTTTCTTCCATGTTGGAGCAGCAGCTGTGTCGATTCTGTGGTGACGCACGCCGCGTCCAAGCCTGTCTGCTGACGCAGCAGAATGATGTCACATATTCCACAACCTGGTCTACCTGGTGACCAGGTTGGATATGCTACAGTGTTAAATGCCTGTTACTTTCCTATCCCATCATGTCTTTCTTGTCCATTAAAACCAAACACAGGTTGGCCATAGGGTTACTGGTCGCAAAATGTGTCGACTTCTGCAATTTATGCTGCTGCATACAGAGTTAATGTTTCACTTTTACTGTCAGTTTCTAACTTTTTTGGAGGGTACAAAAGATGTAATCCCCCCACATCCTCCAGCTCCAGAGTAATGGCAAAAATCATAATTCATGTTGCTCTTTCATGTAATTAGAAGCAAACACATTATTTTATCATCACCTCTAATGCTGATTACATTCCTCATGTGCAACATTTCTCTTCATGGTGCGCGTGCTGTTAACAATGAGGTTAAAATATTTCTAAAATATTTCTAAACCCTTCATACGTGCAATAAAGGAGTTCTGAAACATTCTTGTTCCATGAAAGTGAAAATAAATGAAACATTTGTGCAAGTAAAAGTCAGACTAGTAAAAGTCTGAGTTTCTTTTTGTGAAATTGTGTGAAGGGACCTCAAAGATTTATATTTGGGTTTTCATAAAACTTCCTCCTCATGGTTTGGACATCTTGATGAAAAATTTGAGATTTTCAGATCAGGCTTTTTGTTGTTGTTGTTTTTTCCCACTATGGTGTCAAACAAGCTTCCAAATCCGCTCCAACTGACAAACCTGTGTGGCTGGACTTCCTCTCCATGTGCATGAGTGTGTTGTGGTCTATCTCATTAAGTCCAGGTTGTAGCGGGGAGTCGTGGCAGTGACAGGTTTATTAAATATCTCAGGACATGCAGTGGACATGGCAGGGAGGAAAACCCCCACTGCTTATGTAATTAATGTGACCACGTTCATGTTTGGAGTGTTTGCGTGTGTGTGCGTGTGTGTGCGTGTCTGTGCGTGTGTGTGTGTGTGTGTGTGTGTGTAAGCCTGTAAGTCTTCAAGAGGGAGTAAAGCTGATAATGACTGTGTGTGTGTGCGTGTGCATGTGTGTGTTCCTGGATGGTTGTTTTCCCTGCGCTGTGCAGGGTAAATGGGGGTTGTTCTGAGACCACGATTGAGGTGAACCTCCTACAGAGAGAGAGATAAACGAGAGATGAAAATGGTGAGGGATGAAAAGCTTGAAACTCTCAAAGGAACAACAGCGTCTTGTGATTATTATTTTTTATTTCATTATTTTTTTACTGCAATTGACCACCTAGTTGGATACTCAGAAGTGTTGGGTAATTCTCCTTTGCAAAACAGAAAATAAAATAAAAAATCTTAAGAATACTATCGCTGAAACTTCAGATACAACCCAGGCAGAACCCTGAAGAACTCAAAAACCTTTTTACGATCTGTAATTTACTTTAAGATATTTTACCTGTAGTACTCCGGTTTACAAGTGTTGGTTGTCTTTTGGAGTTTAGGGGAAACTCAAAGCTGAACACATGGTGCATAGGGTTTTAACAAGCTGCTTTTTTCAGGCTGAAGTATATAAATTTTATAAAGAAAATAATCTTTTTTTATATATTTGTTAAAACTATCACAGTATGAGACAGATAATCCAGGACTGAGAGAAGGCAGAGGAGCCAAACTATCGTAACACAGTGACAATTTCACAAATGTGTAAAAATAGATATATTTTATAGAAGTTACATACTGCAGCTTTAATTCCAGACTTGTCCATTTGGTTACCAGATGCCAGAGCTCTCTGCTGCTCTAGAGTCCACTGTCCTTAACACCACTCGCTCCAAAGCCTTGGATTACGCTTGGTGATGATGTCAGACTTGCTTGGCCAAAACTGCTAATTCTAAAACAGTGCAGAAAAGGCATCTTGCAAAACTCCTTCTGTTCACTGATTGGGAAATCTTCCTGAATGGAAGAAATCCCAGATGGAACGGTGAAGTGAGCTGAGAATCAAATGGAACTGCATATGAAGACTGTGCAGGCTGATTTATAAACTCAGCTATCGCTGTGTTTTATATATAAAGCACAGATGTTGACTTTATGTTTACCTTGCTGACAAAATCTAATGTCTCTATTTGGAATCAGTTTATTTTTCAGCTTGAAACTCAGAAGTTTGTATTTCTGTTTGCAAAGAGAAAGAACCTTTTGTATCATAATGCATCAAGTCAAAGAGCAGATGTTCGATTGGTTCAATGAACTCAAAATTGACATCAGTGAACTTCGGTGACCTCACAAGTCACCAGATTTTAGTGCAAAACCACTTTTAGGGAGGAAATTGACACTTTTCTTACTGTGTAACAAATATGCAGACATTTTCTAATGACTCAGCATGGAGCTGAATGTCCAGTTTGTGCTCGTCATCTCCAACTCCTAACACAACAGCCAAAGAAGTTTTCAACAGAAAGGAACCATGACGTCAGAGACACCACTTTAGTTAGTGAATAGTTTTACAGAATATTTTTCTTGTATTTATCTTGTCAAATAAATATCAAGTGAATTGAATAACTTTTGACTGATTTGTTGGATGTACATTACTTAAGCAAACTTAAACTTAATCCTCAGAAGATTAAACAAGAATGAGCTTTTGGCTGAACAGTGCATACATAAATGGTCCAATGTGTCAGAATCGATAACGTTCCTATAATGATGTGTCCAAATGCTTCGACCACATCTGCACAAAATACTGCATGCTGCCAAAAATTCTCATTCTTTGAGCTCTGCACTCATGGAGGATAATAAAGCTCTGCCAAAAATGAAAGATCTTCAAAGTGGTTTGACTATTGCTGCACTGGAACAGATTTGTTCTAATTAAAAATGGTGAAAGCTTTGACATTATTGCGCATGCAATTATTCCCCCCGCCCCCCTGAAATCACAGTTATATTACATGTCGCAAAGTTACTTTCCGTTTGCCAACAGAAAAATCAGGACAAAACCTTCACCTCTGTTAGGCTCTGCAGACAACTGTTAATGCTCAGGCTAGTTAGCATGGCCACTGATGATGGCAGATAAAGGGCTTTCCTGGAACTGTAAGTTGTTTCTTCGCCATTAGCACATTTAGCAGCGAGATCATGAAGTTGATTGACAGCGCTAAGCCCCTCCTCCTGCCTCTGATTGGTTGTTTTTGGTTGGGAGCGGTGCATTTCCTCAGACGGCACCTGGAGCTCATAGAGGAGGTGGATGAACTCGATATTTTCACAGATTATCTGTCTCATATTATTCTGTCACATGGTGACAGTTTTAACAGATAAAAAACAGGAAAAGCTGGAGCTTAGATGAGACTTAGATCTGATTTAAGATAATTACTTCTACATTCCTTAAGCTTTGCTGTTTGTTTGCATAGAGCTGTTCTTCCTGAAGTTGATGACATTTTATGTAAACGATCCTGATTTTTTGCTTTCTGTCTTCATTTATTCAAAATATTCTAAATCAGAAGGGAACACGAGTAAATAAAAAGGGAAGGTGGGATCACAGTGAGATAAGCGTCAGAGATAAATTGGAGCGTGAAACATGGAGCTGACCGAGAGAGCAGCTTGATTAGCTGCCTGGGAAATGGTGAATGACAGGAAGTGGACAGTGGTTAAAGCAGACCGAAAATGAGATGATGATATGGGCAGCTTTCCCACCTGCATGGACAGACTGCCTTGCTAGCAAACCAATCACTCTCTGAGGAAGCAGCCTCTCACAGGGTGTCACCGGGCAGACAACAGGCACACACACAAATCAGACAAGTTTGGCTAAATTGCAGCAAAACCCATTTTCCCGACCCATCTCTCCAAGCGTCTCCAGCTCTCTGCTGCCGACTGCATGGATTGTTTGTTCGCTTTGATTTTGGTTTTATTTAATGTATTTGTTATTTTTTTGTGGGATGTGTTTGATTTGTTTTAGAGAAACATGTCAGTCAAAGCTGATTTAGACACAAGATTGAGTGAGCGCTTCCAACAGAAAACCAAAGAACAGAGGCTGACGATACTGCTCCTCTGAGAGAAATAGACCCGGTGGCAGGAAGCCACACCCTTCAACCCACACAGCGTTAGTCTGATAAGGGCCGATTCAGCTCACGAGACGAATGAGCTCTGGGCACAATGTCCCATGTAGAGAGGCAGAGTGACAGCAAGCTCTGTTTGTCACGCATCATGAGCTGGTGACAAAAAGACAGGGCTGTCACTGTCAAGTTTTTCTTCTCCCCGTATTTTAATTTGACATCATCTACAGAGTTCCATTTGATTCTGGAGAGAATTATGGAATACCAATATGGGCTCAGAGAGCACCCTTTATGCACAAGCTGTCTGATCTCAGTTTAGGAGACTTATTGTATTCTGGAGTCAGGGAGAGAGACAGTAAATCATTCTCACAATTTGCAGTGAGCCACGTTCGCCTTTTCTGCTAAAACTTTACCAGCTTCCACACTGCTGCTAAAGTAAAAGTTCCGGCAATATCTATTACATTGTAAATGTATGGCTATGCAATTCCTGTTAAAAACCAAATAAACAAAGTTTGCTAAAAAAATAAAAGTTCCGGCAGACTTTTGTATGTTGTATGACTGCATTTTTATTGCCAATGCTTTCAAAACTTTTCAATATTCTGCTAATGTAAAAACACAGTTTCATGATTGTGGCAATTTTATTAAATAAAAGTGCAACTAAAATTAGGTTGCAGCAAGAAAACGGCCAGGATTTCCTTAATTCTGGGAGATATGTGAAGTCGATCTCATCCACTGATCTTAAGTACCTTGGAAAGCATCTAAAAATCAAACACTGTCCTCTACTGCTCTGCCTTCAGACGGGTTTGTCCGACAGACATTCCACCAGATCATTTCTGAACATTCAGAGGAAATAATAGTCACCCCGTTGTTACCAACTCAGTGACTTTTTTAATATACTTAGCAACATTTTAAAAAAAAAAAAAAACAGTATCAGCCAAAAACTGAATCGACAAATCAGGCTTTTTAAAGATCAGTAATCAGAGATCAGAAGCTCGGTCATCCGGGAGGGACTCGGAGTAGAGCCGCTGCTCCTCCACATCGAGAGGAGCCAGTTGAGGTGGCTCGGGCATCTGGTCAGGATGCCCCCTGGACGCCTCCCTGGTGAGGTGTTTAGGGCACGTCCCACCGGGAGGAGGCCCCGGGGAAGACCCAGGACACGCTGGAGGGACTACGTCTCTCGGCTGGCTTGGGAACGCCTCGGGATTCCCCCGGAGGAGTTGGAGGAAGTGGCTGGGGAAAGGGAAGTCTGGGCCTCCCTTCTTAAGCTGCTACCCCCGCGACCCGACCCCGGATAAGCGGCAGAAGATGGATGGATGGATGGATGGATGGATAATCAGAGATCAGCCAGACAACTGGAACCGGTGCATCCCTAATCACAATCATGTGAATAAGTATATTCACGCGATGGGTCATTAAAAATTATTCCATCGACAGATGAGGTTTTTTAAAGACGTTTTTGACACTAGCGGCTTTTATTGAATAATAGAGAGACAGGAAATAGATTTTATAAGGAAGGAAAAGACATGCAGTAAATGGCCTGAGACTGGGAATCAAACCCAGGACAATCTGGACTATAGCCTCTGCGCATGGAGCACACACTCTACCAACTGAGCCATTCAGCGCCCTGCAGGAAATATATTCATCACTCAGCCATGAAGCTAGAACTCGTCATCTATGAGCCATCAGAGGAGAAGTTGGCCTCTTACTCAGTAGCCCCGCCTACTTGGGAGTGGCTACGTATGCAGGTCACCTTCAGAGATGCTCTGAGATTCGTCTGTCTGCATCCTTTGAACATTGCTATTCCTTGTATGCAGTCGTAAAATCTAGAGTCTTTGTACTGATTTTGACCTCTGTAAAGTCCTACATTATTTATTCTTCCTTTCTTCTCTCATATTCTATCTGTTACATGCTACATTATTCTCATAAAGAATCTGAAGTCAGAGTTACTCCCTTAAATATGCCTCCCATGAATCCCAGCTTTGTTGATGTCTTCTTTATTGCTCAGCTGTCGTCCCAGTGTGTGATGTGACTACCTGATCATTCTCACGCAACTGAAATCTAATTTCTCAATATGGATTTTAAAGCCAGGTGCGACTTGGTGTTTGAGGTGTTTGATGGTGGTCATCATCAAAAACCTCATCTACCTGGATCTGAATCAGCCAGCACACATGAATACCAATCTGCCTCGAGGGTCAATGTTAGCTTTCAACTGACAAGCTATTGTTCCAGTCTTTGGATTAGCTCTCCAGCTAGCTATTTATGTCAGGTATAGACTTTTGCTATGGCAAAGAAGCACTTTAAGTAAAACCCCTATAGGGGTGGAATGAGGATATACTTGTTGGTGTTTTAGTTTTTTAATTTAAAATCGGCACGTCTTGAATGGCAGCAATGGAAATATGTGGTTGGCAACAAGAGTGAAGCAGGAGTTTAAGAGAAGGCTGCAGTATGTTCTGTGTCTTATGCAGATCACAAGATGCAGGATTATAAATGTCTTTGCATTCTCTGTAAAATATATGTTGTTGGGCAGCTTATTGAAGTGTAAATCTTATTATCTCTCTTCATAGAGCTTAACACTAGCAACAAAGATATATATAGTTTTTTTCACCATCCAAGTCTATTGTTCATCTGGAATTACCTTCCTAACTCCAGCTGGTGCTCAAACCACCACAATAATTTTTTATTTTTGTCTCCTAAGTCTATAATTCATGAATAAACCTCCATATTGTATATTTACATCTCAGAGGTTTTTTTTTTCTGCTTCAAATAAGATGTTACAGTCTCATCAGATTATGGCTAAGCATGGTGGCATCTGTCAGCATACCTCACATATGGAGTCATGGATGAAATAAGCATCATTTTCGTTGCTAATTCCACCATGTCAGACGATTTATCTGCCACTGCTGACTTGATGCAGCGTTAATGTTGTCGCCGAGCCTTGCTTTCAGTTTTAGCACCTCAGCAGTCAACGCTGCGGTTACAAGCTGTTGTGGGATGATCTGTTGACTCCCCATAGTCTTGCTTGCCACCACCGCAACAGAAAGCCAGGGAGTGGGGGGGTGGGGACTGGGGGGGCGGAGACGGGTAGGTGGGGAGTGGCACCTACTCTAGCAAACCAAGCTGTGAAGCAGAGACGTTTGCTGGTACAAGCTGTTTCCTTCTTTGTCCTGCTGTAGAGCCGGAGGATGGCAGCGATTCAGACTGTGCTGGTGCAAGCAAGCACAGGTTGATGTTTATGAGCTATATGGCTAATGCGGGAGCTAATAAAGCCATGTGGCGCAATACCAGTTATGAATAAACTAAACCAGTTCAGGCAGGAGTCCATTGGAAGCAGCTGTGTTAGTGTAGGCAGTGTTAGCACACGGGCCGTGCTAACCTACATGTCACGAAGTTCTGCTGGGGTGGTAGCAGGTCTGGGGCGCTGCAACATGTTCCCACTACTATCCATCTGTTAGCTGTTGCTCTGAGTCCAGCATCTCTCACCTAATCTCATGTTTTCATTGTGTTGCAGGTTTAGTTAAATATTCACATGAGTTTCTGTCTGTTCCACACCTGATGCCTTCAGAAGCTGCATTTCCATTGACCATGTAATTGAGCGATGTGACATTTTCGAAAATAAATTTGTTCAATTGAAACAACATGGCGCCGCATGTTTTTAATGACTTATCCTGTGAACAAACTTATTCACCTGTGATTTTAATCGTATTTGTTATTTCATGAAAACACTGCAATTGGAAAATTGGTTTATTTTTTACATAAGCGCAATATTGACAAAG
The DNA here is from genome assembly GCA_922788865.1 of Poeciliopsis turneri. Classification (NCBI taxonomy): domain Eukaryota; kingdom Metazoa; phylum Chordata; class Actinopteri; order Cyprinodontiformes; family Poeciliidae; genus Poeciliopsis; species Poeciliopsis turneri. The sequence goes on along the minus strand of CAKLNU010001061.1, from coordinate 1,533,723 downwards.
ATTTGCTCACATTTGTACTAGAAAGGCAATACAAATGTTTGTATTGTTTTCAGTGCAAACCCTACAGTAGTTTACAGTAGTGTGCAGCATTCTCAGACGTGAAACTATGACACTGATCAAGGAGATCAATTAGTTACTGCCAGTACATACATCTTCAGTTAGAGTGCCACTGGCCCCTGTCTGAAGCTCCACATGTGGATATGAAATCTTTCCCAACATTTTCCTCAACTTTTTGCAGAAATTTTAAAATCTGAGGCTTGTTGGCTCCTCCAAAACTACTAATAATAACTAATTTAGTTTTATGTCCATGGATTATTTAAGACCTCCCAAGCCTAACCTCCTGACTGAAGTTGCTTCACTACATCCACATAATGTTCTTTCCTCATGATGCCATCTATTATGTGAAGTTGTACTCGTTGTTCCATGATGCAGCTGATCTTGTTCGACAAAGTTGGGATGGGGTTCTCAGGCTTGCAAGCATCTACTGTTTTCCTCCAAATGTAAAGCATTTGGTCACAGAAGATAAACCTAATCCGTCAATACAGATGATAAAAAGGGATTACCTTGATTTAACACAAACTCAGATTTGTTTTAAATCAATGTTAAATTATTGCCTCACAAAAACTACAATTCACTTTTGGATAAAGTGTCATTTTGAATAATTCACTTGCATAAAATGCAGCAGCTGAACACAGTTAATTATTGTGTTTTTTTTAACTGCCACTGAAGGATATTGAGTGCTGAAAAACAAAGTACAATATACTGCTTTCAAAATATGTGAGCTCGAGAGTGGATAATTATCCTTTTTTTTAATTAGGAAAGTGCAACACTGCAAAAGTAATAGCTGGGTGCTGTATGTTTAGAGTGAAGAAGGTTGGCAGACACTGCTAATAAGTACATGACTGATGATAAAAAAAAGTTCAGTTTTGGTTTTGTGATTAAAAGGTTCAGTGTAAGTGAGTTAACCTGGTTGCGCGAAAAAACATGTAGCTAAGTGCTAAGTTATCCACATACCTGCGAGTTTAATTCCTCTTTTTTTGAGAACCTGGTTGCCGTCATGTGCCAATGCATATATTCTCTACAAAAAATAATATCTCCTTGGTTTGCATCACTGACTTTATTAAAGGGGGCAGTATTATGTATTTTCCAGGCACATAGTGCCATTTTATAGCACAATCTGATATTCCTGTTAATTTAAGTTGTTATGAAAATGCTTTATGTATCAAATATGACTTAAAATCAATTTTGACTTTTTAATCTAACACCTTGAAATTGGGCCTTTGCCCCTTTAAAAGCTTCTCACATAAATAAATGTGTTTGTACTGAGTGGCTGTTCATGAGGGATTTTGTTAACTGAAGGTTCACAGTTTTCAGAGTGGCTAGAACGGTAAAAGGCCAGCAACACGCAGCACTCACAAGACGTAAGGAACAGGTGGACTCTACTCCTGAAGGGCGCAGCAGCCTAAGGCTGAGAGACATGAGGCACCGTCCCAGGGCAGCCATACACCACGCACAGAGGTACGTCCTCTGAGAAGCACAGGAGCAGCAGCCCCAGGCCAACGGGCCACAGGGTGAGACTTTAGCCACCAAGCCACCCCCACTTCCTGCCACGCTCCGACCCAACCACGCTGACACCCCCCTGCAGCCAAAGCCACAAGCCCACCCAATGGGAACCCACCACTTTGGCCATGGCCTGAGAACCCACGCAAACATCAGCCCTTCTTGCCACAATAGTGGAATCAGGGGAAAACTGACAACTTGTTCATTACAGAGAAGTCCAGAACAAGCTTCCAGTCCAGGGTCATCATTCTGTCACATTCCCTAAATGAAAAGTTACATTGACTGAGTCATCAGTCACAACAACATGGGACATTGCAGCTTTGAGAACTGGTATAGAGTGTAACACTATTTCCCGGTTACCTCGGACGTCACTCCTGAGGTAACAACGTTCCAGTTAACAAAGATAGAAAAGTCGGGATTTCAGCAAGGTGACGCCCAGAGACATTTTTTAATTTGTTCAGTATGGAGTGCTCGGCGCTTCATGTAGCATTGACTTTAGACAAACAAATACATATGTAAAACAATCATTTCCACACCAACTTCACTCAACTTTATGAACCTGGTGTTATTATGCAATGGTACACACTCATCCTGGAACAGGAAGGATGGCATCCTCAGACTTCACGTACAAAGTAATCATGCATGAAATATTCCAAGATATTTCAGTGTGCTGAAAGCATTAAGAGTTCCTTTCATTTTGAACAAAGGGACTGGTTGTAACTCCTGATAAACCGTGATAATCTCGTCTAAGCCAACACTAATACCTGACACAGGGCAGTCTGTCTACTACCATTCTACTGGTAACTGCCCAATAGAAACTGTTCCATTTGATTGCCTGACAGAGAAACATGATTTGTCACTCCACAGAACATGCATCCACTGCTCTAGAAATCACTGGTAGAATATTTTACATCAATTCATCATGTGCTTTGCATTTCACTTGGTGATGAAAGATTAGGATACAGCTGCTTGGCTATGAAAATCCTTTTTAATAAATCACTCATGTTCTTGAGTGAAACTGAAGAGCATGGAAACTTTGAAGGAATGTAGTTCAGTGCTCTCTGCACCACGTCCATGCAACTTGCTCTGTGATTTTATGTGCCCTTCCACTTCACGGAATTGCTGTTATTCCCACTTTATTATGACACCGTGAGCAGTTGACTGTGGAATATTTCATAGGGAGGACGTTTCACCACCTGGCTTCTTGGACAGGATGCATCCCATCACTTCACTGCACTGGAATTCCCCAACCTTCATTCTTTCATAAGTGTTTGTTTTCAGTTTGCATTCCTTGGTGTTGAGTTTAATATATCTGTGGCCATTGAAGAGAGACATTTACACCTAAATATAATGATGCAGGCAGGTAATCAAATAGTTGTGGCACTTCTGTGTTTATTTTGTCTCAAACTGCCAGCCCATGCAGCTGAAACCCAAGACATGGAGGCCAAAATGTTTATGGTAGTCAAGAGATTTTGGGTGCATTCACACCAGCCATGTTTAGTTTGCTTTATTCAATCTCCGTTTGTCTAGAAAGTCAATTTCATTTTAAAAGGTATGAATGCTCAATCAAACTTTGATGAGGACAAAAAAAAAAAAAAACTCTGGTTTGCCTAAACACAAGAAACATGGATAATGGCTGCTCCGAATGCCTGCAGTGAGAGTAACTGTCACTTGGAGTAAAAGGAAACACTTGCATTGGGGTTCTGATAAACCTCACAAACACTGATGTTCAACAGAGCCTCTGCTTTGCAAGTAACTCAGCTCTCTGCCCAATTGTGTAGAAGTTCAAATTTGGGCATTTAAAAGACATCAAAGAACCACACAAACACACACAGGTGTGTGCGCACTCTTGAATCATTCCTGCTTTTCCTTTTATCACCGGTATGTGTTCAGCAGTGTATGTCCTCCTAACAGCAGGAAGCTATAACCTGTCCCATCCGCACTCTGTAATCATGGCTGTTTATGTCTGCATAAACACACACACATTAGTTCTCCCTTTTCTCTCTATCTCTCTCGCCTTCACTTTTACACACACACACACATTTGCAGCCGCCGTCTCAGCGGCTGTGTGATTATTGCCGTCTGGTTGAGGCTCTTATCGGCATGGTGACGTAAGTGGCTTTCGGGAGCACACCTTCGTCCTCCACGGCTCTTACCTTCACTCCCCCCGCCGGCTTGTCGTTCTCCCCAGAGTTCCTCTGACCCTTTCTTCACGGCGGCCGGGCAGCAGAGGTGCAGCGTTGCATCGCCTCTCATCGAGCCTCGCCGTGTGCCAGTTTAGGAGATTGGCATTAAAAGCCAGACATGAGCTCATCGCCCCAGCTGGGCAGACGGCCCATTACAATGCTCTGCAGGGCCCTACCGCAGGGGTGAAGAGAGCTCAATACCTGCTGATTATCTACTCTTCCTCATTGTCACTGTCTCCAGGTTCTTTTCTCTTTCTGTTAATTGGCTGTGCCCTGCTTTCTCTCACTTCCTTACGATTGTTTCCTTTCCTTCCATACTTCTTTCCGTCTCCTGTTGTCCTCTCTTGCTGTTTTACCTCCTTCTTTCCTTCCTTCTTGTATTCCCCCATGTCCCTCATCATCTCTGTTACTTTTTCTGCTCTGCTCTTGATTTATTCATTCACTAAGTCAGTCTCCTCAACCTGTGTCTGTCTGGCTACGTCTCGAATTAAGTCATTCTTCCATGCACTCTTGCATTTTTCTCTCCTCAGTCTTTCTTCTGGCACACACAGACACAAAACAACCTTTAGGTAAATGCTGTAGTGTCATTGCAGTGGTGCCTGCGGCAGCAAGGAAGGTGAGGAGGGGTGCTTTTTTTTAAATGACAGGGGTGGAAGAGAGGTGTGTGTTTGTGTGCGGCAATAACAGAGTTGGGAAGCCAGACAGCTGGTGCACCTGTGCGGACAGGATATGACACGGCTCTGCAGCCAGACAAGGGCAAGAAGCAGCAAATGTGATGTGGCGTGCCAGTTGTTTTTCATCGAGCTCTCCATTCTGCTTTGTGACTGTCTGGAGAGGCCTTTCTGTTCGCTGCTACTTTGCTCAAGAAGGGAGGTTCCACTGGACGCTTAAAACAAACGGATCCTTTTATTGTCTGTTATTGCCAGCTTGTCAGCGGCTGAAATGCCTCTTGGTGAATTCATGAGTCCTGTTCTTGATCTAGTATGAAGACTGAGTCATCTCCCTCTTTTTGTTCTGGCATTTGTATTGACATACTTAGTGCACATAGACGTCACAGGGAAGTTAGAGCTATAGGTCAGCTGAAAATGTTACGTTACAGGCAAAATGGATCGTCCTCAAGCCTAAGTGCCTCTGTAGTGCACGTCACATGATGACGGTTGTGTCTACGAGAGGTTCAGTGAGTTCTTCTGTGATTCAAAGGTATTTTTTTAGCTCTGTTGAAGATTACAAACCAGCATTGTACATTTACTAATGCATAACATTTTACCATGTCTGTAATCAGTCACTGATTATTGACACTTTGCCTTCATCTTGCAGGTCTTTCTTGCCAATTCTATTTCCTCGTAGAAACAATCTCTTCCCCGAACTCGTCCCCTCAAAAACCTCAAAACAGACAACTCTTAGCGGTGGATCACTCGGCTTGTGCGTCGATGAAGAACGCAGCTAGCTGCGAGAACTAATGTGATTTGCAGGACACATTTTATTAGAAATAAATAAAAGAAAACAAGCTATCTGATCCAATATAACAAAGGAAATTCCCTCTAACCATAATAACTGGTTGAATAAACTTTGGTGGCAACAACTAAGTGCTAGTAAGATAAATAAGTAAATTCAACATCCATCGAAATGCTTATTTTGCATCCACAGAGTCAGCTTCAGGTTGTAGTAGAGTCCAAGCATTTTTGGGGCCTACATCCAACTCAGAAAGTGAAACTCATACATTACATAGATTCATTACTTGCAGAGTCATATATTCCAAGCCTTTCTTTTCTATAATTTGAATGTTTTGTAATTTGAATATTACAGAAAATGTAATTAGATGCATACATGTTACGTTATAGTCATGTTACATATGCAGTGATGGAGTTGAAGAAAGAGTTGAATCCACGTGTTGAATGCAAAGTTCAGTATAAGGGAAAAGTGGCAAAAAAGGTACAATAGGAACAGTGATAAGCAGGGCCTTTTTGAAGTTCTTTGTAACATGACTGAATCTAAGCACCTCTGTGAACAGCACCATCCTCACCAGAACAGTGAGGTGCTCTCCCAATGTTGAACCGGAGGGAACTTTTGTGAAGAATGCAAAAGCTGCTGAAAGCAAAATTTAGAGGTAACAAGGAGGAATACTGAAAGTAGCTGGAGAGCTGGCTCTAGCAGAACAGTAAAAGATGTGTGGTTGGGTACTTGAACTCAGTTTGGAATAAGCTAAGTTCAGGTACAACCTCAGCATCTTCCTCCCCCCAGCCAATCACACCTCCCATCAATTCTCCTTGACCAACAACCGTCCTGTTGCACATCAACTGGTTTGTCTTTCACTCCAGTCATGGGTTATGATGCTCCCTCACAGTTGTCTTCAACCAATTCAGGAGATGCCGGCCCTGTTTCCATATCCTTGAAGAGCCAAACCTTGGAGTTTTCATATTTCTGTAGAAGTCCAGGGAAGATGTAACCCCAGATTTTAGACTTTGGAAGCTTTCTAGAAGCCATGTGAGATTCTTTAACTCCTCTTCAAGCTGAGTTTGACCCAGGGGAATGTTCCAGTGCTGTGAAAAGTATCACCTTGTTATAGTTACCAAAGAAAGCTCATCTGACAATCTTGTTTGCATTGGACTCGAGTTGAAGATGCCATCATGTACCTGCTTCAACAAACCCCTGTCATCTGGACAAAGAAATTATGATTTGATAAATTAGAAATAAATAAAAGAAAACAAGCTATCTGATCCAATATAACAAAGGAAATTCCCTCTAACCATAATAACTGGTTGAATAAACTTTGGTGGCAACAACTAAGTGCTAGTAAGATCTGGTATAGAGTCTTTTACATCATTGTGGAGAAATCTTGGTCAACTCTTCTTTGCAGTTGTAACCTAGCCACACGATGGGTGTATGGGCATGAGTGACCTGTTTAAATTTTTCACTTGGCCGATCCAAAATTTATTTTGTTTTAATTAGACATTTACAGGTTTGCTTCAATCATCGTTCTTCTGCATAACCCAAAAGCGCCCTAGTAGAAGATTGAACATTCTCCTTAAATACTTAAGGATCCATCGGTTACAACAGGTTGATCAAGTCTACAAGAAGAAAAACATTAAATCTAAAACATTTAGTGAGGTACAAAAGCAAACATGGAAGAAATGTATAAATTAACAAATCCTTTTTCACACTACTGAGACCCTGGGACTTCCCTAAACATGCCATCCTGGAAGTCTAGAACAGTGTTTGATTTTTAGCCTTCATTTTTAAAATATTTTCATATCTCTATGAACAAGCCTGTGTTCTGTTTCTCAAAGCTGAACCTGGAGACAATTCAGAAAGAAAAGGGAGCAGCCTGTCCTAAATGGGAGGTGAACTAAAGCAGACAGTGAAACAGTTTTGTTCACTCCATGGTCAGGAATGTGCATTCAACAGAACTTTTTAAATATCAGCCACAAGATGGCGCTATGAAGCGGTGTGAAGCTTAACAGTTACAGGTTTACATGGGAAAAATGCACTGGAAAAGGGGGAAGAATTGAATTTTATAACTATAAATAAAAAAAGCAACACAGTTGTGTTCCCACATGGACCTCAAATTATTTTTTCTGCATCCACTCTTTCACTTCTGTAACATCAGAAATAAACCTTCCAGCATTCAGTTGTAGTATACAACTGAATGCACACATTTATGCATGACAGGCCTCCAGTGACTTCAAATACAGTCTCGACTTCCTTACTATCAATTGCTGCACCAACATGCACATCTCATGATGATGCTGTTTTTCCTCGCTGCCTGTTTGTGACTCTGTAAAAAGAAAAAAAAGAAAAAGATTTGCTGGTTGCGTTGCATGAGCAGCTTTGATCTGAATGAATCTGAAACAAGAGCGTTAAGGCTCGAAGTGAACCTCTGAGTAGGCATCAGTAGAAAGGAAACCCCACTCACTACTCCTAAAATAGACGCAGGCACACGTGCCGAGCGTGATAGACCCATCAACCTAAAGTTAGCGTTCCTCAAATACATGATGAGACAGACACTTCCCAGGAGACGCACAGAGAGGCTCTGTGTGTGCGTGCGCGTGTATATGCATGTGTGTGCGTGTGCAGACTGTAGGCAGAGGGGGGATGGGAGGGGATCTGGTAGACTGGAGTGCATTTGGTATTCAGCCGTGCCTAGTATTTATCTGTCTGCTGGCTGTCTAGTCTGGTCTGGCCTGTTAGTGGTGTCACCCTACGTGCTCCCTGGGGGACTGAATTGACGCTCCAGACAGACTGTGCATGTTTGTGCGGCCGCGTGTGTGTCCATGCAAGTGTTTGTGAGGGAATGGAGGTGGGTTGTGTGAGGGAGAATCGATGGCTGTCTGAATGTGTCTGCGGATGAGCGCTTGTCTAGGATTTGCGTGACCTCAGCCTAAAGACATGGAAAGAAAAAAAAAAAAAGTGCATGGATTTGGTATTTGCTTCTTCAGCGGACAAACTGGCAGCATGTCAGGTTGTCATTTCACTGAAATGTTGACAGGTGCCAGGCGTCTGAGTAGTGTGCCACTGTTCCCTGTGCGTTTCTTCCCTGTTGCACTCTTTGAGGAATGTGGAATTCACTGGAAGCTACAGTCAAGGAGCATTTCTTTTTCATGATTGGATATGGAATTTGGCAAAGTGTTGCAGCAGTTAATGCTGAACATCTGTTGGAGGTGTTGACTTTTTCTTCTCGTTTCCCCTTTGCAAAGTTCCATTTCCTTTTTTTCTTGCCTTTGGTTACTGCTCCTTCTCTGAGCGGCTTTTCCACATTTCCTAAAATCTGAGCACAATGTGCATGAAATAATGTTCTCCTTCTAGTTAGATGGTATGATTGAAGATTGTTTCTTAATTGAAATAATCTGGTCTGATCTTGAAACTGGGACATTCTGTGACATATATTGGTTCCCCTTCAATCTGCAGTTTTGTCTTTTGTTGTATTCTTATGGTTATTGTTCTACTGAAGCATGAAGCCGTAGTCTAAAATGTCTGGGAGATCCAACAGATCTCATTCAAGAATTTACTTATAATTTGCACCAGTCATCTTTCTCTCTCTCTACCTACAATGAACATGACCTCAGGATGATGTTCCATCTCCATGTTTTGATGTTTCGATCATGTTGTTAACCATTTTTCATTTAAAAGAAGATGAAAACTGTGATATATTAATGACTGAGAGAAATGCAATCTAAAACCAAATTTAATTTCCACAAGTTTTGCATTCAAGCCCGAAATATGTTCGCGATAGGAAGTTGTCAATGTAGTTGAGTAAAAATTACCAGACGAGGAGATAAACTGATTTATCTTTAGTACAGGAATACATCATTTCAAGTGCATGACAGCCATGTTTGGTTTTAAGGTTAATGTTGGTGAGAGTATTATGTCATTCCATTGGTCGAACTCTTTGACAGCTCTTCATGTTTTTTCTGGATCGTAGTTTGGGTAGCCTTTGGTCCAGAGCCTTTCTGACCTCATTTTTAAAAATTCTTTTTCACACTGCAAACTCCAGATTGATGATTGAGTTTGCGTGTTTTTGGTTCAGAGTTGTGCTGCTTTTGGTTACATTAGTAGGGGCTGTGTTTTGGTGAGGATTCTTCCCTCTCAGCTGCACGTGTGCCACTGAACCGCAAGACCAGCATTGGTGGGGGCCGGAGGGGGTCACCTCAAGGTTACATCCCTAAAAGAAGCATCTCCATTGGCTGTGGCCTGCCATAACAAGGGATTGAAACTTGAAACGCTCTCCCCTCCCTAAATAACACACCAGACCAACTAGTTCTCCTTCCCCCTCCTCTTCTCCCCTGTTCTGCTCTCCCACAGCCATTGTCAGTTGTGACCCGGCCGTCTGCCGGTTTTCTGTGTCAGGTCAACCTTCCCACAACCCCAAGCACTGACATACACTCACACCAATACAAATACTTACACTTTAGAAAAAAAAAAAAAAAAAAAGGCTAAGGCACACAAACATGCCCCTTCACCCAGACATACTCAGGAGAACTAGCATTACCCTGGTGGTGGTTTCATGTACTCTTTATGCATTCCTGAGTAGTGTAGTGATGAATGTCAGCAGCACACATTGGGGTGCTTTTGATATTGGATGTAATGCGTGAACGTTGCAGTGAACAAAGCAGTTACTCCTGCAAAAATTATTAATAGTTTTCGAGCATGCCAGGTTTTCACACAAGCCTAGACTTTAAACAACCAATTTCTGCTTAAATAGTTATTATTTAAATATATCTCTCATCAAGTAAGCAATCATAAAAAATAAATGTAAAATCGTTTTGCTCTGCCATAATGAATCATGCTGCGGTGATTTTATTTTATGTTTTGTTTAGGGATGCTTTTTCTCGACTGTGTCAAAATTCTGACTTCTTTTGAGTACTTGAAGGTAGCGGTTTCTGAGCCACTGAGTCCCTCCCTTGCAGAAATGTGATTGGCTTCAGTGAAAGTCTGTCTGTTGGGGGCGGGGCTAGAACCCTCTGTGTCTGCTCCGCACCAACAGAGGAAGGACAGCTGCCCTCAGCAGCGGAGGAAGGCAAAGAAGAGCTGTTGCCAGAATGCGTTAAGCGATGGTTCGAACCCGAATTTTCGCTCCAATTCTCTGTCCGAGCCGCCCTGGAAGAAACATGGCGTGAGACGAGACGTGTGACACTAAGTGCGAAGGCTGTCGGGGGAGTTTACTCGTAGCGGCAGACTGCGCGCTGCCGCTGCCTGGAAGTTTTTCCTCCTGTTGTTTCTCCGTCGGGGTGTCCCGACGGTGGCGGCGGAGGTGGCGGCGGCTCTCTCCCCGGAGCGGTGTCCCGGTCTGCCCAGCCCCATGCAAAACGTAACGGCCCCTGGCGGCCCTGGCAACTCCAATGTCACCTGCTCCTGCAACTGCACCGCTTCCCAGCCACAGGGAATGGAGATATGTGAGTAACATTCGCTGCTCCTCTCACGGTCTCCTGACCTGAAAAAGCTGCCGAGAGACTTTAGTGCTTAATGCGTTTTGTGTAGCCACAGAAGGACAACATGTTAGACTTAACCTTTAACAGCGACGCGGTGGGCTGAAAATTCCTCCCATTAGACCTATAAGTCCTCTTTAAGGAGCTGCAGTTTGTCTGCGCTGTCTGGACCAAACTTTTAGCTAACTTCACGCAAACCTCCTGTTTTCAATGCGTGTATGTCAACGACAATGATATTGTATATATTATGCGTACATATTAAAGACGCCTTCGAAAAATAAAGGCTCTAAAAATGTAATAGCTAGCTTATGGTTGTTCCGTAACTTAACATTCGGGGTCACTTTAACGAGTTGCTATAGTTTTATGGTAGTTTTCTAGAAGTATTCCTGGTCCTCCAAGCAGCAGCGCATATGCTGAGGAGGAATGACCACAGAGGGTTAAATAGTTTGCCTGTCAGCGCAGACAGGAAACGCTGGAATGGTATGTTATGTCTGTCTGCTCTCCCGAGTAGCCCAGAGAGAAACTATGATTATCAGCTCTGCCCTGCTGCTGGCTGCCTGCTTGATCCACTGCAGATGTTCCTCTTTATGGCCGAGGCAGGGGCGTTTAGGAGAGCAGACAGGGCTGCTAGCAGTGCAGGGGACAGACAGACAGACAGACAGCCAGCCATGGGATGGGGGTATTTGTTGGCAGTGTGGCAGATCCACTGACAGACAAAGGCAAACAAACAGTAGAGGACCACATAGCAGACAAGGCAGGCGGATTCATAACCAGTCACCCAGACAAGTACCGACAAAGATATAAACAGAGAGGCACAGACACCTCCCAAGCCAGACAGGCGTATGTACTTACTGACAGACAGACAGACAGACCCACTGACAATCTACCGACAGATGGACAGAGTTACTGTGATGTGTAATTTCCATAGGTGCTGAGGCCAGAGCTGGGCAACATGAGATGAACCCAGGATATTAGATTTAGATCTGGCAGCTGAGTGTGGTTGTGCTGACGCCACATTGTAACCAAGAAGTGTGTTTGCGTGCTTGTGTGTGTGGCAGAAAGGCTGGTGTTCCACTATTCTGTGGCTCCACGGTGATGCTAGCCAGGAAAAATACACATAGCCGGACTTGGACTATGTGATACAGCAGGGCGCCTAATTAGCTCACCCAGGGATGGATGGATGGATGGATGGATGGATGGATGAATGGATGAATGGATGAATGGGAGGTTCATGAAGATTGTGTTGACTGACTACTGTGCCAACATGAAACAGAAAAGCAAACTGTGCAGCGTTTTGGGTTAACACACGTGTGCGTGTGTGTTCTGAGAGATAAACGACAGGCGGCTGATTTTTCACTAAGTTTGCTCGTCCCCAATGTCTCACTAGTCGGAGGGAGCTCCATTCACAAGTGGTTGGAAATAGCTGCCCTACTGTAGTGGCCGTCTGGTTTGAAAAGAGCCCTTGTTTGTCGGCTGTGTTGTCATGCAGACTCTGCAGGGCTGAATAATGCAGCTCATGCTTTGATGATTTATCTGGCTAAAGAAAAGAGCTACAGTCAGTCTCTTCTCTCTCTTTTTTTTCTTTTCTTCTTCCCTCCCTCCCTTTTTTTTCTCTTCTTTCCTTTAAACCAGAGCGAGCCCTCTTGCTTGTGCGTTCCCTCTTTTATTTCGACAAGAGGGGAATTGAAAGAGACCTCGAGCACAGAGGGATCACAGCTCAGACGGCGTGTCACGGCCAGGAACCGAACCCCGTCCCACACGTTGGGATTTTCATGTAGGATTTGAAAGGCAGGAACCCTTTAACAAGTGTTCTTCCCCTTGCAGTTGCTACGTTCTTATTGTAGTTGTAACATAATGGAGCCGCAAAGTCGGAACAGTTGTAGGCGCGCTTTCTCTGCCGTTAACTTGCACTCACTCGTCAGATGGTGGGGAAGGCTTTTACTAGATGCCCGGCTGCTGTGTTTTGTGAACATCCGGTGCCCACAGGGTGAGTTTACAAGCCTGTGTTCTGCAAACATTTTCCACTCTGAAGCCATTTAATCTAGAATTGATTCTTTCTATCGCCTTGTGTGACTCTACAGCCTTGTCTTTCTGTTGCCCTGCAGGGAAATGCTGTGAGGGCGTTTCACTTAAAGCTAATGCAAATTGCCCCTTTCATTTCCATCAGGCGATGTCACACTGATCACAGTGCAGCGGGGTTGTTTTGTAATGTGGATCCCGGTGCACTCTGGGATGACGGGAAAAGTAAACTGACATTCAAGAAAATGTAGGATTGGACTCAATGCTCTGGGTGGAGAAAGTTTGCTGCAGAGTTGTGCAGCTGAGTTGGTTGAAGTGAGCCACTTGTTCAGTTTAAATGTCCTACCTGGTGAAACCCAAACCATATTGTCGACAATTACGACAGATTTATTTTCTGTGTGGAAAACAACTAGAGGTGCACCAATTGTAGTTTTCTGGCTGATTGCAGATTACTGATCTTCAAAAAGCCTGCTGATGGAAATTTTGGCCAACACAGAATTTTTCTCTTTTTATTATTATTTTTGTTTGAAATGTTGCAAAAGTTGCTGAGTTGGCAGTGGCGTCAGATTTATGTATCGGTCGATCGCCAGTCGCCCAAAAAGAAGGGAATTGAGGCCGATTTATCTGTGCACCAGTAGTTCTGATTGTGACTTTTTAGTGAGTAAAGTAGCAATGCCCTTCTTAAAATAAAAAAATAAAAGCACTCAGTAATATTTTGCAGAGTTGATATTACTAAAGTATGGGACATACAGTAGTAGTACTGGCGAGTGTTGCAGTCATCTGTCTTGTGCGGTAAATAATTCAAGTGTTTATCTTCATTCTTTGGTTTTATTCAGGGTGTCTGTACGTCCTTAGAAAGTCTTGAATTTGTGTATCTAAATTTAAGGCCTTAAAATGTCTTGTATTCTTAACAAAACATAAGTTGGCCTGAAATACGTTAATTATGGGTCATAAATTTGTCCTCACAGGACAATTTAATCTTCTGTGTGATACATAGTTGTTTTTCTCACAGGACTTTTCTATGTTTCAAAACATTGTATATACATTCGGTTACTTGAAGCTACCGCTAACTATCTGCTAATATACCCTTGCGAGCTACATGGCTCGCTTTTATGCGTTTTTGGCAAAAGTGTAAATTTATTGCTAGTTGGGTGGATGAGGTTTCATTACTGACTCACTTCTGTTGCCGACCAACCTCATGCAGTATGAGAAGCACACAGCTGCAGTCAAAGGCCACAAACAGGACCCAGAAGCTTCACTGCTTTTGCTTTGCTTGACTGCAATACAGTAGGATCTCCCATCCTTCTCCAATCTTTATGGTTTTTCCATCTTAAATTTAATTTAAAACTTGCAGGTATCTTATTGCGTACATAGAGTCCAGGTAAGGAGATGTCTATTTTGCTAATGGAAAAAGAAAAACCATTATTTCCATCTCAAAAACAAGAGTTTTATTGTTGTTTTGGCAATAAAACCACTTGGTTATAATTCTTTAATGACTTCACCAGTTAATCGTCTCTATATCTCAACAACAGACAATAAGCAGCACAACATCTATGATTGAATAGAGGGGCTGATTGCCAAATACTTGAATAATTAGCTAACACTTACTGCAGTGCCAGCAGTTCTTTCTGATATGCATATTGCAGTCTACCAAATCATATTTAAGATTTTTTCCACCATCATCTCTTTAGGCATTAAAGTAAACACATGAAGCCCTTCACCCCTGGCGTCATGGTAACCTTGTGTTTTTTTTTCTTAGATGTATGACTGTCTTTGTTTCTGCAAATGGAACCGTTAAGTCTGCAGCAATCAGATCATCCACCTGAACCTCAGAGAGGTGTTATGTATAAGACATTTCCATCCAGAGACATGCAGCCTCAGCTATTTATTACCGTAGTCTCCTGCCAGAAAGCTACATTTCTCAGTACTCTGAGAACATTCTTGCTCTGTGGTTTGGGTTGGTTGGGTGCGTTTTCAAAAATAACTTTTAAATTTTTTATTCAATTTCATTATTAATTAAACCTAAGGTATTTCTTTTGTTTAAAAGAGAAGTTCATTATGATTTTGGGTGTGAATGGAAAGTTTTGCACCTTTTGTGAAGGGGAGCTTTTTTTTTTTTTTTTTTAACAGAAAAAAAATTCCTTTTTCTTGTAAGTAATTTGAGGGCACGGGGATTTCTGCACATATTTGGTGGGTCTCTCTGGAGCCTTAAATAATCCACCACGTCTCCTGAGTGGACGGCTTGTTGCAATGAGTTGGCAGTTCATAAAATTTGAGCAATAAGGAGTTCGTTGTTAAACATCCGGATGTAGTGGTGCACAGTTCCACACTTCTGCGTCCTCAGGGTTTACATAGAGTCACACTCTGCTAGCCTGAGGAAGTTGTGACTTTTTTTTTTTTTCTGCAAACATATTCAAGACGGGGAGATTATTTATAGAGAGGGTTTAAGTGACAGTTGTGCCGTTCTAACTTGAGTAAAATCAATATGTTGGGAAACTTTGGGCATGTTTGATATGAGTCGAGATCAGATTCTGACTAAATGAGGACCTCAATGTTGGAAAAAAAAGATGAATAAAAAAAAAAAAAAGATTTCATGGTATTTAAACAAAATTTTCAACCAAAAATTAACATGGTTTCATTTTTATCATTTAAAGCAAATGCTTTGCACACTGTTGCAAAAAAATTACAATATTTTGATTCTAACTATATTCTAATTCAATTTAGTTGCCATTGTTTTACATTATAAACTAATGCAGAGAATATAATAAACACCCAACAAATGTTTGTAGTAGTAGTTCCCAATAGACTGAGTTGGGTAAAACATTTTTCTAGGTTCTAGTCCAGGTTGTTTTGGACTAGAACTATTATTTGCGAGTCTTCTCTGAGCAAACTAACCGGCAGTGTGCAGCAACAGGTGTGGAGGGGGCAGTGCTGCATTATTCTATGCTCCATACAGGTGGAGGAAACTCCAATCTCTTGCAGTTTATCTAGAGTCACAGGAATAGTGATGAAAAGGTTGAAACTATAATTTAAAAAAAAGAACATTTGTAAACCTCAACCCTAGGGATAAGGTTCAGGAAAAAAAAAAACTTCAGAACAAAAAATACTACTGAAATAGTAATTAACCCTAATTTTAATGATTATTTTCTTTCTTTAGCATGTCTCAGCGTCCCCACTTCTCTGTATGAGCTTTAGGATGTCAACCACTTAACATACATGAGGTATGAGCAGTTAGCATATCCAACTGGCAAACATAAAAATATGATATCCTACCACATGATCCAAGCTGACCCTTAGAATTGTGATATTGCAATCATGGTTCAATATAATACAGGTTCTACAGGACAGTTCTATTGTATTAGATGTAATTCAAGTAGATAATTTCAAGTTTTTTCTGTTTTGTGAATAACTGGTCGACTTGTACAAACACTGCCGATGCTATCTGCTTATGTGGCGTTTTCATACAGGTGTTTGGCTTTCCAAAAAAAATCTAAATAAAATAAAGGAAGAAACTTGACCTTCCTATATTGTGTGCTTTGTCAGTTGGTGTTTTGTGAACTGGATGTGATACCCCTGGCAACTCTGAACCCCCAGAGCTCACCTACTCTCACTTTTCCGTTCAGTCTAACTTTAGTCAGTGCCGTCTAAACTCTATTCAATGTCAGAAATTGCACTTGGTTAGCTCTGGTCTCTCTGCTCAGCACTACAGTGTCATCACTGGCTGCTGGGACTCCCTTTGTGTCTAGATTTTGCACCCCCAACACACTCTCAGCCACGGCCCAGACCTTCTCCCCGGGTTCCCAAAATGCCCTTGGGACTGGGACAGATTTGTATTTGTAGTGTGCTGGCCCATCCGTCAAGGAACAGAACGACACTGATGGCTGTTGGAGGAGGATGGTGGTGGTGGTGGTGGTGGTGGAAGTTGGGGGAGGGAGGGAGTAGTGGTCTGATGTCTCGGTCAGCATCTATTTACACATAGTTTACACACAGTTGGACTGTCTGAGATGTTAAAGAGCTCCTTTCTTCTGACTCCCATGTTTGTGGGCCTGGATTGGAGCTATTACAGTCAAACAAGATGCTGTTCTGCAGACGTGCTGGCAGACAGTACAAAGGCAGCTCCCCCCACCCCCATCCCTGCTTGTTGTTGATTAGTTTTTCCCAGCATTCAGACAAATGAAATGGTTGGCTTGTTTATTAGCCTCTGCGAACCTCCGTGCTTTGAAATTACTAATGGTGGATCGTATGAAACAATGCAAGCTCCAAATGATAAAAAAAAAAAAAAGAAAAGAAATGCTGCATCACCCGCTGTTTGTCAGATTTTTGTTAATCTGTTTGTTTATGTGAGCTGGAACACCCAGACAGAGGAATAACAGCATGTCTCTTCAAGTGGTTAGAAGGGTTTTCCTTGGATTTTAAGGGGCTTAAATGGAAAAGATTCCAGTGGCGCGGCGCTGGAGTGGGGGCATTTCGGAAGCCTCTGTGATTACAGCAGTACAGGACCTCGAGTGTTTTAAGCAGCATTTAAAAAGTTTTCTGCTAGAGAGGCACCAAAAGCCAACCATTTTCATATCACTTCCAAGGAAATATTTTGCTTGAGTCCTTTACAGTCAAATAGCCCAGACTTGGACAGAAAGACCGATGGTTTAGAAACTTCTTAATACTGAAAACAGAGTGTCTTGCATAAGTGTTCATACCCCTTAAACTTTTTCATATTATGTCACAGTACAACAAACTTTAACTTTAGTTGGTAATCATAGACTAACATGATTGTGAAGGGGAAAGAAAATGTTTTAAAGGGGCAGTATTATGTTCAATTGGCTTTTTAAAGATTTTCATCATGTTATAATTTTATTCCCTCACCAAAAACATACCAGGAGTGTTGGCTTAATTCTTTCCTGCATGTTTGAGAAATTCTATGATCTCCATTGCAACCATTCAGCGGTGCAGAACGCCTGGTTGGACCGAGCACCGTCTTCGAGGACAAAGCTCCTCCTCACAGCTGCAATTTCCAAGTTTCCAAACTTTCACCACACAGAGCATCACCTCCTCTCCTCCGACTCCTCCAGTAAGCTCCTTCAGACGAGCCAGCAGCAATTAGCAAACACCTTTTGGAACTACACATCTGCTGAGAACATTACCAGAGCTCCTTCTCAGTGAAACCAGCGTTTCACTGAGAAGGAAACCAGTGAAACCAGCATGCATTTATCTTGTAGATAAATGCATGCTTGACCCTTGGTAGTTCCTGAGTTAGTTTTAAACATCCTATCCAGATGTCTTTGATCTTAGGCTGACAGTTTGGGTTGAAACCTGAATTTGATTGTCTAAGATATAAATTGGTATTCTGTAGTAACCACAGAAGGGCACTGGAGTAGTTATTAATCTCACAGATATATATTTGTTTCAGAATTTGACCCAGTTTAACCACACAGCAGGGAGTTAAGTGGCTCAGGACAAATGTGGGAGACAGGAAGAGAAGCCACAGCCTTGTTGTTGTCTCGCCGCTCCTCTCTGTTCATTAGCAATTCAGAGGGCTGGCTGGCTGTCTGTATGCGTGTGTCTGTGTTTTTTTTTTTTTTTTTTGAAGTCCGTCATCGTCCAAGTCCAGACACACAAGTCAGACAGTGGTGTCTGATACGTACCTCCCACCCCCATCTCCCTCTGCTACCACTGCCTCCTCCTCCTCCGCCCTTCGGCAGCCACCAGCTGACCCCAATCAGGCACAGGGCCTTCCCTATTGTCTGGTTTGGGGATAGGGGGACACACTGTTGGACACATGCATACACACACACAGACTCAGACGGGGGTCAGGAAGATAAGAGGCTGTCTGGTCTAGTCTAGCCTGCTGTGCTGACTCCCAACCCCCAACCATAACGCAGCATTTCTCTTTCTTTCCACTTCAGTCTTTGCTTCCTCCTCCCCTCTTGGCAAGTGCATCTGATGCTTGTTATGCAAAGTGTTACGGATCGGCATTATGTTTGGAAAGAACATCAAGGTTAACGGTGCTGACACTGAATACTCGGTACACCAACACAGTACCAAAAATACCGACTGGTGGACCAGTTGTAGATGCATCTGCACCTGAAAGCAGCTCCTGGTAAACTGACTGTTTTAGTATGTGTGATTATGTAATCATGTCGACTTGAAAGTTATGTGGGGAACAAGTTTAGTGTTCACCCTGAAGCTGGTTGTCATGGAAATAATTGATCACTGAGTAAAAGGAAGTTTTAGACTTTGTAGCAATTCCTCTGTCGTTTTGTGTGGGACATCTTGTGGAGGAAAGGGACAAAGGTTTGTCCCTCTTTGACAGCTTCCTGGAGGCTTGCATGTGTGTCTTCTGGCTAGTGTTGCTAATGATAATTAGGCCTCCCAGTCTGAGCAGCATGGAGATCCTGTGTGTAAATTATTAATATAGGTCATAGTCACAGCATCCGGCTTGGCCCGGCCCAATGCCCGTTCAGGCACTATTACAGTACACGGCCCCTGCTTACCCTCTGCTTACCCACGGCCTGCCCCATCTGTCAGCCAGATCAACCCAGCGGATCACAAACACCCGTGTCTGCAGTGGGTGTGGATTCTGAACGGTGACTTCACTGACTACCGTTGGATAGCTTTCCTCCCATAGTAGACCGCAAACGTGAACCGGTGTGGTTAAAGATCAAGGAGCCGGATCACATGTCCAAGTGCTGTTGGAATCCAACAGAGTATGCAGCAACGTTCAGCTGATGAACAAGGAATTAGTGTTGTTTTTAAAGTGTCTCCTGAG
Source organism: Poeciliopsis turneri (assembly GCA_922788865.1). Taxonomy (NCBI): domain Eukaryota; kingdom Metazoa; phylum Chordata; class Actinopteri; order Cyprinodontiformes; family Poeciliidae; genus Poeciliopsis; species Poeciliopsis turneri. The sequence continues at coordinate 1,514,272 of CAKLNU010001061.1, read as the reverse complement.
GTCAATGCTAAAGCATGGCCTCCGTCTGACCTCTGCCCTCTTGACACCAGCCAAAATTCCCTACTTTAAGCAAATAAAGGCTACAGGTATTACACTGTGCATCATTGACATTGAAAACAGAGATGCACCAATTTGATATTAAGATCTAGAGCAGTCCTGATATTGAAGAAAAAATATGACAATGTTTGTTGGATGCAAAAAACAACCATAAGGGCAGATCTAGTCAGCCTGATTGTAGAGGACATCATACTTTGATATCCATTTTACATTATATTTAGAATTACTATTTGCATTTTTTGAATCACATAAAAGAAGGTCTGTTAGTTTATTTTTACCAAGGTAGTCAACCTATTGTTTTTGTCACTTTCAGTTTCTTTTATTTTCCATTGACTGTTCCACTTCTAGTTGCACTGACTGAACAGATTAAAGTTGTATTGTTTGTACATGTTTGGCCAAGCTTGTGAAGCTATTGCTGTATTTAAGTGTGCTGTACTGGTGCAGAGTTATAAATAAATGTGTAATTCAGAATATATAAGTCAAGAAAAATATGCTTTAAGTCAATTCACCACTGTTTTTAGGTATTGGCTGATGTTAAACTGTATCAGTATCAGAAATAAAAAAAAGTGTAAGGGTGCATCCCTAATTCAAAGACAACTAACTAAATGCTAAATTGTGGACAGTTAAGACCTAACGTGGAACTGGGCCATCTGGTCTCTAGTCCAGAAAAAAAAACAAAAACAAGAAAACCTTCATTTAATGGTTTTTTTTGTGTGCTATTCCCATATGAGGGCAATAGAGTTATAAAAATAATAAAATAATGCACTTGGTACAGCTCCACCAGTCATGATAAAACGTATGTTAGAAGTGAAGCCAGAACACGATTCCACTGCTTGCAAAACGGCCTTAGCAGAGAGTAATCTGCTAAGTGTCTGCAGAAGAACTTTGGTCTATTATTCTTTACACCATTGCTTCAGTTGACTGAGTTTTCCAGCTATTTGACTCTTACAGTCCCACCACAGCGACAGGTTAAGGTGTGGACTTTGACTGGGTCAACACCCACACCTTATAACACCCTGAGTATATGGTAGAGTAATTGCCAAAAGGGTAGAATAACCATACCAACATCAGTCTGAGTTGGGCAAATATTTCTGGGATACAAGTTTTACAGTCTTGAATGTTTTCTACTTGTCAATAGTATTCTCACTGTACATTAGTGAAGCTGGAAAAGTTTTAAAAAACTCTCTGCAACTACTATTTTTCTAAGATCATTGCTGATTACCTTTCCACATTGTTAACATCATAGTAACTGTCAATGCTTAGTTTTCAAAAAACTGGCTGGTTTAATGTTGTTTTTTGCATCCAACAAAATAAAGTGATATGTATTTCTAACTTAAAAATCTTGAAAAGTCTGGGTATTCAGATTGTATATGTTAATATTAGGAATGAACTGATGTGAAAAGTTTTGGCCCGTACCGATATCTGACGTTAATATTGCTGTTATGATATTTACCCATTTTATCTATACCTACCAACCTCCCACCTACTTTGCCTCTTTGCTTCAGCTAAACTCAAATCCCAAATCCTGCACTGAATCAATGTCACATGACCAAACATGACCACCTCCTCCTCTACCCAAAAAACGTTTACAAACAGCAGTAAGATAGAAATAAAATCTGCTGTTACTTATTATTAGTAGTATCATTACTATTTTTGTCGGGCCGATGCCGATATGTTAAAAAATAACATCGGCCGATTCCCATGTTAATATCGCTACTTAATGTTGATATTAAAGTGGAACTAAATTAGCCGGTCTGGTTCAGTGGAACTTCAGAGAATATATATGAGTATTTTTGTTAAAGTGTAATAAAATCAACTGTAATTCAGGTAACTAATCAAACCAACATGCTGGAGAAAATAGGGAAGCAGTAGATGTGTCTACATCAGCAGCTTAACGCCATGAATCCTACCTCTGGGCTCTGGGTTCATCCCTGCTGCTTCTAATACCAGCCGCTGGGCTGCTGAGGGTCGTAATGAAACCTTCCAGACTTTTATATCTCAACTTGTTATAGAGCCATCAAACGATACATCTGGCAGGCTTTTTGTGAAACGGCAACACAGACTGGAACCAAACCCCTGACTCAATTAAAGGCACAGACGGGATGCAGGATTCTCTGCACACACAGCGTTTAGAGGAAGCCATGATTTTTCTGGAAGAAATTAAAAAATAAAAAATAAAGATGAAAATCTAAAAACAATGTTTGGAGTAAAAATACTGATGACCGATTTCTTCGGCAGCATCAAGGTCAGCCCACTCCCATCAAACTGTTTTCCTGCAGTCACTCTAACCTTTTCGCAGGGCAGCAGAACGTGCGCCTCCAGAAGCATTTCATTTGCCAAAATACAGCTGAAAGACCGGCCTGACCAAACCCTCTGTCAGTGATGTCATGACCTATATACAACTTGTAAATTCCTACATCGGGACTGTAAAATTCCCTTCGTTCCTGCTCCAGTGCCAGCTGTGTGAAGCTGTCAGCTGCCGGGGCATCACTTACACCATGTTTCTTCACCTTCTAACGGTCTTCCCTTCTGTTTTGAACTCTCTCTGTTCCTTTGGCACGCTGCATCTGTGCATCACCACCGTCAACAACTCTAAAACATCCCGACACGTGAAGAAACCAGTGCTATCATTAATGCGGGGCACTTCCTCCACCCCTCCCACCCCAGGTCTTGCCAGCCTGTCTACCTTTTCTTCTTTTTGTAGGTGTGTGTGTGTGTGTGTGTAGTTCTCTCTGTAGTCGGCAGCTGTTGCTCAGCACCGCTCTAAAGTTCAGCTTGCGGTCATGGCAAAGTGTTCCAGCGAGGGGAAAACTTTTTCTATTTTTTTTCCCCCTGTCCTCTCCTGCTTATACATTCCTTAATCTCGCTTTGTAGAACTTAGCACTTACACACTACTCTCTCTTTTCTGCTTTCCTCCCAGACTCTTTATCCCCGCTTCACTTTCACTGTCTTTTTGCTCTTGCTTTCTTTTTCTTTTCCTTCCCCTCCTTTCTGTCTCTGTCCCGCTCCTGCCTAATCCTGCCTGCCAGGCATTGCTTCATGGTTGTTATGCATCTCAACCCAAAGGGGCCGCAAAAAAAAAAAAAAAAAAAGCCAGAGCGACTAACGGGAGGACGAGGAGGTTCTAGTCATCTGCCGAAGCCTATTGAGCAACTTAAGCGTGGTTGTTTTGCTCTGTTGGCTCAGCACAATGAGACCGCATGTGGAAGACATGTTTACACCCCTTCATCTCCGAGTTAGTGGGAGAGGAGGAAGAAGTGAGAGACGGAGGAGGAGGTGGGATTCAAAGTGAGGGAGGCAGAAATAATGACAAAAGTGTGTGTATATATAGTGAATGGAAAAGAGAAGAGGTGGGATACAGAAGAGGCTGAAAGGGAAAGAAGAAGAAGAGGAGGAGGAGAAGAGCAATGGATGATGAAAGGGAAGGATAGACGGGTTGAACCAAAAAAATGCAGATGGAATAGAGTGAGAGGAGTGTGACAAACACAGAGAGGGACAAACATAATGAGAGAGAAAGAGGACAGACTAAAATAGAGAGTCGGAGAGACGGTCCCCGTTGGAGGAGAGAAAGCCAGTGTGACAGTGAGTCATAGCTGAAAAACTGCCACACAAGCATATGCTGCTGCTGAGGGGCCGTCTTTCTTTAAAATGGAAGTTAGGAACGTTGTAGACAGGGATGCAGAAATAAAACCTTTGCATGTACCATGGCAGAGTTAGTACATCTAATGGGAATGTGGGATTTTTTTCTGACCTGTAAAGGTTTTAATTTCCTAATGATACATTCTGGATGTTGAGAATGTATCAAAGTTTCTCTCGTGGTTTTGTGCTGATTGGGAACCAAAGCTGATGACTTCAGCTATTGTGTTTAGTAGATGGGTGTCCAAAGTGCAAGCATAGGTGGTTGATGCAAATAGACACTTTTTCACTGTGTAGATCAAGAATTTTTTTTGACAGATAAATAACATCTTAAAAGAAATATGAAATGCAAAATCAGATTCCTGTTTATTAACAAAGTCATGTTAGCTTTTGGAGTAACTAGAACCACAAAAGCCGATCTTTATGAACTGTTTCAGACAGTTCACATGCAACCTTTTTCAACAAAGGTCAAAATTTGCCTAAAGAACTCAATACATGGTCAGACCTGAGCAGATCATCCCAGATGATGTTTCTAACCACTGCTGGTTGAGGTATGTGCTGTCAGTCAATTAAAAAGTTCAGATGAATAACACCCTGGCACTGTGATTAATCACGATTAATCTCTTTGTCTGACTTTGTAAGCTTAGAATATGAATATGCATGCAGTTGTGGTGATCTGAACAAGCCACTCCTTCTGCTGCACGACGGGTCATGTAGTTTTCCAGTACTCAATGGAAACTTCTTTCCGTACAAATGCATACAAGTATAACCAAGCTTGTTGAGAGAACAACTGACAGATAAGCTATATTTTTTTCTAGCTTTTGAGTGCCCTTTCACCCCTTTGTGATGCTGCCCTGGGCAACTGCCCATATAAAAAAATTCCACTGTGTGCACTTTTTCCAAAAAATGTTTAATTGACCAAACATGTCTGAATGTTCTCAGTTGTCCAGGGTTTTTGTATTCAGAAAGGTCTAAAGGAAGTAATTTAGTTTTAAACATTCATTTAGACATGTTCGTCTCCATTCATTTTCTATAGAACTTGTGCAATGAGGTGACAATCTTCTGTCTTCATCCAGCCCTGCAACCAGCCTAATTCATGCAACTCCGAGCTCTTACATGAGAAAGTTGAAAAATATTCAACCTTTGCTGCTGTCATGGAAAAGTTCCATCTTTTGGTGTAGTTTGTGGCTCTGTGTGTCCAGCGACTGTGAACTAGATAACTCTCTGATAGAGAGAAGCGTTTAGGTCAAGATAGGTAGTTTGATTTCACTGCGTTATGTAGTATTAACATGCGATTAATCTTATGTGTTAAAGTTGATAGCCTTAGTTAATACCTTATCATGTAGCTGGTTCAAACTCCACCCGCTGTCCCAACAGCAGCTTGTCTGTTATGATCCCAGTACCTCTCTGTTACCCCAGGAGACGGCTCGGCTCCGGTCTGTTCCCATGTTCCACCCACAGCCTCTCCTGCCGTCTAGCTTCAGCCGCTCGCAGCAGCCACCCAGGGTTTGCAGCACATATGCAGCGTTCAGCCTACGTCTGCGAGGTGTCTGCTCACCCCCCTGATGTTGAAAACCTGTTTTAGCGTTGCGCCATGAATCCGAATGTGGAGGTGTGTGGTAACCAGAGAGGAATGGAAGTGGGGCTGGAGGAGTTCCTGTTTCACCAAACGAACACGTGCCTGGTAGAAGATGCAACATCCCACTCCTTTCTTCCTGCTTCCACTGTTCTTCATCATCTTGAGGAAGGAGGCATGTGGCCTGCAGTGAGGGTGCATGGAGCCTCAGCCTCAACTCACCTCTCTCTCTCCACCCTCTATCGTTCTTCCTGTCTCCCCTCTCTGCCAATCTCTCTATCTCCCTCCAGTCTGAGTTATGTTCTCTATTTCCATGGCTAATTCTCTCTGCCTCTGTGCCAGTCTGGCTGCTATTGGCTGCCGCTTTCAAATTATTTTCGTGTCGCTTAGCTTTTTTCTTTTTTTTCCTCTCTCTTCTTGGTTCTGTTCTGCCAGATCATAATTTCACATCTTGGCCTTCACCAGCAGCAATACTGCAAAAATACAGAGCGCTGCAGCTTGACGAGGCCTGATACTTGGCTCTTCTGTAGTTTATTTCAGATGTAAAGCAGTAATTTCAAACAGTCCAAAGAAAACTGTCCACCAAAGGTAGATGATTAGACCTTGTGGAGTGTGGAGCGTTTTTTAAATGTACCTCTCACAGGTTTTCTAAAGCTTTTTTTTAAATGAGATCACTGTCTGGAAACTGCCCATATTTTCAGGTGTGAACGAGAAGTTCTACATTTCAATGGCACCTCCAACATAGCTTAACTCTATCTGCTGTGGTTGTCATGCCAGGTGGACTATGCTGTTCTATGGTTTTACAGCATGTTTTGGAAATGCGCATGTGCTTTAACCCTTAACCTCCACCCCATCTTCCTAACTTATCTCCACATCAGCTCTGACAAGCTTCCTGATTGCTGCTGAAGTCAAATGTCCCCACTGCATGATGTTGCCGCTACAATGTTTCACATCAGGCATGCTGCTTGCAGTGTTCATTTTCTGTCATTTGTCTTTGCACTGAGAATTAAACAGCATTGTCACATAATTTCTGGGACGGTTTGTTGTTCAGCAAAATTTAGAATTGTGACAAGTCCACTGAAAAAAACAAACAAAAAAAAACACAGACACAAAACCAAAATGATAAAAACTTGGTTTTGGTTGATGGAACTTTCTGCACACAGAGGAAATGAATTGTCTCCACATTGTTACTAAACAGTTTTACGTCCCATCAGACTGAAGTTTACATTTCAGCAGCTCACCATCCTGAAGCGTACAGAGCTCTTATTGTAAACACACACACATTCTGTTCCAACGTCCTCCTGCACAGCGACCTCAGCTGACCCCGATTACCATCCTACACACACACAAATGCATGTGCACTTTGACCCTGACATCAGTCTGACCCTCCAGTCTGGTTCAGACATTCAGAGTGCAGTCAGTCTGGCTTCATGGCAGAGGAGTGGGATGGGGGGAGGGGTTGGTGTTTCAGACACGCTCCTGTCTGGCTCTGATCATGTCCACCCAGTCACACATTCACCTGAGAAACCGCAGACCAAGAGCATGTGACAGCTCAGCAAGCCAATGAATTCTTTAACACTGCCCTCCTCTCCCCCGTTTACCACTCTTCATGAATATTACAGCACTGGAATATTGATAATATTAGGCGACACTGTAATATTCATGATATGTTATCACAGCCTAGCCTTTTCCCTGTCTTATTAATGTTATATTCATGCAGCTGGAGATGATACGACTACGTCAGGCCTCCTCACCAGGCAAAGTAACCATTTATCGCTGCCTCAGCATTAGGTCTGATCATTATGGGCCGCATCAGCAGTAATCAAAGTTCAGCTTTGTTTGAGGAAGGGGTAGAAGAGACTACTTGCTGGTGTGCAGAATGAGGAATTCATGTGGTTGATTAAAAATGGCCGAGCTGGTCTAAAGGAATCTGAGAATAGAGTCATTATTGTCCCTCAATGGGAAAATTTCTGCAACGGGAAATGAGAGCAAGTAGAGTCACACAAAGACGTATGAAAACTCAATAAGGACCAAAATACTGTAAAGTAAGTTGGGCAATATTTCAAAGTACTGTGTAGTTCTGTAATGAACAAGGATTCTGAAACTCTGGAAATCTGAATAGATAGACTAAAACTTTACACTAATCTTATAGTTGAATAACCTAAATAACAGATTAAAAACAATAAAATATATTTGATATTGAGTTCATATGTCTTTTCAACAATGTAGCAAAACTTAATTTTTTTGAGATGGGGTTTTCAATTATTTCAATTACTTAGAGACCCTCCATTGAAAATCTTTGAGTCCCACCACTAATATATGAACATTAAAAAAACAAACTATATACAATAAATGACAAAAAAAAAATCTGCAACAAGGATGTAAACACTTATTTGGTTGATGGTTCTAGATTTGGAATGCTACTGGAAGGAAGAATCTCCTGTAACACTCCTTTGTACATCTAGGATGTACAAAGTAGCAAACTATGCAATCAGTCATGTTTTAAGTCCACTTTGATGGATCATAACAACTTGAGATGATAATGGCTGAATCCTTTGAATATTTTCAACAACCTTCAGGTGGTTTGTCTAAATCCCGTGGCGCCCTGAATCCAGTTCCATTTTTTAGTCACTAATGATAAAATGGATGTGTTGTCATCGAGCAAGAACAAGTCAGAGGCAGTGTGTTCTGTAATCCAGACAGCCTAGAGCTAGTGCTGTGTGTGTGTGTGTGTGTGTGTGTGTGTGCGTGTGCGTGTGTGTGTGTGTGCGTGTGTCCCCTGTGCTGTGTGAGCGCGAGAAGAAGGTCTGGATAGGCGGAAGGGAAAAGAGACGGAGCTGCAGAGCTGTAATTGTTTTTTCTCTTGTTGCCCTAAGTCCCCACAGCCCGTCTGGCACCTCACTCTCTTCTTCTCCTCCACTCTTTGTCGCCGTCTCTCTGTTCTTCTCACTCATTACATCCATCCTACCTTTTTGTCCTCACCGTCTGCTTCTCTGTCCCCGACTCCAAGCTGGGTGTCTAAAGGCCGGAAGACGCACACGTGGACAGCCCTCTTCTTGGGGTTAATCGCAACTAAACTAGTTCACTTGTTTCCACAGAGAGCTGGCCGACTGCAGCAGAGCGCTGCCTCGGCGGCGGCTGCAGCACGTCCGTCCTGACTGGCCTGGGTTTCGCCGCCGTCTAGACGTCACAGAGCTCAGCTTGTTTTTCTTGCATCATTTCCTCCTTTTTGACCAACTCTCTCTGTCTCTTCCTCCTTCCAGCCTATTCAAGTCTGTCCCTTTCCATCTTTCTCTGTGCCACAGCATACTTGTGTATGTATGTGTGCCAGCCAGGTCGCTGCCATGGCGCCCCAGCAGCTCCGGGCCTTGTTGATCACGGCACCGTGCCCAAGGGTTCCCATGGTAACGGCAGTGGCAGCAGACAGGGTTCCGTGGAGAAGAAGTGTGTGTGTGTGCGTGCGTATGTGTGGGCCCAGTGTGGTGGGCAGCAGGCTGTGAACTCAGCAGGCCTCTATCTGGGCAGCAGGAGAAGGACGAGCGAGTTGGAGCAAACAAAGCGCCCTCTATTCGCTCATCTTCCTTCTCTTTTCGTTCAACACACACATCACGGCGCAGGCTATCACCGAAACATGCACACGCACACACACACGGCGGCTCAACGTGAAAACCTGTGCATTGTAAGGCACAGGGACTCGGGCGGCCCCACCACCCGTCACATCTGCAAGAGTGCTGCGTTTTATGGCCAAGTGCGCTCTGGATTGCCAGGTGTGGCTGTGAGAATGTAACAGTTTTTTTTTAGTTTTTTTTTTCTTTTTGTTCATGACTGAGATCTGGAGAGCAGCAGGAAACTGTAAACGGCAACAGAGGAAATGAGGCAGCTGCAGGGTTTTGATGAGTGGGTTGTGTTGTATGCAGAAATCCAATCTGAACTCAAGGCAGCAGCTTGGCTTTAGATAAAGTTCTGTGTCATTCCTAAGCTGCTTCCTGTTGTCCTGTGGCCTCTCAAGGCAGCAGCCAGTCAGGATGGGAGTTTTTCCTCTTTTAGATTCTATAAAGTGTTTTTTTTTTTTTTCCAGCCACATGGGTTCCTGACAGCTGAAGCTTAGAGGGACAGCATTTCCTTTTGCTGGTAGGAGGAACGTTCCTAGTCCAAATTAGCAAGCAGCTAGCGTGCTCTTCCTCCTCGCTGTCAGCATAAACCTGCTTTTGAACCTGCATTTCAGAATGCAGCCTGCTAGCGGCAGACAAAGCATCGTTTCCAGTGTGCAAACTAAACCAGACATCCCTGGTTCCCTTACCAAAGCATCTAAGGTCGGCCCATCTCAGATGTGAAGTTTATTGAGCAATAACAATGTTAGAGGCCCCAGCTGAGTAAGCGCAGTCTCCATAGATGGCCATTAGCCTGATTCTTGTTTCAGGGCCAAACAGAGCAAGTGTGCATGCCCTCATTATTCACAGAAGGAAGTTTTCCCCGACATTAACTGTCTGGTTACCAGCAGGAAGGAATCTGCACATAACCAGACTGAGGCTGAGCTGGTCCACTTGCTTCAAACTGCGACTCACCGCATCATTATCGTCATCACTTTCCTGACCTTCGTCTTGGTGTTTTTATTTTTATTACTTTATGTATTTTGAGAGGAAACACATTTTTGATTCCTAAGTGCTATCAAATATGTGTTTTATAGATGCTGAATTCCTACCCTGTTTCCCTCTGTGCTTTCATGCCTAATAGTCCCATAGACTCGGTTTGATTGGGGACCAAACGTGCATCAATTGTTCCATTTTCAGCTGCTGTGGTTCTCTCTCACATTGCCCCGTGTCAAACCATCCAAACCTGTTCCCCTCCTTACCTGTGGTGGCGCTGCACCAAGAACCATTGTAGGAAATGACATAAAAACCTTTGAAGAAGACACTGAGCGCAACGTCTTTTTTCCATGAACCATTTCTCCTTTTTATCACGAGATGCATCTGTTTTATTTTTTTAATTGCATTAACACACAATGCCCTGCGCTGCTAACTTCTTGGTTTTGAAGCCATCTCCCGTTCGCTTGACATTCACATGTTCATTCAAACTGCACAAGCGTTGACTTCATCCAAACCCAGACCTGGATTTTTAGGTGGACCAGAGTTTGCTTTTTGGGTTTGCATCAGAGTTTGAGTCCACATCCCCAAACCAACCAGGCTTTGTAGCCAAAAGGACCAGAGTTGAATTAAAGTGGTCTAAATGGGGCTGGTGTGAATGCAGCCTAAATCTACCCACTGGCTCCACCCAATATGTTTACATTTTAATTTGTTAAATCTGTTGAGACATTGAATCTTTTCCGATAAATAGTTTGAGATAATCATGTATACTTTAATCAATTGAGGTTATTTAAAGGACTCATTGATGGCAGGAGGCCTCTGCCATCACAGACTTGCGTTTTGATTCAGTTTCGGTGTCTTCAGACAGAGCTGTGCCCTGATATTGTTACTGATGTTTGCCATGTGTCTGACAGCATATTTTCACCAGCAGGTCAGATGAACTGTCTGACTTCTTGCTGACCCCCTTTTTAAATCTCTCTTTCTAATACACACACACGCACACGCACACACACTGACTCACAGAACAATCATTGGACCTCTGTCTCTGTGTGATGATCCTTCAGCCTCTTATTTCACATTATTTAATTCTATTTTTTTCCCCTTTTTTAATGTGCTGCCATACTTTGTTGTGAAAAAAGTTCCATTGACATTAAAACATTCAGACATTTTAGGCAGGCACAGCAAGGGCTGCTGGGGATTGTATTTCCTGGTTGTTGTTATATTGTTATTATTAACCATCATTCTTGTTCTAATTTGTAGTTAAAAGTACAAATTATACAGAAAATGTCAAAACTCAATAAGGCAAACAATACATGAGGCTTTGCTCACAGTATGAAGAGTCACAACTGAAGCATTCTTACATTTTGGAGAAGCGATTGGAAACCTCATGCTTGTGCTCATAACTTATTTCCATTATTTAATTTCCACATCATATTCAGTATTTAGTAAGTTGAGAAAGTGTCTAGGTTTTCTTAAGGGACTTTAACATCTAGTTTATAAACGTTTTTAAAATAAACCTCATTATTTATTTTTAGTGGTGGGACTTTAATCGAGTTAATTTCAGGGTCTGTAATTAACCGCAATTAATTGCATTTTAATTGAAAACTACAATTCGGGGAAAAAAAGCAACATTTATTTGCTGCAAATTTATTCACTAAATAGACATATCAGCTCAACAACAAAAGCATTTGTTGTTTTGAATCTGTAACATGGGTTATTCTACCATCAGCTTGGTGCATAGTGCTAAATACTCTAACTGTGGACACAGACATTAGCTTTGGAGACGTCTACTGCTGCTACATGTTTATCATTCATATGCTATTTTAGGCTGCTTTTAGCACAATGTGAACTCAACAACAATCTTTCACAGCATTCCATCATATTGTTTTTTGAAACAAAAATTAACCCCCGGTGGGTCAAGGAAACGTTTATGCCATCCATCACTGTTTGTGGATGTTCCTTATCCGTCAGAATTATGACAACTAGAAACACAAAAATACAAAAAACCTTGGTGTTGGTTTGTTTTGGTTGTAACCACACCAGAGTTCACGTCAATCGAACAGAAAACTAGGTTTTCGGGCAGACCACAGTTTGCTTTTTTTGCTCCGCATCAGGGTTAAGCTATCCATTCACACCTGCTCAAACAAACCAGACTTTGTGGGCAAATGAACTACAGACTTCAACTACAGCAGATTAAACAGAACTGGTGAGAATACATTCTAAGACTGTATATTCATGTGGAAGAGTGAGCCTGTCTGTGTCCAGACCCAAATCCATTTGAGATTTTGTGACAGGACTTGAAAAGTGATTGGAGATGCTCTGTGTCTGTTTTGCAAAGAGGAATGAGTAAAGATGGTGCGGACATGCCCTAAAAGACTCCCGGCTGTCAGTGGAATGAAACGAGGTTCTTCAGTGTCATCTTAATGCAAATGTGATTCACACTTTTTAGCTTCATATTTGTAAAGCCTTTTTCTTTCCGCTTTCAATGTGGAGAAGTTTCAGAGGAGGTGTTAACAGAGTTTTGCTTCCAGAGGAGAAATCATATGTATGTTACATATGATTCATATGTAATCATATGAACTGCTTCCAGTAAATTTGAGCATTTCTGTGTAAAGATCTTACATAGACATAACTGGAACCAAGTTGGTCTCTGTTTCAGGGGAAACCATCCAAAGGGGAGGCAGGTTTTCAATGCACATGATTCAGCCCGCTTAGAGAAAAAGGAGGCTGCAGGTTGATATTGTTTTGACAAGCGGATTACAGTAGTAATAACATCAGACTGCTGCTGGTAATGCAGACTGTAAGCACGCACTGTTCTCCATGCATGGTGCTCTGCATCCTCTGAACTTCAGCAGCACAGGCCTCATCTCTTTCTTCCTCCTCCTCTTCCTCCTCCTCACATTTCCTTCAGTTCTATCAGCCTCACCCCTCCTCAGGGTTTCTTCCTCGCTGACATTCAGAGAGCAAGCTGTTAGTTAAGTCGGGTGACTTTTATTTTGCTTGAACAGTAACCTGCAGGAGGAAAAAATTTCAGAAATACTTTGGGCTTCAGACAGTATTTTACAGCACCAGGAGAGTATGTGATGTTAAGAGTCGGCTCACAGGTTAGCTTGGGTCCTCAGCATGGTGCTGTTTGAGTAAACCTCTCTCTGTCTCCTTCCTGTGGCTGCCAGGGCAAACTCACCATCCCAGGCTGCTGGTAGCAACAAGCAGTCTGCTAACAAAACATTTTCTGTTGTATTTATTTTATATCCTAGTTGCAATGTAAGTCTATGGATGATGTATCATTAAACCTGGTTAATGTAACTTTTATAGAAAATGTTTTTCTACGTCAGAGGGAATCCTCACACACCGTACCAAACACTGCAGCATTTTGGGTTGGCAGCTGGATTTGGATTTTAGCTGACTTAAAGTTGCTTCAGATGAATAATTTACTAAATTTTGGAATGAGCTGTTATTGCTGTTGAGAAATGTGGACATGAAGTTATAATTCCTTTCTTTACCCCCTTACCCTCTGTGGCTGAGGTGATGGGGGTAAAGTCCCCACACTTCGGTCTACACACACATCCTCGGAGCAGAGATATTGAAACTATCAGAGAGAACTTTGGACTTTACAAGTGCAGAAGGAAGACTTTCTGAAGAAGTTTTGTTTCCAGTAAGTTATGAGGGAAACACTTCTGCTTGGAGCCTGCTAGCAGCTACTCTAGCTTATCTTTAACTGCTTAGCTGTGATTGCTAGCATTGCAACAAAGGCTCTGAAAACAATAACATGATGGTCTGCGGATCTATTTATAGCATCAATACAGCAAACCTTTTATAATAACATCCTTATCCAGATATAAAGCGCTCTGAACTTCAAATAGCATAAAGCTAATTCAAGCCGCTTACAATGTCATCTTTTCTAACAGCACGGTGAATGCAGTGTGTGTTGTGTGTTCGGGCTGCAGGCTGTAATTGATTCATCCCACATATTTAATACAGAAAACTTTCTAAATGTGATAAAATGATGAAAAACTCTGCAAATACTACTGCCAGCAACGGTGATTGTAACACTGATAACGTTTTCACACAATACCTATACTAATCACTTTTGGCTTTACATGCATGTTGTTTTTTATTTTCAAATTACAATTAAAGCTCCGACTAAGGGTTATTTTTGCTATCAATTAATCTATCATTCTGACAATTAATTGGATAAAGAATTGGCACATTATGCAAATTTTTCATTAAAGCCTTTCGTATGCAGTTTTAGTAATACATTGGAACGTGCAAGTAAAACAATATTTAAACTGAAAATGCATGAAGTAATAAATGTGAAAATAGACATTTAATTGCCTAAAGTTAAATTGCAGTATCCCTTTAGTGAATGTCTGATTTGTAACAAAGCATCTACAGCTAACAAAATACTTCTAACATCCACATGTGAAAAGCTCAGTTCTTTCTGCTTGACTTAACATCAATACAGGACAGTAGGTCTAATGAACACTGACTAGTGCTTAATAAAAGGAATATTATCTATGAGTATTTTCTGTATTTACTGTTTAGACAAATACAGAATTTTAGTATTGTGCAATGCTAAAATTTATTTTAGCATTGTAACCAGCTAGACTTGGTTTCATTGAAGGACTTTTAAAACACCTGGCTCTGCTATTGTGAACAGCTTTACATTATTTCTTTGCGAATGGAGTTATGAAGCAATTCTTTTGCTGGAGAAATGATTCATTTGGGCATTAGTAACCTGTATTTATGGGGTTTCAACCTGAAGAAACCAGGTAATGCACTTATGAGTTTTCTGATCTTCCAGGTCAAGTCCTGTTAGATGATCGCAGGATCATCTAAAGTTTTATTCAGCACTGATTTGTCATTGAGTTTGCTCTTCTGAGAGTTAAGGAAGCGGTATTCTGATCCAGTGTTGCTCAACATTTGCTTCTCCGCTAAAAGACAGATGTGAGGATCTCGTGTTGCTGGTTTCCACATGGTACCACATTCCATGTGGTACCATGCAACTTTTTGTCAGTGGTTGGTTTTTATCTCAGTTTTCCTCCTACTTCACTGTGGCTGGTTTTATTCCTGCCAGACTTCCCCCCACGGCTGTTGTTGAAGAATGCAGGCATATTTTGGGGTCCCATTATGTTTCAACTGAATTGTTACCAGTTTTTCAAACTTCAAACTATGTTGCTAAAGCTTTCCTGGTGGACTGTGGATGATGCGCCCATAAAATGTGGTTTTTGGAGAAAATATGCACAGAATGAAGCCTTAGGAAGTTAAATTGCTGCATGTGAAATGTGTCATCCACACAGAGACAAAGAAAGTCACTTGAAATGCACAGAGTTTCCAGAAGGAAGTCAGAGTGTGAGTCAGAGATCAGACCGCAAGCTAAGATGAGGTCAAAGTGAGGCAAAGGAGAGAAACTGGAAAAAAGAGAAACTCAAGGAGAGGTTGTAGGCAAAAGAAGGATGCAAGACAACTGATGAAGATTGTGGAATGAGGAAGATGATAGAGGGTTAGGAACCGTTGGAGGGAATGTGGATGAAGAGGCAGCAGGCAAGTGAGGCAAATCACAAACCAGTGGAAAATAACAAGATGCAAACTTGACTGGTGGGCAGTTCTACCCTGATCTGGAAGGTCATCCCAGATGTGTGAGTTTGCTGTTTGACAGAAACACGCACACGCACACACACACACAACACACAGTCATTCAACATTCGGACAAAAGAACCACTGTATGGTGGGACAGTCACTACAGATTCAGATCTCTGGGTTGGATCTCTCCCCTGTGAAGTCTTTCTGAGTACACACACATACACACAAACACAATTTGTATTAGAGCTGAAACAATTAATCGGATACATTGTGATGAATTGATTACTGAAATAATAGTCAACTAATTTAGTAATTAGTTGAAAGAAAGTCAAAGCAGAAATTAAGACAAAATGGTACAGAAAATATACATTTTGCATTTATAATGATAATAATAAGAATACCCTTTGTTTGTAAATCTGTTCTACTCTGAACTCCTCAAGTGGCAGTTTTGCTTCACTTGGTTCATATTCTGTTAAATAAATAAAAATCTCCTATTGAACACCTTTTGCTATTTAATTATTAATTGCTTAATCCAGAAAATAATCAGCAGATCAGCTATACTCTGACTTGATAACAAGTCAAGCAGAAAGGGCTTTTCACATGTTAGAAATATCTTTTGCTTCAAATGATCAAGTGCTCACTTGTGGAATGCTGTTACTGCATTTAAGATGATAAAATGTTTATTTCATTATTTAAAGAAATGAATCAAATTGCTTGCATTTTGTAATGTGTTTTTAATATTGGGTAAAACAAGCTTAACTCGTTAAATTAATTGATTTGTTTGATCAATGTACTATCAGAATAATCAATAGAGTATTCAGTTACTAAACTAATCATCAGTCGCAGTACCAGTTTGTGTTTCTACCCATATTAGGTCTTGTATTTATTTTAGAAACTGACGTTATGCTTAACTTATGCTAACCATTACCTGTATATTCCTAACCCTGGCCTCAAAAATCATTTCGCACCATGCCTATAATCTAACCCTAAAATAGGCAGTTCATTTCACGAAGACTGGGCTTTGGGCATAATGTGGCCCCATGAGGCCCCTCTGTCTCCAGAAGGTTACAGAATATGCCAGAAAAGGTCCAAAATAGGTAACATGCATGAATACACACGCATACACACTATTACTGAGTCTTCCCCTGAGTTTGACCTGTGCTACCCCCTGCTGGTAAACAAACGCTACAGCACGTTTCCAGAGTTGGATTCAATGTAAAAATGGTAGTATATATAGTGTGTTGCATATGTGAAATCAAACTATAGACATACAACACTGACTTATTTTGATGGTAAAAAGCTTTTTTGTTTTAATGTCTATATCTGTGAATTGAAATTCCCCAAAGTTCAGCTGTTGTTCTGAACCTGACTGGAGGAAGATGATTGTTGCAATAAGATCCAGCCCCATTTTTCTCAACAAGTTGACTCATTTAGCACTAATTTCAAGAAAATGTGTGCACTGTGGAGCTTTCATTTAGCAGCAGTTAAGAGTTGTAGAGATTCTTGTTAAGTGTTTTCTGTACACCCAAAGTGGGAAAAGAGCAGGCAATGGGGCATGCATCAGTTTCCTTGGGAAACAGAAGTTATCAGAATAACTTGATACAAACTGTACTGTCAGAATGTACCATGTGTCCGTATTGCCAAATAAATGTTTCTCTTAAGCTTGTCCTGTAAATGTCACACCTGGCCTGAAAGAACATTGTTCCATCAACTCAAAGATCATCACCGAATGTTTAGTTCTAATCTCTTCCCTCTCTCTGTGTCTTTGTGCAGCTGAACTGGAGTTTGTTCAGATTGTCATCATCATTGTGGTGATGACAGTGATGGTGGTGGTGATCATCTGCCTGCTCAACCACTACAAGCTCTCCACCTGGTCCTTCATAACACGGCAGAGCCAGGCCCGCAGGCATGACCACGCCCTGCAGCAGGTCAGGACTGCTGCTTCTCGCTCTACAGCTAACCTGATGGTCTTTACTGTCACCATTCAGTTCACATCAGTTCAGTTTATTTCAAAAGCACTGATTCATAACATACATCTTCTCAAGGCAGTTTACAAGATAACCATCCAGTTAATATACTGATGTACAGAATAGAATACTCTATAGTCTTTTAAATCACATTTTTGAGAAGAATCCAACTGCATCTGCATCATCTGCATCTAGTGAAAGTGTTAACAGGAAACTATCTGAGTCGCTGGTCCCACAGCTTAAACTGAAATGGGTAAAAACAGAGAGAGAACATAAAGTTAGTGACAGCAGTAATAGAAAGTAGTAGGAGAAAATTGTAGAGGAAAATGTGGTCAGTATGCCCTCCAACAACCTAATGCACATTGGTGACATCAGACACCTGTCAAAAGTCAAACTCCTAATGCCGTTGCCGCATGTCCAGCAATCATTTTTCAACTTGTTCTGTGGAGAAACTCAACTGCATTGTGCAACTTCGGAAGTTCTTCTTCTGTGCTTATTGTGTAGTGTTGTTTCTTCTTCTCACAAGATTGGGTTTTCTAATGATAAATCATGGTCATTTAGAAGAAAAGCTTAGTTAATATCTGAAAGATTGACACATTTTATGGTGTCATAAATTCTTTTCAGTGTACTCAGTAATTTATTAGTTTCTTCTGGTAGACTATGGCACCAGTTCACTTAATTAGATAACTGCATTTGGCTAAAATCCATATAAATAGCCATCTGTTGTGTTTTGGTGCCCTTCAGGTTGTCTCTTCCAATGTGTGTTTAAGGTATAATTTGCGTGTCACACCATTTCCAATGATATTGAGTCTGCCTCAAGGCCAAAAAGATGGACCTTGTCCTTTAGGAGAACTGAAGGACCTTCCTCCCATTCTACTTTTAGAAGCTCAGGGAAGCAACAGGAAACCTGCCTGGTGAGAGAAAATGGCTCTGTTGGAAGAATTATGTTTTATTATTAATGGGTTTATATTCATGTAGAGTTTTACATTCTATTACAGAATGAATTCTCACTTTTCGTTTCGGATAAGGTGGACTTTCTGATATTAAAAAAAATATATATTTTAAGCCTTAAAGAAGCAAATGCATTGACTAGTTTTTGTAAATCATTTTTGAATAGGATATTTGAAATTTTGGCAGTATTGTGAAGGTGAAAGAAGAAAATCCTAGAAACTTGATTTAAATAACAAAAACCAGTCAAGATGACACCAAAGTCATTAAGATTACGGACGACAACTCCATGCCAACCAGAGTGAGCAAAGAAAAAAATTCCCCATTTTGTCATAATTCAAAAGCAAAAAATAATAATCCAATTTTTGATATCAAAACCAATTTGGGAGGTTGGATCCATCCTCACAAACTGGGTTCACTAAGATTTATCCAGGAACATAAATGAATATGATAACATACATAGTATATAACTACTCTAAGTACTGCAGCACAGTGGTGGTAGTGGGGTAATGGTTTGGACCCACACTGGATCATCAATGATCCCAAACCCAGAATCAAATCTAAAACAAAATGGCTGAAAATACAAAGAATCAAGGTGTTGCAGTGGCCTATTTAAAGTCCAGATTGAAATGTTCTTTTGGGGCTTGGTGGAAAACGAACAAAAATATTAGATCCTTTATAGAAGACACTATTTAAAGGACCACTAAGACAAAATGTTTCTCTACAATCGTCCAAATCAGAATGTCACTTTGGACAGAATTAGCTTAAAATGAAAGTTTAACAGCATTATGACATTCACTTGAGGTCACATTTATTTCATTTCAATGCTGAATTTGTGAAATGATTCCTCATTCTGAGGACTATATCCTCCTAGCTGCTGTAAATTTGGCAGAGCAGAGTTTAGTCAGAGTTTAGTCAGTCTAGTTAATGCTGCCGTCGTTTTGATCCGAACTGATGGTGAGTGAGGCCCTTTTGTCTGACTGTCTGCTCATCTGTTCTCACTGAGTGTTCCCGTGCAGTCATTGTGTTAGTACATTTCTGTATTTGTGAAACAGGACAAACATAGCCTTACCAGTATGTTCCCAGTAAAGTACAGTGCAGCTAAATGAATCTTTTTATCCCACTTAAAGCTTTTGTCCCAGTTTTACACTGGTAGCAGCTTTGCTGCAGTCTGTTAAGTGAATTTGCTGAATTGGTTTCCGTGGATCCGGTCTGTATATTGTTTTTTAACAACACAGCTGTGAAATATTTGCAGCCAAACGTTCTCCAGTTCAAACTGGCTCATTTGGATCAACTGGGCTACAGCATTCTCGATACTGTGGGTTGTGATGTGGAGATGCTAGCTCTGTCTCAAACCTGCAGAGCATTTTCAAAGTGGAAATGTGTAAAGAAAAGAGTTGAACCAGAAGTTTACATATACCTTTTTTTCTGACTGTCTGAAGTTAAACCAGATTAAATTTCTCATATTTAAAGTTTGTCAGAATTACCTAAATCATTTTATTTCGAGATCTACTTATTAATGTCTTTAACATCAGAAGTTAACTGATGATTACGATCTCCGTAAGCAGTAGAGGAAAGCCAGAATGATGATGTGATAGCTTTGGGATCCTGTGACATTACTGGATAAAGAAGTTTATGTTATAGAGCACACTGACAAGATAAGTTGACCAAAGTGCTGAATAAGTCATAAATCATCAGTAGCATACAATTTGCATTTTAGTATTTGCTCAGAAAATCTAACAGCTTTCAACAGCTAAACATTCAAGGTCCTAATCTGTGAGCCAGCAGCTTGACCTGCGTTGTTTTCCTGTCTTTAGGATGGCTGTCTGTGGCCTTCAGACAGCGGATCCCGACAAGGTGCCTCAGAGGTAAGACCACCACTCTGGTCCTCATGTTAGACCTCATGTGCTGATCCTGCACATCATGAGCATGACTCAGATGTTACATTCAAAAATAGAATATTTTATAAAATATGTATTTCAAAAAATAATTTTAACATGTTTCTTGTCTTAACGTTTTGAGGAAAACTCATTTCAACTCTATAATTGCCAGGTTAGCTTTGGGAATGCATGGAAGGTCAAATAATTGCATTGGCTGTTATTACTATTATTTTTTCAATCTTGCAAGAATGTCAGAATAAAACAAAAGTTGTAATGCCTGTATATATGCAGATCTTTTTTTTTCCAAAATCAAAAGCACAACATGCAAAATAAGGAGAAGAAAAGACAACAAACAAACAAATCACCTCTACTTGGAAGATCAAGAATCTTCAGACACTTCATTGTTCCATATGGATTATATTCCCTGTTGATACACAATTATGTATCAATTATTGACATGATCGCCCCAGATACATACTACATGCACTTTCCCTCTCACCTGTGGGGGTGCTGCACCACGAACCACTGAAGAAAACAAACATCTGAAGAAGACACTGAGAGCAGCTTCATTCTTCACAAAGGGTAAACAAAAATGGAGTGGTGTCAGATTTCTCTTGTCTTTGGCAAAAGGCCCAAAAGACATTTCTCCCTCTATTTTGGTGTTCCTCAAAATTATGTTTTGGTACTAATATTAATGACAACTGAGTTTCTGTCTTTGTTCATCAAATTAGTGAACAAAGACAGGATCGTTCAGATAAGCATTTGGATTGACCAAAAAACAGATTTTATCCCCCACGCCTAGTTGGTTGTGCTTTAGAATAAAACAGCTGTGAAACAGCCAAACACTAACAGGTCTGATCAAACGATTCCTATTAACTGCTTTAATCTCTCTACCTGGAAATCTGTCTGCAACTTCAAGGTAGACACATTCAGCAGATGAATGAAGAAATGTGCTCTAGATGTACTCCAATGGAACCTATAAATGTCATGCATTACTACAAGGTTGATTGTTTTTATTTATGCCTTGAACTTAATCGCTTCAAAACACATTCAACGATTTGCACAGAAGTGCTGATCTTCACCCTCACCATTCTCAGAGCTCTGACTCTGTTTAATTCTGGAACTAGGTCAGCCACCACACCTAAGAGTAATGTCTCTCAGCTGATCAACGGCAGATGAACGGCTCAGTGTGAATGATGTGCCCATCAATAACTATTCCTGCAGTAAGTTTTTAAAGAGCTTTAGTGACAATTACATGGAAGATGACTGGAATTGAAAGTGGAAAACAAACCGAAGATGTTTGAGGCTCAACATATGCCCACCAGCTTCCTGCGTCAGTTAACTTATCCTCATCATCAAAGTGGGAAAAAAGTAATCCAATAGGTTCCGACACCGTATATCATCAGCCACACAACATAATTCACCAAGTCATATTTTGAGCAAATTGAAATTTTCATCATATTGATCTCCTTACACTTCCACATCATCCTGCCTAACTGTCTGTCCTCAGCCAATCAGAACAGTTATTACAATATGTTTTTTCCCATATTTAATTCACGTTTTTCCTTTTGTTTTTTGTTTTTTTTTTTACAAAATAATCAATATCTTGATATGATCAATATTTGAAAAAAATTATTATTTAAAGACTAATTTCCATGAAAAGTGATGCAAACTGACCCATTGATATTTTCCCAAATTTCTGCATTTCCTTTTGCAGCAACTCTGCAAAATCAGACATGTTCACAAAGCAGCCAATCGAGGAGTTATTGGCTGAAACCCCAGGAACGAATTAAGGAAGACTGTAGATGTTGGCTTCTGCTGTAAGATTAAGATAATTTCCAATGTACCTATTAAAGCATCCTCAGGAATATTTTGTGTGTGAACTATTAAAACATGAAATTATGACCATTTTTAGTGGGATTCTCAAGTATTAATGGATTTTAGCCTTTTTGCAGGTGGCTGTGGTCCTCAGCCCCCACAAATACTAGGTGGCCAATGTAGTATACTTAAAAGCAAATCTGAAACCGATCCAGTGGGTCTGTTATATAATCAGAATGCTTTTGTTCAGCAAATCTTCTCAGTGTCGGCTCTCGGCTCTTTATTTTGTTTCCTTGCCGACTTCTTTCTTGGCACACGGCCTTCTGTAAAAGCTCAACGCTCACAGGAATACAGTTGAGGTACAAGGAGCCTGACATTTGCATTCTGGCTGCTTGTAAATATTTGATCGTCCAGGAATGGAGCTCATATGCCGCACTGTGCAAGCATGGCACCGTACATCAGACATGATCAAAGCTGGCATGTTCTCAAACAATCATGGGCACAGATATGTAAACTAATGCCAGCATACTTGCCATGAATGGCAGCGAGCTTAGCTTCATGATTGTTTGCTTGGTGAAAGCGTTTGAGTCCGGGTGAGAAGAGAGAGTTGGAGAGGTAAAAAGAGAAACATGTGACGCAGAGTGTCATTGGAGCAATGAGTTAAAATGGCCTTAATGTGCTTCCACATACACACCAGATCTAAAGTTGCAGTTCTTCCTCTGTGAGAACCTTAGAGGTAAAACACAAGTGACAGGAAGTGGGGTTTGAGAGAAACCAGCAAAGAGGAAGAGAGTGACGGTAGGTGGAAACGGTGTTGGTGCTGAAGCAGCTGGAGAGGAAAAGGCCATGCAGAGACAAACAGAGGGAGACACAGCCAGTGAGTGTGGGTGGCTGATAGATGCAGGGATGCTGTCTGAAGTTTGTGTGTGGCAGTTTGGGCTGAAGGGGGGAGGGGGGCCAGTGGATTCTGGTGCGTCATTAATCAGCAACACCTCCCCTGACACTGTCTAGACAGACGTCTGAGAGCTGCCCTGCTCCACTGCGCTCTGCTCCCTCCATCAGCTCTACACCTTTCTCCCCCCTCTGTCTTTCTATCTTTCCGTCTCCACTTTCTCTCTTCTGTTTTTTTTTTCCTATCTCGCCCTGCTCTCTTCCTCTCCATGGCTCTTTTTATTCCCTTCTCCTTTCTCTCCATCCTTATCTCAGCAGCCTTTCTTTTAAAAATCCTTTCAGATTGACTCTTTCTGTGCTTCAGCCAGTCTCTCCATTTCAGCTGCCCAGATCCTCTCTCCCCTTCTCTCCCCCAGCTTCTGTTTCCAAGCCTGTTGTTCTCTTCACCCAGACCGCTTTGTCAGTGGGGGTTGATGATTAGAGACACAGTCCCTAATTGAAATAAGTTCCCTCTGATAATAAGTTGCTGCAGCAGCAGGGAGTGGGGCTGGATAGAAATGTTGGATATGAACACATGGATCATGACGTTCCAGTCTGAGGAGTCAATTGAAGTGAAGAACAAAAGCTGGCAGATGAACTAATGTGCTGATGTTTGTCCTGTTTGAGTGAGGGATCTCCTTTCTCTCCTGTAATCAAGCTAAAACATCTGTAAGCACTAACTGGTAGTTCACTGGTCAGCATGGAGGTACATCTCCATGATCCACCATCATTTGCATCAAAGCCATTGAGCCTGCATCTGTATTTAAGCAGTTAACAAAAATAAGAAAAAAAAAAGATCTTGAGAGGCTGAGCTGTAAAATAGCACCATTATCTCAGCTAGTAATATATTTGCCAATGTTTGTTGTTTTGTTGCTAAAAGTGTTTTAGGACTTTAAAGAAGTTCTATAATTGCCAAAGCACTAAATTATACTTTTAAATAAAACCATGTTGAGACAAACCTAATGGATTCATTACCTTGGATGTTATTCTCACGATGACTAGAGTTCTCATTGTCTGGACTCTGTTTGCAATGAATCCAAAGTAAGTATTTGCCATTTTTTAGTGAAGTAGTTGTGCTTTTTTTTTTTTTTTTTTAAATCACAGATCTTCATTGGAGGCTGGGAACTTTGGCGTGTGATGTCACATTACAGTGCGTCTAAACAAACAAAAGTTTCTTTGGCCATTTATAGATTCTTGTTTGAGAGGTTCTGAATGAGTAAAACTCAGACATTTGAGAACGTTTCTTTGTATGTTTTTTTTTTTGTTATGTTATCAGTTGTCCTCCTCCTCTTAATGCTATGTTTTCCCTGTGGGTTTCTCTCTGATCCAGGTATTATACGCTCCCCAGGCCAGGGATCGCTTCACCGCTCCCTCCTTCATGCAGCGCGACCGCTTCAGCCGCTTCCAGCCCACCTACCCCTACATGCAGCACCAGATCGATTTGCCGCCCACCATATCGTTGTCAGACGGCGAGGAGCCCCCGCCATACCAGGGGCCCTGCACGCTGCAGCTCCGCGACCCCGAGCAGCAGATGGAGCTGAACCGGGAGTCAGTGAGAGCGCCGCCCAATCGGACCATCTACGACAGTGACTTGATCGACATAGGGAACGGCGGCAGCCTGGTGGGGGCTGGGGGGGGCGGGGGAGGCCTGGGAGGAGGGGGGCCTAGGCCGCCCAGCAGTAACTCTGGCATCAGCGTGGCCAACTCCTGCAGCCACGGGCGCATGGAGGGGCCCCCACCGGCGTACAGTGAGGTGATGGGCCATTTCCCAGGCTCCACGTTCTTTTTACACCAGCACAGCAATAACCAGAGAATAGGGAGACCAGGGGATCCAGGGGGACTAGGGAGCAGGACGATCCAGCAGCAGGGCCAATCAGAAAGCACAATAGTACCTGCCAAGGCCAAGGATGGCCAACCAGAGGACCTGGTGTGAGGAAAGGGGGAGTGGGGCACTTGGGGGCCAAGCACCCCGGACTCGGCACCGTCTCCTATGTTTACGGCTGACATGGAAGTATCGGCCTCTGTATCACTCTGTCGCTCTCATGTCCTCTCTCCACACTTCCACGCACAAACAAATCTCGACCCGAACTACAGCAAAACAAGGAAGGAGAAACCCAGAGTTGATTTCATTTCACTTTCTTTCCAGCCGGCACCGCTGGGGAAGTTTTATTTCCCTCCTTCTCTTGGAGAAAGAGAGAAAAACTCTAGCTAGCACAGCCTTTGAGTTTTTTTCAGTCGGTGAAAGCTCTACGATGGGGACGGGGGAGAAAGTTCCTGTTTTCTTTTGTCTTTTCGATTTGCTTTTCGGACCGGGATCTGTGCACAACGCGAGAACTGAGAACCCAGGACATGCAGAGAACACAACAAAAAACAAAACAAAAGACTCACAAACCCAAATCTTAGTGCCAAGGTTCATGAGGAAGCAAAGCAAAGAGGGCAAACATCTTCTAACATTCACAACACAACAAATAGAAAAGTTCCCTAAAAGTTGCACTATCTCTTTTGTCGTAAGAGAGGAGGGACATGATGTCATCTGATGCTGATGTTTGTGTTTTCATTTTATTTTTGTTGCAGGGTTACTCTTTGTTTTTTTTTTTTCTTTTTTCTTTTTTTTTAAATCAAGGGTTTCTTTTCATGGATGGACTGAACGACTGACTGAAGTCTTGCTCCAAAGTTCTCAAAAAACAAACAAAAAAAAAAAACCTGAAAAAAAAAACTAGAAAAAAATGCAACAAAAACTAACAAGTATAAGCTTATCTCCATTCTTTTCCGAAAAGCGCAAGAAATCCTTGAACCCAGCCTATCTGTTCACACAACAGGCACACTGAAACTTAGTAAGAGAATAACCGTGTACTGCTTTACGTCTGCTTCTTAATCGGGTAGAGAAATCTGTCTTGTGACCAAGCATTTCAAATCGTGAACTGACTAATGATTTAAATCAAGTTTAAAGAGGCAGTATTATGTATAAACGACTCTCATGAGCTTTACATCATACTGTAACGTTATTCCCTAATCAAAAACATACCATAATTCTTTCATGCACGTTTAAGAAATTTTTTAATCTCCGTGGCAACCATTAAGCTCTGCAACTGTCCAGGGTGGACCTAGCTCTGCCTTCGAGGACAAAGCTCTTTCCAGTTTCAGAGGTTCTGCTTCCCAGAGCAGCCGACTCCTCGACTCAGCTCCTTCAGACTAGCCAGCAGCAGTTAGCAAGCATCTGGCGGAACTGCATATCTGCTGAGCTCAATATTGGTAAAAACTTTAAAGGATTAATGAGCCATGTTGGGATGACTTCCTGATGGTGAAGTTTCAGAAAGGGCAGGAGTTTTTAAAGAGACAAAGGCCCGATTTTAAGGTGTTAAGTTAAAAAGTTAAATTTCTTTTAAGTCATATGTACTGCTGTTCTTATGTACAGCAGTTCTATAAGAACTGAAGGTAACATAGTTACTGGATTGTGCTATAAAATGGCACTCTGTCCGTGAAAATTACATAATACCGCCCCTTTAAAACTGTGTTTTAAAGACATCAACGTGTGTTAGGTTTTATTTGCCGTCTTGGTCAAAGGAGGTTCTTCTCTCCAAACCTGTCCTGTTCTCTGAGCACCTGACCCTTTTCTTTGTCAACCCGCACAGTGCATTCTGCCACACGGATCTCAGAACCCTCCCGCAGTTCTGCAAACCAATACAAGTCTCAACGCTCCGTCTTCACATGAGCGACGACCCACATACATACACACACACACATACACACACACAACAAAAAGATCTAGTAAAGATCACTTAAATAAGGATTCCACAAAAAAAAACTGACTGTGGTTGACGTCAAAGGGCTACCAGAGGGTCCTTTTTGATAAACTAGAAAATCTAGCCTTTTTTTCACCTCATTGTTGCCTTCAATCTCTGCTGTTGCGCTTGCTCTATCTCACTTCAGCACATTTCAGTACACCTTCTTCTCCCTCCACTCCCGCCCTGCAAAGATAAACTGCTCATCGTCCATCCTGCCATTTGTGTGCAAAGATGATGCAGAGTCAGCCAAGCCCTTTAAAGCTCAGACTGGAGTGGAGTCGTCGTTTGGCAGCATGTTGATACAGTCTCCTCCTTGCAGTACGAGTGTGTCAGCGTGTTCGTTGCTCAGACCCTAGGCAACACTGAAAAGCACTTAAAGCTCCTGCATGGGTATTGTATGTGTGCGTCCTTCTGAGTGATTTCTGATCTGACTGCTTGGAGTTTTTAACACTTAAATACATGTTTTTTTGTTGTTGTTTGTTTGTTTTCTCTTGTATGAGTTCAGCAAAGCATTTCTTAAAAACCCAGGAATGGACGAGGGTCAGTAGCCAAAGAGACGCAACAGGTTCCAGCAACTTTCACAAAGTTAGCATCAGTTTCAGTTTCAAGCTCAAGCAAGGTGTCAACAAATCTCCTGACAAATGTAGTTTCTGATCACTCACATCTGGGGGAATAAATTCGAATTTGCAGCGACAGAGAAGTGATGACTCACGGGATCAAATATCAGTTCTCAGATCACGTCATATTTATCTTAATTTGCTCAATCTATTTTCACACAAGCTGCGTTTCCATTGACCATAAAAAATGTGCAAATTGAAATTACGTAAATAAATTCTGTTAATGGAAAGTCACTAATTCTGAAAAACAGTTTTTTGATCAAACGTTTTAGCGTTAGGATGAGGTGGTTTTTCAGCCTCATCAGAATAGATGTATTTTGCAGAACTGTAATAGAAGCAGATTATTCCCATCAGACAAGCCAAGTGATCAATAGCCTGATATTACTACTGGCGAAAATGACAAATAAGACGACAGGAAGTGGTAGAAGGACGATGGGTTTTTTTCCAGACGATGTGCAGCTGGCTCCACCAGAGCTCTCACAGCATCACACAGTTCTTAAAGAGTTGTGTGTCATTCCACCGTGTTTAATCTTCTGTAAACACACCAATTACATAGTTGCGTGTTTAAGTGGTTTGCTGCTCCAACGCCTGACTAAGACACTGGCGTCTGCTATGATTGGCTGATAGATTAGCGCTAGCGCCATGGCTGAATTATGAACATATTTCATGTTTACAACCCTCGTTGCCATGGCTTATCACATGTGATTCTAATTTCCTATTTAATGGAAATGACAATGTCAAAATTTAGGGTTTTTTTATATTGATGGAATATAGACAAAGATTTGCTCATGTTTGTAATGGAAACGCAGCTATTCTTGCTTCTTTTGGCATGCATGTTTCTATCTAACAGTAAGGAACATTGTGGAACATCTGCACATTTTTGGTGTCACTTTTGATACATCCCTATGTAAACTAATGTATGCAGATTGGGCTCTATGGTGGACATTACAGTGTTTATTCTTTTCTGGCAGATCAGGCTGCTTTTATCTTGACATTGTATTTTATTGTTTTCTATTCCTAAGTGATTCGTGCTGCTGGCAAACTTAAATATGCTTTCAAACTCAGCTGTTTGAATCGCTAGAGAAATCTCCATTGGCATCACAGCAATCAAATCTTAGAATTTCTATTCTGGTGTTATTGACCAGTTAATAATATTACTTCCAGTTAGAATGAACATTTTCATTAACTGAAAATATTATCTTAACTGTAAATCTACCAAAATCTTAATTAATTTTGAACTTAACTCTGTCTTGGTGGTCTTTGACTGCCCCCTGTTGGTGAAGCACTTCAAAACTGTCGCTGCAATATTAGATGCACTGTAAGGCCACGAAGCTGAGGAGCATTATTATCCTTATGATGGTGATAGTTATAATGTATCTACTTCCATAACTGAAAAACAAGGCAGGGAAACATAGTATGATGAACGTTTTCAAAATGTTTGACAGTGGTTCTCTCTAGATCCAGACTTTTGACTACTTTTTTTTTTTTTACCAACTAGAATTTTGTGCAGTCTTTACTGATCTAAAGACAACAGATCTCTTCTCAGGAGATCTGTTGGATCTCAGAGAATATTAAGTATAAAGAGGCTGAATTAATTTCGACATTGATTTGTGTTGGGTAGAGACGGAGCAGACACATTTCCAGGTGCAGTAACACCTTAACTTCCCTGGAGTTCAGCCATCAGCTGCAGCCTCTTCACAGTTTAGTGCGATTTCAGCAATAGAGATGCAGTGAGAGTGATTTAGAAATATCAAACTAAAACAGAAAATGTGCCTGGAAGTCCACATGTTCCTCCACATTGTTTTTTTTTAACCCTCCTGTGGTCTTAGCCTGACGCTCAGGAGGAGCGTGACAGATGACACGGTCGGACAGCGGAGAAGCTGTCAGACCGTCAGTTCCCAAAACCACACACAGAAAAAAAACTTGTAAAAGTGCGAAAATCTTGTGGGGTTCAAATGGCCCCATGTCTTCAGACAGTGGGAGGGTTAAGCTAAAGCTAGATTTTCAGTTCCAACATCACAAAGAGGGACGTTTAGCTCACTTTGGGCTAAAGCGCCTGAATCCCTTCTAATTCCGTGTGTTCGAATGTATGTATGCAGATATCCGGCTTGTGTCTTTCTGCGTGCGTGCGTGTGTGTGTGTGCGTGTGTGTGCTACTACATCGCTGCTGCTATTGCTGTTGCTGCTACCACTGTCTTTGCTACTGCTGCTTCTCACATCCCTCCCTCAGCCAGCCTTCCTCTGTCTTGTCCATCCTGTCCTCCTCCACTCATCCTAAGCTTAGGAGAGAAAGCTGTAGTGAAGCCAAGAAGTACCTGGGACTCCTGGTACTTTTGGTCTTTAGCTGCAGGGAGCTGCTTCACACTCAGATCTCTTCTATGGTTTTCCTCTTTTCTTCCCCTTCCCGCCCTTTGGGGGTTTTTTTTGTTTTTTTTTTCTTTGTTTTTTTTTTAGCTTGTTCGTACTGCGCAGTCATAAGCTTGTAAATGGAGGATAAATAAGATAAATTTTATGTTTTCTACAAGGAGGTTTGCATGTTATTAATATATGAGTAAATACGGTGCCTAATGTTCATGTTTGAGCAGACCACGCCTCTGTCACACTGCTTCTCGGAATCCAGGCAGGCGCCGTCTCCGGTCTGGCGGAGCACAGCTGAAGTGTTCAAGGTCCTTCCAGAATCATCCATTTCTGGGCAATCAAAAGCTTTCTGAACTGAATCCGATCCCAAATTCCATCCATTAGGATCCCCTCCTCCCCCCTTGATCTCACCAAAGGTATTCCGAGCAGCACTGTAACGGGACTGTGGAGCAGACATAGGAACCCACTTGCACTCAAAAAGCTCCCACCTTCGTTGTGCCTCACTTCCAACGGTGCTTTTTTCAGTAGTCTGTCTTTCTTTATGTTTGTTTGTAAGGTGCTGTATATAACTTGAATATATTATGCACATATCCTACCCAGTGGGTAGAAACCACAAAAAAGATGTTGTGAATAATGTAATATACTGTATAGACAATATAAAAATTTTAAGAGGGCAACATCAAATTTGTAAATGCCTACAGTTAAAAATGTGCTTTGTCTGTTTTTTTTCATAAGAAAACATGTTTTTCAAAGTATGCTCAGAATATATGGTTGCAACACAAATTTACAACTTCTGATATTTTCTTATTAATAGTCTGTTATGATATGGCTGAGCTTCAGTAGCTTGTCGATGGGTTTCCTCTGTCGCAGCGCCAGCCGTCTCTCAGAACCCGGACAGAAGGTGCCGGGTTCATCCCGACCGACGATCAGATGGAATAAAAATGATCTTTTTAGTATCACAGATGACTCTATTGGACATTAAAATATGTACAAATGTTTTAACCAAATCCAGATTTACTTGCAGCAGCTCAGAAACCTGAACAAATGCAACCTTTGCATTTTAGTGCATTTATTCAGTGGGAAAAATGCAAGTAAACCAATAGTTCTTTTTTTTTTTAAATCTACTTTTTTAAAGTTGATTAGAGTATCAAAGAATTTCTAATTAGTAATCCATAATATTCTGTAATTCTAGGGAACAAATGAGATGTAACAGTTCCTGTTGCTGTAGCAACATGGCTGGAGGAGCCATATAGGAGAAAGAGGTTGGATGTAGGAAAAGACCTTCTGTTAGGTTTGGCAGAGGATCTGTGATGCTGTGGGCTTGTTTTTCCTCCTGAAGTCTGACAAACCTCATTAACGTGCAAAAACAAAAAACTTTTTATATACAAGAAAATCCCTTTTCTGAATAAAAATTTGTTGAACTATTATTTTAAAATACGTCCTTAGGCGTAAAAGGGATGGGTGGGACATTGAAGACATTTTTTTTAAAAAGACCATTATGAATGTAATTTAAGAACTATATCTGAACGTCGTCCAGTCAACTGGTGGTAAATTTACACTGACCTGTGATGGACGCCAAAAAGCTTCCTTGCTAGCAAGGAAGGGTATGTTAGCATAGAGTCACAGGAAGCAATCAAGATGCGAGTGTGTGACTCAAGAACTAAAATACATAGAACTTGCAATTAAATAGTCCTGCCAAGACCTGCGATTAACATATTTTAGGCCAACTTACTTTTCAAAAAATAATTTAAGGCATTTAAAGGCTTTCATTTTTAGATACACAAATTCAAGACTTTTTAAGGATGCAGTATCACTCTGTGGTGGAAAAACGCAAAGTATTTACAGAAGATCCCCCAGCAGGCTGAGGCAGTAGAGGTTCTGCAAAAACACATGAAAAATATGAAATTCCCCACTAAATAAATGTTCAAGTTCATCACTCAGTGCTGCAGCTAAACCTGGATGTGTTTGAAGTTTTGATCTCGTATTTGTATTTTTTGACATCCCTGCCAGGCTGCCAATGAATGAGCCAGGCTCATCGGCCTCTGTGACGGCAGCCGTTAGGAACATGGCAGCCTGACTGGAGTTTGACTTCCTGTCAGCAGGGAGACTCGTCGTCAGGACGACGGCAAGGTGAAGCACCAGAGGAAGTTGGCTTCACGAGGTTGCACCAACAGCAGGAAACGAGCTCTGGGTTAAGAACTTATCAGTTACTTCTACTCTATTATTTAGCCGCTTATTTTCTACATAACAGCAGTATATGTGGCACAATGTATAACGGGCGTCATGTTTAACCTGCAGCCATTTACTTCTAATATGTACTAAAAAGAACTCCACTGTACAATAACTGCAGAGCATGTTCATTCTTATCTATAGACAATGTACATAGCTACGCGCCATTTCTTTTTTTTTTTTCTTCTTCTTTTTCTTCACAGCACCAAATAAGTGGCACTTGTGTTGTTTTGATTTGGGGATAAAGTTGCCTCTGCTCTCCTCCTGTTTGGATGTTTTGTTTCCTGGAAGAGAAAAGACTGACTTCCTCTTCCCTTCTCTCTGCAGTCTGTACTCCAGCAGCTGTCCGCATCGTTCCACCTCCAGTAATAACGTCTCAGCAGTTTGTCCTGACATTTACCATAGGACTGCTTCCATTATGGGTTTTGTAACATCAGTTTGCTTTATTTACAAAAATGAATCCTTCTTGTACCCCTCCCTCCCCCTCTGTGCTGAAATCTATATATATATATATACATATATATATATAGAGATAGATATATATTTATATGGTCATGCTTAGTAACCATATATCTATATATATAAATATATATATCTATGTATGTAACGCAGAGGTAAAATTGTTGTGTATTATTGCCTCTTTTTATTTAAGCAATTGTGATGTAATAGGTTTTAGGCCTAAGGTCTGTTATTGCAATACTTTTACAGAAAAGCAGAAAAAAAAAAGTCAAAAAATGTCGCTCTAAGTGCTGTTGTAGTCAAAGATTTTATGCTTGTACTTATGCTGTAGTCAGACTGCAGCGTAACAAATAAAACTTTAAAAGTGATCGTCCTGCTGGGCCTCCTGTCTGTTCACAGAAAGAGGAGCAGAGCTTTCAGAACATGGCTGCTGCTTCCTGCTCTGCTCTGTGGCTTTAGGGCCAAGACCTAATGCTTCATCTATTTGTTGGAAACTGAACGAGGCATCAGGAGTTGGCTTGCGGGGCAGCGGTTCCCGACGGGCTTCAACTCGGGATTCAAAATGTAGTCCTCAACGTAAATGTTGTGGTTGGGTATCGATACGTTGCAAAGTCCTGAAGTGAACTTTATTTTCCCCAAAAGACGATTTGTTGTTCCGACGGCACCGAAGACATGTCAAGAAAAAACTCATACAAAATACACAGCCATGTGTTTATTTTATGGACTAATAATTGCAGAATTTCAACCAGGTGAAACAGTTTTTGAGTCTATTACACTTAATGATTCATTAATTACTAAATTAACTGGGCATTTATTACGTTAAAACATTTTTAAACATTAATTGAAATTTATAATGTTAATGGCAATTCAAATTTCTAATGAGAAAAATTATTTTAAAAATGTTATAAATTTAGTAAAATGATTAAAATGAAGAATTTATTTTAATAAAAATGTTCTTTATAATTTAGAACTGTCATTATAACATAAATTCTGGTTTAAAACTATTTGAAAATACGATTAGAGCTGGGTGTAGTTTAGTGGTCTATTACAAAATGAAAATGTTTTCTATATCAGTGTTTGTTTGCCCAGTTGCCTATAAAGAGGCAAGAAACTTTTTTTTATAGTCACTTTCATTGTTATCGGAATAGTCCCACAAAATATCGTGATAAAACTTTAAGTCCACATCGCCGAGGCCGAGTCGATGATTGATTTCAATAATCCATTAATCCGACCCAACTCTTCAACCTTCCAGAGCGTTTCTCTTCTAAATCTGCAGATTCCTCTGCTTCTTGCCCAGAGCTCAGATCAGAAGGGAAGCATCGCTCCTCATCTTTCTCTCCGTTTTGTTTTCTAGAGAGTCATCAGCAGCAATCTCTCTGAACAGGCAGGAAATGACTCACTCAGCCATGTAAAGAAAGCTTATGCATAAAACATGCGTTTCTGTATATTTAAGACAGAATGCCTTATTTATAGACAGGCTCCATCTGGCGACTTGTCGTAACATCCTCAGGAGTGAAACAAACCTCGTGTTCAAAGCCCTTCAACTCACTCACAACGTCTTGTCCTCTGAGTGAACCTGGAGCTGCAAAACGCTGCTGGGAACGAGATCCCCTTTTAACTCATTTTCAGACTGCACACACACATACACACACACACACCTCTCACATCAGGGACACATCTGAAGGTTGCAGGACTCCGGCCCTCGAGGCTTGCAGTCGAGGACCCCTGGCCCTTAGCAACTTATCTTCACAGGGCCCAATGGTGTCTAATTGACCTGGTGGTCATCAGGCGAGAAGCAGGGTACGCCGTGGACAGGTCACCAGTCCATCACAGGGCAACACAGACATGCAAACACACGCACACACACACACACACACACACACACACCTGAACTTGGAGTAACCAGTTAACCAAACTATGGTGAGTGGGGGAGGTTTGCCTCAAAGCAGAAGCTTAAAAACCTGCATTCTGCAGCTCTGAGGAGGAGCTTTGTCCTCGAAGGCGGGGCTAGGT
The DNA here is from genome assembly GCA_922788865.1 of Poeciliopsis turneri. Classification (NCBI taxonomy): domain Eukaryota; kingdom Metazoa; phylum Chordata; class Actinopteri; order Cyprinodontiformes; family Poeciliidae; genus Poeciliopsis; species Poeciliopsis turneri. The sequence goes on along the minus strand of CAKLNU010001061.1, from coordinate 1,479,833 downwards.
CCAACCAGGCATTTTGCACAAATGAATGGTTGCCATGGAGAATAAATGACTTCACAAACATGCATGAAAGAATCAAGTCAGCAGTCCAGATATGTTTATGATGAGGGAATAACATGATATCATTTAAAGCCAAAAAAAGTGGATTGTGTATAATACTGACTCTTTGAAACTTTTACAAGTGCAATTTCAGTGCAACGTTGCGGCCAAAAACACAGGAGCATTGATTTATATAAAAAAGAAGTAAATTTGATGATAAACCAGTTTTTCAAACATTGAAAACCATCTAAACCAACACAGTACATGTTAGTCCTGATGATTTTCTTTTTAAAGATAATTCCATAATAAGAAAGAGACGGAGCAAAATATGACATCTTTTGTTAAAGTTCCAAGGTCCAAACCACCGCTGACCAAGGAGGATATTTTCCCACCAACAGTATCTTAATGATTTCTAAGATCTTTGAGAAATGTCGTGTGGCGTGGGCAGACACAAAAACTTTAGTTCACCTCTGAACGACTCACAAATCAAAGGTTTCAGAGCTGCTGAGTCAAAATAGTTCTTAGTACAACTGAGATGCCAGAATATACAAACCAGACAAACAAAATGTTTCACACGTCTATTTAAAAAGTCAAGCAAAAAACACAGGTTTACTGTTGAATTTTTTTTATTTTATATATTTTTGGAAATTTTAATCAGACGTTCAGATAAAAACAAAAAACAAGATTAGTGACCCTTCTGACATTCCACAGGGTTGCAACTCATTATGTTCTGTTTTGTGCCTGCAGTGGGAAGTTATTAGTTCATAGTTAATAAAAATAGCACTCCTCTTGACTTTTGGTGTAAATTTGACACCACAAAAATGTCAGGATTTGCCAAAACTTTTTTTTGTAGTTTTTTTTTTTTTTTTCTGTGAGAGTTTAAAATGATGTTATCTGTCCTGGTGTTTGTGCCTTTAGATGCAACCATTTTTCATTTTGGTAAATGTCATGGAGATTTCTTCAAGTGTCTCTTCAGTCAGTAGAACACTTTGCTAAACTACAGAGAAATACACACACACACACACAGACAGATATTTAATCATATTTGACAAAAGGAACGCTGCTGGATTATTTCACGTTATTCTTTGAGTCGTGTTGCTATTTTGAATATTTTAGAACATTCCCTACTTTAATTCCTTAATTGAAACGTTAGTTGACACAAATCTGACCTCTAATGTGACGGTTTAATGATGCATCAGGAGCGTGAAAACTTTCTGTACACAGAGGACAAAAACCTGGAAACATGACCTCCCACAGTGGGGTCGTTGTTGTTTTCTTCATTTTCCCTCCTGACCTGTTGGTCACCTCAGGTTCAGTCTGGCTCCCTGCGACTTGAGTGATGTTTAGCCACAGATTCACACCTGAGAAACACAGATTGGCTTTAGCCGATAAACATCTCTGGAGTCAAAGTGGTGCTCTGTCCTCTGTGCCACGCTCCCAGTGGGAGAACGCAGGTGTTGGTGTGAGGGCCGTGGGCTGCATAAACAGCTGTTCATTACCTCAGACAGCAGAGGTCATTGTCGCTCCTCTGTGCACGTTTTTATTCAGAGCCACGGCGACAAGCTGGAGCAGGTTACCTGTGGAATGATGGGATGTTTGCATCTGCTTAGCATTTCTGATCACTGACAGGCCTGAAGGACTGTCCTCAGGAACTTTAACCGCTAACTTTATGATATACATCATGCAATCTGCTGCTTTGGCTGCAGTACCAAAATATTTGTTGGGTGAGTTGGGAGGGCAGGAGGCTATGAGGCTGTTGCAAAGATAAAAAAATAAAATAAAACAACAAACAAAAAGAACATGAACAAAATATTTGCAACTCCTTCGTGCTTGATGACTGTGAACATTTTGGATCCATTTCCAAATGGTAAAACTAAGGGATGAAATCGAGTACATCAGATTTTTTTTCAGTTATTTCCACTTAGATCTGAAGCAATTTGGAAAATATTTTTTTAATGGAATATTGTGTTTTTAGTGAACAAAAATTTCAGAACACAGACTTAAATAGAACGTAATGAATACTCGATGTCTATGTGCAAATCCTTCATCACTGGATCAGCCGTGATGCTGGGCCAAGCCAGCCGTCTTTTCTCCTGGGCCTGTCAGCCATTGGCTGCTTTGTGAGGTTTGATCCTCCAGGTTTCCTCTTCAGTGGATAAACTGCTGCTCTGGAGGTCGATTTGATCGGATCAGAACCTTCCCCCTTCCTGATCAACCTGTGATTCAAGTACAAATCAAAGCTCAAAGGTTTATCAAAGGTCTTATGTTCAGTTTGGTCCAAACTTTTTAGCAGCAAAATTAAAGTGGATTCCCTGTTCCGGATACTTTCTTTCATCTAAACAGGCAACATGAAGAGATATTCTCTCCTTACTGCTTCCATAGGAAGCTTGGCGCTTTTGCCATTTCTTCAAGAACATTTGGCTCATCATGCTGTGACTCTCAAAAATGACACACAAATGTGATGATTTTTATATCACGTTTATTCGGTGTGATTTTGACCAAACATCAGTGAATTTCTGGTGAGGACATCAGTTTGTTTACTAAATGAAACAAGTTATTTCTGTCACATTGTGAAACTTTAATATCCGGGTTCTATACAGCAGCCCGTTTACAGTCCCGGTCAGAAACTCCTTCTGCTCCGCGGCCCAAACGCCATGAAGGACAAAATACTCAGGTATCAAGGAAAATGTCAGCAGTTTCTGATAAAAAAGGCTAAATGAGTTAATCATGATAACAGTTTATTATTATGCCTAATGATATATTCAATATGCAACAAAACTTATAAAGCAGTCATTTTTAAGATTTGCATTTTCATAAGAAGTTCATATAAGTACTTGAAGTTTTTGGTTGAATGTTTTACATCTTTTAGATCTACAATTTTTTGCCCCCATTCTCAGCAACAAAAACAAAATGTGGGTCAAAGTTTATTGAATGAGTTTTTTTCCATCCAAGATTATCTTAGCTTCCCAGCGGCCATATTGGTAGGACTGTTGCCTTGCAGCCGGAAGATCCTGGGTTTGAATGGTTATTTTGTTGTGTCTGTCTCCGTGTTGTCCTAGCAACCTGTCCAGGGTGTACCTCGCCTTCTGGCCCGGATGGATGAAAGCCTTTTGAAGCTTATTTCTGATTCATTGTCTCCAGATTGAAATTTTTAAGTTTTGTGATCACAGAAAACTTCCAACAATTATCATAGTCTCCTGTCACAATAACCTCTACAAGCCTGAACGTTCAGGGCCGACTCGTTCTCCTCCATCTGATCACAACTCCGTCCTGGAGCTCTGACCAGGACTGTACAGCTGTGCTTACCTCATGTAAACTGTACCAAGACATCCTCCGCTTTAGTTTCAACTCAGCTCTCATATTGCAGAAACCACAACCAATGTGATATATTATTTGACTATCAAGAGAAAAACTCATTAAAAAAAGACATTATTTCTGGTTAATTACATTTAAAGACACAAGGTGAAATCTCTTTCTCGTTTAACAAACTATGAGACGATCAACGAAGAGCTTCAAGTTTTATTTTCTGTTCAGTCAGAAGGATTAGCACAGCTCTGTGTCTCTGGCCGTCTTCACCTGGCTCACCGAGTGTTCAAGTAAAACTGGCAGTTGCTTCACAGCCAGGAGACGACTCAGCCCAGATCCAGTCCGTGGAAATCCTGCCTGAGATGGCAGAGCCAGGAAGCGGCGCTGCCAGCAGGCGGCTAAGCTGCTGGCTGATCTACATTTGCAGTGCATTGTGGGAGGGTTCAGACAATTAGGGACCGATTTGACACATAAATAGACACCAAAGTGATAACTGACGGGTGTCCAGACGGGGATAGTGCAACGTCTCACACCTCCAGACAGTTAAAGAAATGAAGTGTTACTCGCCCCCACTCTGTCAACTCCACAAAACGAGATTAGCAAGCAGGAGCCTCGTGTACGTGTGAGCCGCTAGTCGTTCTTCTTTCGAAAAAACGATTTCCCCTCTGAAACTCTGTCTTTGGTTTCCTGCAGCTTCTCAGAAAGCTTGTCTTTAGTCTCTTCCATTTTCTCAGAGATGAGTCCTTTTGTTTCCTCCATCTTTTCTGTGAATCTCTCCTTCGTTGCTTCCATTTTGTCCTGGATGTAGTCTGTGACTGGCGGCGGTGTGGAGAGGTAGCCATGTTTGCGGAGGTACTGAACAGACAGCGAGGTTCCGCCAAGCGTCACTGCGTATCTAGCCGGGGTTGCAATCTGTAGAGGAAACAAAGGAGAAAACTTTAACCTGATCTGAGAGCCATACTTGGATCATTCTTAGACCGGTCTGTTGCCCAAACCGCAGTATTGATGCTACCTTGAACATGGCGTAGGCGGTCAGTGCATAGCCACTAGAGGAATTTCTCAAAAGGCCAACTATGGATTCTGGGAAACCAATCATCTCCAGGAACGGCACTACATTCACACCTCTGTGGGGTTCAAGCAACAGAAAACTATTAGAAGATGTCAAAAACATTACGCTTCCTGTTCAGTCAGAGGACTTCTGATTAAGTTTCAACCAGAGGTTGATTTCTATGTTAGAAGTCTTAAATGCTACTCACTTCATAGCAGCGTAATAGAAGGTTCCAAACCAGATGGAGGACGTTGCCAGGTGAACCGGGATCATCACCTTCCCGTACTGTTTCAACATCTTCTTAAACCTCTGGAACAGACCGATGGACTTGTCCTGCAGCGGGTCAACGTCCGTCTTCTCCGGCTGCCCTTTGGGGCCGTCCTGTGAAGACGGGTCGGACGCAGGTTGTGCTGCTTGTGTCTGTGGCGATTGGTGCTTTGGCTGATGTGCTGCTCTGCTTGAGGCGGAGCTGACACCCATCTCTGGGTGGCGGGCTGCAGCAGCGACAGACGGAGCACGCAGAACCTGGACGCCGGCGCTGTCGCCGCCGGATGCTGGAGGACGGCTGTGCCCGCCGCCAGCGAGCGCCACGCCACCACCCGCCACAGGGTCCCATGGGTAAGGATGTGCTGCATCATCATCATCCTCCGCCTCCACTCCTAGTCCTTCTCCGTCCTGATGGTCAACCACAGTCTGTAGGGGAACAAATAAAACACGACATGAAAGCTAAACTTTCATGTCTTCCCTCCACTAACCAAACCCAGGCCTGATCTGTACAAACAACAAATCACTTAAAGATTAAAGAGAACCTTCCTCTCAACATGAAGTAGGTCAAAAGGATTCAAAAAGCAACACCTTAGTCTAAAAAAAGAAGATACAGCCTCCAGTGTGGTGTTCAGGATTCACTGTTGGCTAATGCTAACAGGTGGCAGTCATTACTTTCTATGAAGCAGCATGTCGAGAAATTCCTTAACAATACTGTGCACTGCGGAGGTCTACCATGTTACCATGGTCACACTGAGCTAATCTCTGACACAGAGCTGCAGAAAAACTCCAAACAGATTTTATAACAGTTTATAGATCCTAAGTGACCTTTGACTCTCATATGAAAACATCAGTATATTTCCGCTGAACGAGGAAGCACATGACCCATATAATCATTCCATAATCGTTCCTAAAGCCAGTTCCTTATTTTGGAACAAGAGACGAGAGTTTCAGTTAGTTGAGTGGGTCAGTCAGTGTTTGTGATCTGACCAGGCTCATCAAGCCACGCTTCTCCTCTTTTATCCACATTTTCAGCTCATGTTGTGTTAACTGCCTCTCTAAAGTACACAGTCAGAGCTTCTGTTTGTCTTCCACTGTGGTAACTGTAACATTCCTGCTTTAGGCCTCTGGCTCCTGATCCTGACATGCCAGCTCCTTGCTGGGTGCCTGGCCGCATTTAGGAGAGTCAAAAAAAAATAAATAAAAAGTAGCAGGTGCTTTATCTCCAAGGACCTCCATCAGGTAATCAGCCAAAGAAGCTCCAAAAGCAAAGATGTTTGCTGTTGTGTGTTCACACAGTTAATCAGCAATGACCTTACAGAAAGCAATTGTTGCTGTCCAACAATCTGTGAATATTCAGTTCCAGGGATTTAATAGTTTTTTTTCCCCCAAGTCCAACATGGCTGATGGAAATGTGCCAGCATTTCATCCCAAGGTGATGCTTGGGATCCCAACCTTGGATGCTTTGCAGCTGAAAGAATTTTTGCTTTCGATTTTTTATTTTTACTTCCAGGTAGTTGTTAGATGCGTAACCATGGCAAAAATATATTTTTGTTTTCTATAATTAAGAGCAGGTGATTAGCATCTCCAAAGTTTGAATAATACCTGAACTTTGATCCCAGAGTTAAAAAGGAGGCTTCATGGATGGAGAGAGGAATTTGGAACCGTCTCTTCCATCGATCATAACAGATCAGGATCATATCCCCTACTCCAACCTCTCAGCTTTCTAAGGATACAGCTTGATCAAAGAGAGGTAGCAAAAGCAAAGGAGCAGGATTAGCAGTGCTTGTGAACAACCATGGCGTCATCCAGGACACATTACTGAGTAATATTGTCTCTATTGAGCTGTTAACATGTTGTTATAGTCATGAGATCATAATACAGCAACAATCTTCAGTCAGAGGCCTCTTAGCATCAATATGCACGACTGTTTTTAACATACTTTGATGAAATAAGCTATGGGAACATTTAACTTCTATTTTAATTGAATTGAAATTATACCTGTAGCTAAATATCTAGAGACCCCAGTTAACATTCATGACAGTAATATTAGAGACAAAAGTAGATATGACTGGCCATAATGTACAACACTGAAATGAGTCATATAATTAGCTTCCCTGTGACTAATCTTGCAGCTCCAGAAACCTGGAGCCCTTAGAAGCATTGGGCGGACATGAGGTTTCCTGTCTGGCAGCTGTAGCTTGATCTGGATTGGGTCATGCAGCAATGAGGAAAAGTTTCCTCATTGCAGAAATGTTCGACAAACAGTAATGATGAAGTCATTTCCACACTCAGGTTTGCCATGAATTACATGCTTTTAAGGTCAAACTTAAATGATTTTGGAGCCTGGGAGAGACTAGGTAATTTGTTTTCAAACTAACTTAAAAAGAAGGGGGGAAAAAAATCAAAGACTTTAAGACAGGTTTACTATTAAATGACTAAACTTTTAGCAACTAAAAATACCACTTGTCTGAAGTCACTACGACTTTCTTTTCCTTTAAAATAAAGTCCTTTTGTGACGCATATCTGCTGGGGTTAATTTCAGCAATAATCAGAAGATTAAAGCTTCAGTAAAGCTCTTGTTTACAGAGTCATGCTAAGCTAGCTGACATTGGGCAGGTAGTGCTGGAGGACAAGAACCACTGTTCAAGTTCCTTCAGTAGAAAGGAGCTTATCCCCAGGTTATGGACCACAGGGGGCTTTATCACTGTAAAGAAAACTGAATACCCCGCCTAAAAATGTCACAGACACCGAGGTCAGAAGCACCACAGTCTGAACAGCTGCCAACTTTGCTACTGATGTTAGCTAGTTAGCTTTCAGCTAGCGGCACTGCTAAAGCTAGCTATCAGTAAAATAAGCTGTGACTGGCTGAGCCAGACACTCTGCAGCGAACACAATGCAGCGCTGAACTTACGCGCTGTTGGAGTCAGAGTTCAGCAGCACGGCGGAGTCCTCAGGGCCATTCAACACTCGCAAATGTTTCAGGACCACATTGACAACTGGACAGTATGGACTCCAAGGAGAGCAGCATGTCCTGGAGCGGCCCACCCCCAACCGCGCATGGAGTCAAGGGAAATGTAGTTAATTATGGCGCCGAATGTTATTAGCGTCTGGAGGTTGGAAAATACAAGTCCCAGCGTGACTTGCGTAAATACGTCTTTCTTTTCGAGGACAGGGTTTGGCTCACGTGGCTTGTTTATCGCTGACCGTAACCAGTGGGTCCGCACCATTTCTCACCTGGCGAGAACAGTTCAGACCCACCAGCGAGAGGCGCGACCAAGTTGTGAATCCCTTCAAAGATTAAAAAATGTGTGGTTTTATCGTTTTGTTTGTTTGTTTTTAAATTGTGATAAGAAAATCAGTTTTAGGAGCAATACAACAAATTCATATCAGTTTATCAGAAAGCAAGTAAACCAAAAAGAGTGTATCTTTTATTATTGCTAATTTACCTTTTAGTCATTAGTGGTGCGATACACTGATTCCTTTCACAGGTCATGAACTACTCCACATGTCAAACTCCAGTCCTCGAGGGCCACTGTCCCGCAGTTTTTAGATACAAAACACAGGAATGAAATGGCTTAATTACCTCCTCCTTGTGTAGATCAGATCTCCACAGTCTTGCTAATGACCTAATTATTCTATTCAGGTGTGATGCAGCAGAGGCACATCTAAAAGCTGCAGGACATCGGCCCTCGAGGACTGGAGTTTGACACAGAACTGCCCATGCAGAAGGAAATCGCCTCCTACACCACATCGCCGAGTTTCCGCCGAGTGACTAAAAAGGAGTGTACCCATGGCTCCACAGTCGGTTTAGTTGCAATGAGTTCCAGACCTGGTTCCGTTCTAGACATTGTGTAGTTCAGTCTGCCAGTCTCCGAAATCACCTCCAGATATAGCGCACGTTTTATTATCCAGTTTGATGTTTACAGATATAAAGACACATAAACTCATGCGATGCACCAGATTGTCCAGAAGAGGGCGGCACGCTTTCAGTGTCCAACCGTCCACGAAAGAAGAACTACATACTTAAATAGTTATGTAGTTTTTAGATTCAGATTAAGAATAAAATGTAAATTCAAAATGTAATTCCATATTATAGTAATAATTTTCTGTTTGATACTTTACCTGAAGGCAGCTCAGGGTAGACTTTAACTTTTGACTTAAAATCAGAGGATGCTTTCTTTCATACATAAACATTTATTTTGTGATTTTTTTGTTTGGCCAGTCTTTGCTTTCCAACCCCAGCTTATTCCTTAGTCGTACCTATGGTCAATATTTCAGTATATGTATGGTTTATAGACAGCTAATGAGAAAAAAACTGGAGGATGCAGAGCTCTAGAAGTCGAGGTGATGAGGATGTAGGATCAGGACTCAGTATATCAGAACGACAGCTCATGTAAAATGCTTGAGAAATAAAGCCAGAGTCCAAACTGATGGAAAAGGTAAACCATAAATCTTCAGCCTTTGCACTGAAGTGGCTTCTCTTTAGAAAGAAAGCAGCAAGAATATGACAGAGTATTTCAAAATGGGCAAAGATGATGATTGCAGCCCTGAAAAAAGAGACACTCAGTGATGAATTGCTTGTGCCACTGGTTTTAAAAGGCGTACCAGAAACATTTAAAGCTTTTTCAGCTCATGTAACACAAAGCGAATCAGAAAGAAAGTTTACTGAATTGAAAACAGAACTTCAGAGTTTCAAGGACACTGTGTGATGGAGACATTGATCACAAATTGTTAACCGACATAGACGACCACTACAGATCCATGCGCAGTGTTTCCTTCAGCACTCAGTGAAGCTGAAGACACTCTGAACGCTGAAGAATGAACAAGAACTGCAGTGTTTAAAAGAGAATGACACTTTCATGCTAAGCAGCCTGGTTGAGGAAAATAAAAGTGAAGTAGTGTGGGGTAAGTGGGTGTATGCAATGTAAAATATTGCTACTGGAACTATGGAACTGAATAATGTAAGTCAAGCTACATTGGTCACAGTCTACTTTGGAGTAGACTGTGAATTTTTTTTCTCTCCAACTGCTAACCTGATAAGTAACATAGAACTGAAACAGTGTGTGGCACACTGTTTCAGTATATAGGGCGGTATTATGTAGAATCAACTTTTTTGTGTGTGTTATGTTATTCCCTCATCATAATCGTACCTGGAGCTCTCACTAGTTTGTTTATTTGTAAGATGACAAAGTGAAGCACAGGTCTGTCGCTTAATAGATGCGAGAACATTCATCATGAATGTTCCACACATTTGGTGTTTTAATAATAATCATTTAAAAAGTAAGTGTTGCCAGTGAAAATGCTGATTTTCTTGACAAACTGGTCTCTTTCAGCAGGTATGCTGCTAAATATTCAAGGTGCGCTGGAGGCAGAGTGGTCTCAGTCAGTCACTCTGAGGCAGACAGCTGCTCCACCACTTTGATGGAAAGAAACCGCACCGCTTCTGTCACCTGAGAAACACATCAAGCCAAAGGGTCCGGCACAGCAGCTGGACCTGTGGACGCTCTCATCTCTGCTCAAATATTTTATATTTTATTGGGATTCTGTGTGAAAGTGCAGAAATAACTAGTGCTATGAAGGACAATAGATTAAATTAATTTTGTACAACTAAAAGTCTGAAAAGTGTGGAATGCACTTATATTTGGTGACACTCAGCTAATATGTGGCAGGAGGATCGTAACGTGACCTTGTTTTTAATAATTGATTGTGCACAAACTTATTCACGTGTGATTTTAATTCCTTTCTTATTTCATGGAAACAACACAATTGTCAAAATTGTGTTTTTCAGGTGCCAGTGGATTATCAACAAAGTTTTGTGCACATTTTCATGGAAACTTCAGAACAGGAGTCACATCAAAATGCCTCAGCTTGACTTTGTGGGTCACATGCTCATCCTGTCCTGCTAGACGTGTCATGACAACAGCTGACTGCTACTGCAGTCCAATGAATCAACAATCAGCAGTGGATTAAGCAGAATTGTCAATGACTTGTCAAAGAGAAGATTGATAAGTCATTCCATGCCCACAATTTTTTTATGTGTCCTGTTTTAGCATTTCAGACAAATCATAAAGAGAAGCTGCCCGTCAACGCCGAGGATTGTTGACAGTTTTCTTATTTTGAGTGAAGTGTCCCACTTTCCCTGGGAAAAACAGCAATATTTTAATATATATATATATAAAAAAAGGTTTCTGCTGTTTTCTGGGATTGAAAATTGGCGATGGCACGGTTCTTTCAATTTTGAATATATAAATGCAATCTTACCCGGCACAGTTTAGCTGTCTGTGTGTGAGGGGCCAAGCAATGAAGGCATAGAGGTCTTAGTAAAAATGTTGCCATAATGAGTTTTTATTTAATCCTACAAATGTTTTTAAAAAAATTGCTCAAAATATTAGTAACGGGACAATAATTTATATCATCCAAACACATCTCTGCTCAAAAAGTGACATACAGAAAACGAATGACCCAAACAACTTAATCCACAAAACTGACCGAACACAAAGATACAGAAGATACTTGTCTATTATTTTGGCCTGAGCATTTATAGTCACTAGTGGAAGCGATCATATATCAATAACACCTAAACTAAAACCAAAAACTAAACTAAAAACTAAACCAAACACTCCATCTTTGTTTACATGATTGGTCCTGCAGAGCTGGCCTCGGCTGTTGGTCATGTGACTTACCCAGACAGGAAGTAGTTTACCTCCCAAAGCAGGTAACCAGGTAGAAACATAGCAACATGTAACATAAAACACAACAATTCAATGTTTTTTGACTGTATTGTGCAGCTCATGGACATTCAGTTCATTTATTGTTAACTCATTAAATTACAGTCAACAAAGTGAATTGAAATGAAACACCAAAAATTTCAATGGGTGAAGAATAATTCTTCAGTATGTTAATATACTGAGTGTAATGTACTGAGTTAACTTTGCTGTAAAATATTATCGACCGATTAAACATATCTTGTTTTCCTTTTTGTCTTGCCTACTTTTTTTCTGGTTAATCAGATTTTTGACAAAAATAGACTAAATGATTACATGGTATTGTTTTCCAACGTTATTTTCTTGTGTTAAGAGAAATAAGCAGTTCAAACTGAGCGGAGCCCCCCTCCGTCCCATCGGCACAAATGGAATTTGGCTTGTTAAATATTTTTTTGTTGCTTTTCACAGTCGAGAACACACAGTAAGACTGGAGAACTCCAGTTGAAAAAACTATAGACTAGAGCACTTAGCCATTCCCTTTTTTTTTTTTTTTGACATCTGTTCAGCCAAAAATCAAAACTACTCCATATGGCCTTTATATAATTCTGGTCTTAAGGGGGCTAATCATGAGTACTGACCTTTACTGAAGCAGCACTGAAGAGTTTGTTCTTTCGTGACTTTGGGGATGAGCTGGTGATGTTCTCTTGGAGTTCTTTTTTTGGTTCTTCTTTGGAGGATTCACCAAGACAAGAGTCATGTTCCCTGATTTTCCCAGTTGTGGTTTGTGTGTCTCATGGTTCTGGAAAGCTTATACAATGGCATCGTAACGCTTTGTTTGTCTGTTCTTGACTTCATATAGACCAGAATATTTTTGCTTACAGATTTCACTTTTTTTTTTTTTTTTTTAAATGTACTTCATGTTGCCAAACAGTTCTATTTAGGGATTTCTTAATTCTTTAGTGTTTAGGTCAGATATGACTAGAAAGACTGAAAAAAAAACAAAAAAAACTAAGAGATAGTATGACTAAACACTAAATGTTGCCAGCCTTGAGGCACCTCAGCAAACAATCTTACCACATTCCTGCTGAACTGCTTTTATTGTCGGTTTTCTTTCATGAGTCTATTGATAGACTGTCTGAACAATGAAGAACTGAACTTGGCTGGACTAGACTAGAAATGAAAGAAAAACCCAAAGCAGTCACTGTGTGGTACAGAGCAGGACCAAACCCTGATCCAGAAACAGTTTGGACCATGACAAGATGGAAGCTGACGGCTCAGTTCTTTGATCACCAACCACATTAAACACTAAGTTTCCTTTCCTGAAGAGGAGCTACTGATTAGAAAGAATCCTCGATCTGAGGACCTGTGTGTGTGTGTTTGTGCGTGTGTGTGTGCGTGGGTGTGTGTGTGTGTGTGGGCGCGTGTGCGTGTGTGTGTGTGTCACTCTCACTACAGAGCTTTTTTCATACTATCAGCTAAATGTTTCTATGCTGATGTTTCAAATTCAGCCTATTATTTTATTATTAATATTACTCGGGCTGCACAGTGGCGCAGTGGGTAGCGCTGTTGCCTTGCAGCAAGAAGGTCCTGGGTTTGATTCCCGGCCCGGGGTCTTTCTGCACGGAGTTTGCATGTTCTCCCTGTGCGTGCGTGGGTTCTCTCCAGGTTCTCCGGAAATCGAGAATCAGAGTGGAAAAATGTATTCTTGTTCTGTGCCATTTTCTACTTTTTAAATCTTGCACAAAATGACCAGATAAAAGATGTACAACAATGCCAGTTTGAACTTTGAACTATTTGCAAAAGACTGTACTGTGCAACATTCAAACATGGATAGAACTGCAACCAGATCAATCATAACTCTTCTTCTCTTCAGCGTTTCTGTCAGTTTCTGGTGCTGCAACTCTGTGCTGCCTTCAGGAGAATGGGACATCAGAGAATCATCCATAAAATTTCACCCATATGGTATTTACTGTGCAAACCAGAACTTTCAGTGGAAAAACAAACATTCCAAATCCTTTTAATGCCATACAAATATGGGACAGAAACATGGATGATATTTTTCAATAAACCTGTTTATTGATTTATAGATCAATACTTTTTCTGGACAGAAATTACAAAGAACAAAAATGGTTCTTAATCAATCGAATCAAATCCTAATGAATCAAACTGAAAGTATCATAGAGACACTTAACAGAATCATGACATTAATACTGACATGAAAAATAATACTGAAGAAATAAATATATAAAATAAAATCTAATTAAAAACATAAATACATGATATGTTCCTTATTACTGTTATTGTCTGTAAAACATATTTCTTCCTAGTACTAGAGGTGTTCTCAACAAATATATTAATATTATGTTACCTTTCATCTGAAAGGACTTTAAAGTCAGAATTCTTTTTTTTTTTTTTTGGTGGCCCTAATCCACTTTTGTACTTAAGCACATTTATTTTGATGATTTTAATTTGTTCAATTTTATGGTTAATGGAATCGCAGCCGATGGCACAAAACAAACAAACAAACAAAAAACTAGATGAAGACAGCAGCTGTGACCGTCTCTTTACAATACAGTAACCTGCAGAGAATGACTGGCATGTCCACTTGTGCTGCTGCTGGTATATGTTGCTTCTGGCTTAAAAAGAAATAAAAAAACAGAGGCTCTCAGAGCTGCCGGGTAATTGCCATCAAATTGAATTTTACAAGGCCAACGTTACTTGTTTAGAAAATGGAAATCATTGTTTGTGTGGCCTCTGTTTTCCTGTCCTGTTTGGTTTCAGTGTTTTCTTTTGATCTTTTTCTAAATTAGCCATAAGTTCCCAAGGTGCAGAAGGTGTTTCTAACGAGCAGCACTGGCAGGCAGCCTGTGGACCTGCAGCATGTTCCCAGAGACATCAACGGCTCAGGAAGCAATAAACACCATCAAGCAACGGAGATGGCCGAGCATAAAACCCGCCAAGCCGATTTCACACGACTTCAGCTTTGAAGCTGCGTTTTTTTGTAGACATGTCGTGTGCCACGGTTATTCAGTCACACAACTGGGCTCAAACCACACACACGCACTCACGCACACACACGCCTGTCACCTAAAACAGCAGCTTTCACCATTTCCTCTGAAGTGCTTCCATTCTCAAGCGATTGTTTGCAGATATATGATTTTGGAATTGCAGCATGTTCTTAGTGTTTTGTTTTGTTCATTTTTCTTGATCTCTTTTGGCACCACTTTGCCTCCAGGCGGCTTTTCTGTGACTACATCTGCTGCTTTGCTAACAAGCCCACAAGCACTTTTGTTGGTTTGCTCTTTTTCTCTGGATTTTTCTGACGAAAGTTTTCTTACAAAGCAGCTGACCCTTTGTCGATGATGTTGTCGTTTTCAGCAGAACAATGAAAGATTCCAGATCATGGATGATAGCAGAATAAACATTTTTCTGCCGGGGATGTAGAAGAAAATAAAGCATTGCATGTTTATTATGATTATATTCATGATTATGCTCTAATTGGGTGAATTAAATTTAGAAATTATGATTGTCTGACTAATTCACAAATGATCAGAACTCTACATAGAAAAATACAGACTCAAATATGTATTGATATTCAGGTCATTGTTGATTCTCAGATTTCCACACGTCACACATTATGTAAGGAAATGTGTTAATTAGCTGCTTTGTGAACAATATTTCTTGGTAATAAGTTTTGTAGTGTTAGAAAGCCTGTTTATTTCCCTTTAAATGGCGCCAACTTTCTATGAAAACAGTGATGTCATAACGCCCTCATCAGCTCCTCCAGACTAGCAGCAGCAGCAATTAGCAAGCAGCTGGTGGAACTGCAGAGCTCATCATTGAAATTACACTCCATTTAAACGGCATCCTGGAGAAGCATTGTTATGCTGACATGGTGAAGGCAGAAAGAGAAGGAGCTTCTTAAAGAGACACAGGTCATTTTTTAGTAACAACTATGATGAGAAGTCAAATTTCCCTTAAGTTATGCTTTATACATACAGCATTTTCATAATAACTGGAGGCAACATATTGTGCTGTAAAATGGCTCTATGTGCCTGGAAAATACAAATACATTTGTGTTTATGATGTAAAGCACTTTGAAATGCCTTGCTGCTGAAATGTGCTATACAAATAAAATTTGATGTGATTTGATTTGATTATGCCTCTTAGTATACATCAAATAAATTTGATGACAGAATCATGTTGGGCTGTTTGTGGGAAGACGGAACTTTTTTGTGGAATTCTGTTTTTTAAAACCGTGATGGACTGAATGCCCTCACCAAAATTAATTTAGCTTTCTTTCACAACATTTTTTCAATACAATGGACTAAAGCTATATAAATAAATAAATAAATAAATAAATAAATAAATAAATAAATAAATTCATCTTTAAAAAAAAAGACAATGTGAAAATGTTTTTTTTTTTTTTTCACATTTTGGAGGTCTGGAATTTGTCCTCCAGTGTAATTTTGTTTTTTTCCCTACAATCCCCCTTACTGAGCTCTCTTGAGCTTTAACACTGCAGTTTAATCCAAATCCCTGGGTGTCGAACTCCTGTCCTTCATGTCTTTTGATTTCTTCCTGCTCCAATTAATGGCTGAATTTCCTCCTCGGCGTGGAATCCTCGGCCTGGTTCATTACCAGGCCTCCTGCAGAGGCCTGGTAATGAACCCTTCGTTTCATTCACTTGTGAAGAACCTGGGGATCCCGAAACATGCAGGACAGCGAGTAATGAGGACTGGAGTTGGACAGCCCTGTCCTCGTCTGTCCTGGTACGTCACCGGCAAAATGTTGTGCCCATTAAAATAAAGTCTGGCCCCTGGCTGCATGGGGCCACAAGACACAAGTCAGCTCTGGTCTTTTATCATGAGGAGTTGGTGCTTCTCTCTGACTCTTTAACCATCACATCACTAGTTTGTTTCCCATGGAAACATAAAGTCGTGGGTTATTCAGCAGAATATCCTGAAATCTGCAAATTATATAAAAAGTTAATTACTAAGACTAGCTTTTGTGTCATTTATTTTAAATGTCTTGTTAGATGTAACAATACTTCTGCAATTTGGGATTTTGTTAAATAAATTTGAACACAGAATCTTGAGCCTCAGTCAAGGTGGAATTTCTTTCATGTTTTTTACATTTTCAGATTGTTAAAGTTTTTAGTCAGCTTTGCTGTCACTAAATTTACATAAATATATGTGGCTCAACTGAATGCTGTTTTATGAGTGCGGAAATATGCAATAAATAATAGCCAATCAAGTCCAAACTTGACACAGAGTGCTGATCCTCAAAGCATCCTAGTGTGTTTGTCAAAGGTCAGATTCAAGAAATTGATAGAGAATCTGAAGCTGTTCTAAATTTAATGTTATATTTAAAAATGAACCTTTATCAGTGTCACTGTGTCCCTCATTAACTCCAGTTTTTAGCTGTTAACGAGGTCTCAGCTCCACTTCCTCCGTTTTCTGCTTGGCTGCTCTTCATAGTGACCTTTACATGAAGATTTATTCTGTTCACACTCTGCAGTTGGAATTTCTGAGCTGGTATCGGAAAAGTAAATTGGAATGATACGCTGATGAATGATCAATATGGTTCCTCAATGTGTAAAAATGAATGAAACTTGTTGGAATATCCTTCTCTGTGGGTTTATCAAGTTTTATCAGCTTGGATTGTAAACATTCATTATTTTGACATTTACGTTGTTTTTCTGAACAGCAGGAAGAAAACAAGTTAGAGGCAGGTCCACATCAAAACAGCTAAAACCGAGACACATTCGTTTCTTTTTTATTCTAAAGAAATCACCTGTAAGAATCACAAACTTTAGGACATCATTAAATTATATGCCCAAAAGGCTTTAAAGAAATTCAGCCCGACGCATTAGAAAGTACTTTTGTGACTTTTTTGTGTCTTATGTTTGAATATTTAAATATGCATTTATAAAGTCTGTCTGAAAAGCTTGGCACACAGTTTTAGCTGCGATTGTGCGTCCATCTGGTGAAGTCAGGGACAGTCAGCAGAACAAGTTGGCAGTAAATCTGTTGAGGGCGTGAGCCGTGATCAGAACAGAACCGACCCGAACTCAACCAATCAATGAGGTTTGATCTTTCCAGGCCAAGTCTGGATATTGGAGTGTGTGATTGATTACTGATCCAAGTGCAAACGTATTGCCAACAACTAATTAGAAATTGAGGCAGAGACACATTTTAAGTCAGTTTAATTTTTTTTAATTCAACAATATAACCATCCGCAGAAAGTGGGGATGATACAAACTAAGAATAGCTGCGTTTCCATTTATCATACAATTTGACATTTTGAAAATAAATTTACTTAATGGAAATACAGCAATTTAAAAAAAAAAAATTGTTTTTTTAAAAAAAAAAATATATATATATATAGGTGATAGGATGAGGTGTGTTTTTTTTGACTGCTTTGAAATTGGTTTATTTCCTCTGGTTAACTTTAAAACTGTTGATGTGCTGGGCTGGCTCTGCTTGGTTTGATGTCATTGGTCCCACAGCAGGTGAACTTGTCATATGTTTGATCCCCAGTCAAGTTTCTGCGAAAGAAAACTTCAAGTATTTTATAAATCTGAGGACTGGGGAAGTTGTGTGTCGTGTCCCCAGCTTCAGGTTTGCACCCATTGAAACGAATAGATGAGGTTGAGACCAGCCCACACACACACTGTTCACACGCACTGCTTTTGGTTCTCAAGAGTATAAAATGATGAAATATGGCTAAAACAGAGCAATGGTTACATCAGACTGAACTGTGTAACAGGACATGTAGGGTTCAAACTGTTATGGTATGTGTGTGTGTGTGTGTGTGAGATGATTTTTTTGTTTTTATTTTGATAACTTTGTACTTGGTGTTTCAGTTCACCATAGTTTGATTGTTCTTTGCTTTGTTTTCTTCATGCTTTATGCCATTTTCTATATGCACTTGATCTTTTTCTCTTTCTGTCTGGCTTACTACATCAAATACAGAAATTCCGCTTCAAAATAACTAAGCCCGTCTTTTGTTATTCATGGCTTTCTACTATGTAAAATACTTTCTTTGTTCTCCTTCAGATCCTTAAGTTCCTTTTCCTGCTGAATCCAATTTATTCTTATTCCTCTTGTCATATGTTAATGCAGCACTCAGTCTCACAACTTTGGATTTCTGCTCGCTGGTTTCTAGATGGATTTGGTTCTTTTGAAACAGTTTAGCATTTGTAACCTAAACTGCACACGGAGTACCATAAAAAACATTTTTCAATCTCCTTTGCTTTAATTACCTCTTTCAAGATAAAACCGGTTATGTTAGAAAGTGAACAGATCAGATTTTATGAGTGTCATGATGCTGGAAATAGACTCTGGTGTGAGTATTAATTAGCAAACATGGAGAAGCAGCATTCAGTTCCATTAGTTTCATATCTGATGATTGCATGACGACTTTATGATGAAAAGCACTTTCAACTGCCTTGTTGCTGAAATGTGCTGTGCAGATAATCCTGACTCTTTGTGGAGGGAAACTGCAAGACCAAACATTTTAAGACTCTAAGCAGAGTAACAAAAGCAAACTGGCCTTCCTTTAGACCAGCGGTGCCAAACTCCAGGCTTTTTGGGTTGCAGCTCCGAAACTTGTCCGGTCCAACACACCTGAATCAAACGGCTGAATAACCTCCTCAGCATGCAGCCAATTTGCTCCTAATCACCAAATTATTTGATTCAGGTGTGCTCAAGCAGAGACACATCTACACCTTGAAGGACTCTGAGCTTTAAGGTTCAGTTTGACACCTGTGCTGTAGACTAATCAGAGGTTGTGTATGGTTTCATGCTGGGGGTAATTTCATCTCTTCATCGACTCCTTTCTTATTTAAATGACTGTGTAACCTCTTCTGTCACAAGCAGCACTTCCAACAATCAGGCCACAGAGGACGACATAATTGAGCTGTTAAGCCTTGGAGCCTGCTGGATCATGTTGCTGTCATGTTCTGAAGAAACTCAGTGTGTTGAACTTTGAACATTTCATTGAGCTCAAACTTATTTATTTATTTTTTGTACATGGCAAGGCTCCTAATGTGCTGGGGAACATTTTGGTTTCTCTGAGAGTTGCTGGTTCAGTAACTCACAAAGGATCCAGTTTGAATAGAAAGATGAATTTACATTAACAGGCTTTTACGTACAAAGCGTCGACATGTGGGACTGTCCCTCCAGCCAGAATTGAGCAGTAACTCGTCACATTACTGTGACTAGTAATGTCACATTAATGTCACAATTTGCTTGTGTAACTTTTTTGAAAAATGCATTTTAACTATGCTGTACTTTTTACTTTACTTGAGTAATTTTGAGTAACAACCAAAGAATGACCAGCTATGTGGTTGATTAGTAATTTAAAAAATGTATTTAACGGTGTCATTTTATTTTTTATTTTGCTGTTTGGTGAATCAGTGACATGTTTTTACTCTAAATTGTATTTAGATATTGTAATTTTCTTTATCTTATTGTTTCAAAGGGAACAAACCCTGCAGATTATCTTACAATACACATATTCAGAGTCGATACTGGACACTAATCCATGGTCAAATAAACTAATAGATGAAATAAAAGCATGAATTATTCTCTCTTCATGCATTCAGCAGATTGTGACCTTAACCTCAAGTCGACTGGAGTTATGCAGCAGGCAATGAAGTCATTCTCCTCACCATTCTGAAGCACAACAGCAGGTGTGTCTCTCAATGAATAGAAAAAAGCAAAATAAAGTTTTTTGAGTGGCCAAGTCGTAGCAGCCTTTTGATTTTAATTGAGATACTGCAGCACGACCTTCAACAGGATGTTGGACTTTCAATGCGTTTGATTTAAAATCATTCTGCAAAGAGGGCTGGTCTGAAATTCCCACACAAGCTAAGGATGTAAAAGACTCTGGTCAGTTATCAGGGATGCTTGAAGTTGTGAAAATGCCCTGAGGTTTCCGTCTGGTTTCTGTCGGCTGATCAGACATTCAGGCCGCCGGAGCTGATTCCTGATGTTCAGAGGAAAGCTCACAGCTGCTCACCTTCTGTCTAAAGGACAAGCCTGTCGCAAAAAATCACTCAATCACATCAACAATTAAAACGGGCTCAATCATTTCCTTAAGCACGATTTATCATTTACTTATTTTCTTTCTATCAGAAACTGGATGATTAAAAGATCTTTTATCTCAACTTGCTCTTTGTTTGAACCACAACTTTGTTTACAGAGATTCATGACTCATTTCTTTTCTGTTTCTGTTGTTTTGTTGATTTATTTTGGACATTTAAAATATCTTCCAGTTGAGCTTTCAGAATGTGTTCTTGCATTATTATGCCTTTATCATAACAGTGCTCAAAAATAGTCTCAAAATAACATTATTGTTGATCGCAATGACATCTGGGACAATTTACAGTCCAGGAATATTTGTCATATGCCTGCTATGACCGACATATGGCAGTGATACATGATTAGTATGATTGGCATCAACCACTCTGAAGATTTATCAAAATTCTTGACTTTTCAAAAGACAATGAACAAATCACATTTTTTCACCCACAGACTAGCACAGATATAAATGTGACAAGGGCATTATTTTTTGAAGTGTCTTCCTCAGTGAGCTGCAGATGGAATGAAGTCTCTCTTTTGTACTCAGCAGTAATAACAGAAACCAGACATGTTCTTCTATTGGCCAAATGAATGAGCTTTTTATGTTATTCTGCGGAGGCTTCTGGTAATGATGGAAATCACTCAAAATTCAAAGCGTCCTGTTCCAGAGTCCTAGCATGGCGCTGCTATCGCTATGTTAGGATGTCATAAAAGTTCAGTAAAAGAAAATAAGAAGGGCAGATCACAATTCTCCGATTTAGCTTTGCTTCATTAGTATTTAAATTATTCTCCTCACATTAAAAGCCCTGAGGACTGAAGCTCGGCCTTCGATAAAAATGAGTTTTCCATATGTTTCCCACAGAGATCTCCTGTCTCACCCTCAAAGGTGTGTGGTAGTTTTTAGAGCTAAAATGGTAGAAAGGTCAATTATCAGCATCTCGTCCGGTTTTAATCAGCTCACAGTTTTTCCCCCCTAAGGTAGAAACTCCGACTACTTTCAGGATGTTTAAAGCTTTCCTTGTTGATGATCTTAGCTAAGCCGGGTTACGCAGATGATACCCAGAGTTCCTGTGTTGGCGGCTTGCCTTTCCTGTTCCCCCGACCCTCATGTAGTTCAGACAGACCCGGTTCTCCTGGTGGTTTCCTTCTGCTGAAGGAGGAGCTTCCTCTGCTCTCACTCCTCCGGGACATTAAAGTCATCTGCTGGCTTGCATAACCCGCTTGTTGTTACAAGATTTATAGCTAACTGAAGTCATATTAAAGTTTTAAAAATATGTCAGTCCTAAAATGGCAATCAGTCCATTCCGCATTTTAAAGAAAAGAATGAAGAGGGTTCTGCATATTTATCAACATTCATTTTAAAAATTTTAATTGAAATGTAATTGAAAGTGCATTATTGTCAATTCACTTTCACTTGTTAGTAATAATGTAATGACTGAATAAGCAAGACAATGCATGAAATAAATGATAATGGAAATGAATTCTCAAAACACACAGCAAAGCTCTGTTTTTAAGGAGTTAAAAGTGAGCACACAGTACTGTTATCAACCACAGTCCCTCTTTCTTTGTCTGTGCTAAATTTTTAATCATATTTGTGTTTTTTCATGAGACCAACTTAGTTTCTGCTCCTCTGAATTAGGCTTTTGCTGTCAAGCTAACAGATTCCTGTCTTTACTTCAGCTCTCTCTGTGTTCCCTGGTTTAATCAGTTCCCTTCTTTTCCTCATTTTTTCTCCTCTGTAGTGTAACTTTCCTGTGAAAAGACGCCACTCCTCATCACTATTTAAACTGTCATTGTTTCTTGCTGAGATCTGCTCATCTCAGTCCAGTGTCCCATTGCTAAAGTGCAAATCCTGCAAGTTTCTTTGTTTCTGTTAAAAGCCCCTTTTCATTTCATCCTGGTCAGGTTTGGGTCCTCCTTCTCCTCATGTCGTTATTAAGTCGACGTTAGCTGTGTTTCCATTGGCCATAAAATTGTGCAATTTGAAATAAATTTGCTCAATGAAAACATGCCAAGTTGGAAAAAAACACTCATGTTTTCTGCAAAAAAGTTTTTCCATGAACACTAGAATAAAAATGAAGCAACCGCCATTGTTCAGCTACTCTGTTCTGTGCAGATAATTATTTGCATTGCTGCTTTTTCTAAGCGAAAACAACAACAACAAAAAAAGGATATATGATACCAGATACTGACGATGAGGGGATGCACTGTGTGGACTAATATATCCAACAGGAAGGAAAATTGTAAACTATTGCACTATGTGAAGAGATGAAACACGTTTTCTTCATGTTGTTCTTAAATAAAAAATGTTACTAAAAAAAAGGTTTTTGCACTCAGATGAGGAGGTTTTTCAGCTGCATCAAAACACTTTTTCCATATCGCAAGAGTCACATGATCAACAGCCGGATGTTACTGCTGGTGAAAAAGACGAAAATGTGAAAAAGTTAATAATAATAATAATAATAATAATAATAATAATAATAATAATAATAATAAGTGTGTGATTTTATTTCTTGCTTAATTCTTATTCTTATTAAATGGAAATACCGCAAATTGTCCTTTTTTGATATTATCAAAATATAGTCAAAGATTTGCCATTTGTAGTGGAAACACAGCTATTGAAAATAAAACCAGCTTTTTATTTTTATCATTTGTGATGGATGAACATGTAGATCCTCTGGTGCTTTGATGTAATTATTACAGTTTGAATGTTAGATTAGGTGAGTTCATTGTGATGCCCTGGGTACCATTACACCTCCTGATGTCTCTCCACTGCAGTAAGTGAGTTGCTTTTAAAGCAACTTTCAAGGCAGAGTGAAGGCAGGATGCATTTCTACAGCAACCAGTCACAGAATAAATGCATCTTGTTCTGGGTCTCGAATGAAAGTTGTCCAGTGTGATATATTTTATGATCGATGCTTCAAGTTGAAAACCCAAACCAGCACTAGATTAACAACCAACTCAGTGTTGGAGCCTCTATTTCCTTTGGTATTTGCTCATTTTCTATTTCTCTCTCAGAGCTGCTCTGCCTTGTTAGTTTTCCTTTCTGATTTTTTCCCCAAGTAGCAACTGGCAGTGCATTTCTTTAGGGAAACAACATCCTGCTCAGCTGGATGCTCGGGGAAAAAACGGGGATATTGAAATGCAACTAAATCCCAAAACAACTTTTCACACGGAAACATAAAGACATAACTCTAAATAATCAATATAGACAGTTTGTCTTTGTTTCTGTGTGAATTTTGACATTTTTGTATAAATTTGTTTATTTCTGCCTTACGTTGCCTAAAACCACCTTACTTCTCTTTGTTTGGGGTGATGACGGTTGGAATTTGCCAGTTCGAATCCCCCACTCTGTCTCTGTTGCTGTGTCTTTGAGCAAGGCAGTTCACCCACCTTGCCCACTGGTGGTGGTCAGATGCCAGTGCATGGCAGCCTCACTTCTGTCACACAGAACAGCTGTGGCTACAGTGGAGCTCACCACCATCAGTGCGTGAAGGACTAGATGTAAAGTAAGGTCATTTTATTTATATAGCACATTTTCAGCAACAAAGCAATTCAAAGTGCTGGTAGAATAAAGTGCTTAAAGCCCTCTGGACCAGATAAAGCACAAGTCATTTATTGTTCTTTACCAATGGCCTTCTGTCTGTTCCTCTCCTTGTGAAGTGTGTCCATGTCGATGTAAAATATCCATCCATCCATCCATTTTCCGTCACCCTTCTCCCTAACGGGGTCAGGAGTTGCTGGTGCCTATCTCCAGCTGCGTTCCGGGCGAGAGGCGGGGTTCACCCTGGACAGGTCGCCAGTCTGTCGCAGGGCAACACAGAGACACAAACAGGACAAACAACCATGCACACACACACACTCACACCTAGGGAGAATTTGGGAAGGCCAATTAACCTGACAGTCATGTTTTTGGACTGTGGGAGGAAGCCGGAGAACCCGGAGAGAACCCACGCATGCACAGGGAGAACATGCAAACTCCGTGCAGAAAGACCCCGGGCCGGGAATCGAACCCAGGACCTTCTTGCTGCAAGGCAACAGCGCTACCCACTGCGCCACTGTGCAGCCCTGATGTAAAATATAATATATATTATATTTTTAAAGGTATTTATGTGCCTGTAGTCAAGCCTTATTTTGTGGTAGAAGGTTTTTTGTTATCGATAATTTACACTTCCTAATTCATCTGTTGTTTTAAAACCACTGCTGACTCTAAGCTATTGTGAATATGACATGTTTATTATTTTCTTGAAACTGTCTCCGTTTGTGTTTAGATCATTTATAAATATGAGAGAAGTCATGCATGAGCAGCATGTTTGGAAAAGCGCTCTGTTCGTTCCTAAACTGCTGCCAGGCGAGTTAAATGTTTCTGCTGTACTTCCATTATATGCAAATTCAGCAGTCCATGTACGTTGGTCATTTACACATTTTAACCTCAGTTAGTTTAATGTTTGTATGGAAACAAGAAACCAATATTCTACTGCATCAAATCTTATAAAGTATGCAGTTGTAGTTTATGCAGTTTATGCATGAAAAGCTACATTAGTGGAAAGCTTGCGTAATGATTTACAACGTCCTTAAAATCAATTTAAGTTTGGAAAGAAATTAGACTCAGAAGGAATGTAAATAGATACAGCAATTTATGTGAACATTTTCTCAGCCACTGTTGTTTCACTTTGGTCCAAATCAGTCGCTGAGTTTGTGGGTTTGTAAGATTTTCTGTTGGTTTGGTTACTTTTCCTGTTCCGACAGAGAGACCTCCACACAAACCAAAAGCTGCCTTTACATTACGCGTGAGAAGGTCCAGTCTGTTTGTTGGGTCAAATTTGTTCGGGTCAGTACCAAATGTATAAACAGGAAACTGATGCTGAGAGTTTAATGATGTCATCAGTATTTCTCTGCAGTATTTCAGGCAAAATGATCTGAGAAGTATACAAAACGGTTCAGAGAAGTTGTCTTGAATGTTCAGTGGGACTTTGTGTTTTATGGAAAAGACCCATATAAACAAGGTCATTGTTTATTAATAAACGGTTGTTAATCAGAATTAATTCGCTATTTAACAGGGCAGTCAATAAGTCAACACAGTTTGTTTGTATAACTTATTCCTCTCCATGAATGAAGATGAAGTGTCCATGAATGTCAGATTGCTATTAAAATATTGATGCCAACACAATATGAATGAAGTAAACAAAGCCTCGACATAATTAAGGAGTTGGCTAACGGGAAACGTCGCCGAGTGCATTTGGATCATGCGCTCTCTTAGAAACAGCAACTGAACATGCAGTAGTTATGTCCTACAGGTAAGGCAGGTAAAACTGCACACAGCGCTAATAGACGCAGAAGGCTCAATGCTGCTGTTAGACCAATAGTACGTAAACTAAAATAAGTTTTGCTGACATTTTAGCTTAATGGTTGCCCCGGGAGTTTAAAGGATTTCTCAAACATGCATCAAAGCAACAATCCAGTTGTGTTTTCAATGAGGGAATAACATTAAAAACATGGTAATCTGAAATTTTAGGGTGTCGCTCCTGAGTATTGACCTTCTGTGTTTAGTACAAGGTTGTTCCACCACAATGTTAAAAATAACATTGCCTCAGTCCAGTAGATAATTAGCCACTGATGCTCTTTGGATCCCAGTGAAGCTCACTGTGCTGGAGCTGGCCAGGATATCAATCTTATAAGTTAAACAATGAAAACCGAGGGCTGTTAGTTCTCACTTGCACCCAACAGGGAACTCTCTCTGGTGGCGGTTCAGAGCCTCAGGCTGTTCTGAACTTTTTTACCTTTATCTAACTGGATCTATTGTCTTTTGTTTAGTTGGTATTCCAGTGACTGTGTGGTGCTGACTCACTTTTTCTGTCAATTTACTGCAACGCCTGCTGGTGGTGGTTAATTTTCTCCCATTTGGCCCCCAAAGAAGCTCACAATTAAACATTTTTTCTCGTGTTTTAACAAGGCAACAATGCAAAAAATAGCTTGGACAGCTTCCAGAAATAAGATAAAAACAAAGGAAAACACTAAAAGATTTATTGGTTTTTGGATGGCTTACCCAAGGAGACAGACTAAACACGGGAATCACTCGTATTGACTTTGTGAAGAGGATCCGTTAAGAACTTGAGTTCAGGAACTTTCTTCTCCTTGTTTTGATCGTCGTCACGAGGGAAATCGGGGGCATCAGCAGGGCCAGCATGGAGACCCAGAGCAGAGCTGCAGACACAGACTGAGCTGCAGCCTGTTCACATCAATAGAAATGTGTTGGAATATTTCTCCAGAATGACTATCAGTGAGGGTGCAATCTGCAAACATACCAAGTTTGCTGTGATTATCTCAGTTCAAACACTTTTAGTCAATACTGATGTGCTCTAACTTATGAAGCTGTGTTTATTCACCAGCCTACAGCTCTCCGATGTTGCCCACTGAGAGCAAGAGACTGAGTGGGAATGGGCTTTTGATCAGACCAGCAGTGAAATTAGTGGCTATTAAAAGTTGTTTTTCCCTTTAATCTGCTTGATAAATAAGATTGTGATAGTTAAATCTGACTTGTTGAACAATATTTAGCAAAAAGCTTCCACGTGTGCTGCCACAAGTCTTTCTGAAACATGGCTTGCAGTCTTGTACTCAATAGTCAGTTGTAATTTTATTGTCTAATGGGAAATTACTTTGCAGCATATCCACACAGAAAAGCACATACTTTGTAATAGACAAAAAAATAAAAAAATCAGTCAGCATCAGCAGCAATACAGGTAATAACTGTTAAGGTTTTTTTTTGTTTTTTTTTAAATGTGACAATAACAGGAATAAAAGAGACTTAATGTCTCTTGATCGGGCTGTTGGAATAAAATGTTCTGATCATAACTGCTGTTTCCTTCTTTAGCACCCAAAAGTGATAAAAGTCCAGAGGCACATACTCAGGCTTACTTTGCATACGCTGTAACACTGACATGTGCACACTCTCTGCACATGGCTGAGATTTTAAAGTTGAGCGTACCGACTGCACACATTTCTCATGAGAAATTCCTTCATTGTCCACAATTTGAATGGATATTAGTAAGTTTGATGATCTGGTTCGGCGCCCAGCCACTGCACACCTGCTCATATGGCACAAAGTGTGGGCCTGGCGGCTGCGCGTCTTTGTGGTCGGTTGAGCCGACTCCCAACCTCACCAGCTCGGTGTCGCATACAAAGCGGTTTGATGAGAACATGTTTCGTGCCGAGCAGCTTTGGTACACAGAGGCTGTGGACTGACTCCATGTCCCAAGCCGACACAGAGTCCCAGCTTTGTGCGGACGTGTCTGGTGAACATCTACTTTGAGTGGAGGCTTTCAGAGTGACCGTATCATCCACATATTTTTGAAATGCCTGTTAGCCTCCATACAATGAGAGTCGTTGGCATATAGAAAACACAGCTGGAAAGAGACGAGAGTATAGTCTTTAACTTGTTATGAACAAGTTAAAGACTATACTCTTGTACACTGAGATCTGTCTGTTAAAAAGTGCAAGATCCACAAGGTTGAAGTCAAGTTTAAACTGGTTCAGGAGATTATCAGTTAAATGTTATGGATGAATAGTATTAAATGGTTAAGAAAAGCCAATAATAGCATCCAGCTATAGACTGTGGCACCACCAAGGTGGTTCTTCTCTTTTAGTCCACAGAATGTTTCACTCAAATTATGATCGTCATTAAACATCAAATAGAATCTGTTCAGTTCACAGGCTGACTGATCATCTGAACTGAAACCAGGGAGACACGTCCAGTTACAGGAACCAGGCGTGTGTTCAATGCCCACCCAGAGAAGAATTTAATTATTTCTCCCCAACTTAGCTTCAATTTTATCTTTGTGGTTTGATTTGGCTTTTCTTTTGTACTTCAAATTGGATCTTCAACCTAATGTTTTTAATGATTATTTTTGAACTTTAGAGATATTCCCTTTATTAAATGTTTTACTCCTATTATTAATCAGCCCTTCAAGAGTTGTGGAGCGCCATCATGTGTTATAAGGGGGGAAAAAAAAAACGTTGCTTTGTTTTCCACTTTTGAAGGAATAATAATACCTCTACTAAAGCAGAGACAGTCGATGTCAGACAGTTCATCAATGTTGTCAGACAATTCAGCAGTTTACTGAGTGTCAAAGAGCATCAAAGCTTTTATGCACTTTTATTCTCCTCAGTCTTCTGACAGGAGATAAACTGTCACAGTTTGAAAGTTGTTCTCTGTGGAAGACATTTATGACCAAAATATCTTCCTTTTAGTGTTTCGAATTTTCTCGTACATTCCAATGGGGAAGTTAACAAAAATATTTGTTTTTCTGTTAGGAGGTTAACATGGGGCTGCATCTCCAATGATCATATAATTGCACAATTTGGCATTTCAAAAATAAATTAAATTAATGGAAACATGGCAATTAAAAAAAAACCATTGGAGACTAATATGAGGTGTTTTTTTTTTGGCCTTGTCGAAATAGCTAATTTTGCAATGGAAACTTTTTTTTTTGTGTGTGTGTGTTACATGGGACACATGATCAACAACCAGATTTTGCCACTGGCACAAGCCATGAAGAAGAAGATGACAGGAAATAGCTGAAGGATCATGGTACACAATGTTTTTTTTTTTTTTTTTTTTTAGAGGGACTGTATTTTGGTGAGAAATAACTTTATTCTTTCTTTTTGGGTCTTTTCTTCTTTACCTTTTCTATTATCATTGCCCCCTGAGAGGCTGGTTAAAACCACACAGTTTATCATATCTCAATGTGAAAACCAATAAAGGAAAAATTATGAACCTTCAAAAGTTCGTTTTTTAGAGCTGAAGAGTCTCAGAATACTTGGCAGTGGTGGCGTTAACAACAGCGGTGTGTTTATGACGATCTTTGATAGCAATAAAACATACGCAACCATTCCTTTTCAAGCATATAGTTTTTTAACTCTAAAGCAACCTGTATTTTTATTTTTTTGATAAGATAAAGAGAAATATCATTCAGGTCTGAAAAAAAGTGTCTAGAAAGATGAAAACTGGTAAAACAGTAAATATACAGTTTCACTATATTTACTTACTCAGAGATATAAACATTCAAACAAGGAAAGTATTGTGAAACACATATTACTTGAATTTTGACGACTGACATTGTCTGGATGCTGCTGATGCTCAGCTCTTCAAAAAGCTGCTGAAAACAAGAAGGGCGGCGCTTGAACATGAAATGTTTTCAGACATGAAAAGTGTTTGGAATATACAAGGACATCAGCATTTATTTCAGCAATCAGTGTATATATCTGTGTATTGTCACTATGAATAGTATTTAAAGAGTAAACACTCAACTCTGAATGGTTGATTTAGAGGCAATGTTTTGAACTCCTGAAGTCCCACTTTAAAAATATATATATAATCACAAGAAAGGAAGAAATTACTCTCGGTAGAAACAGATCAGAATGTTAAACCTGTCTTCGATTATAGCAGTCATGCATCATCAACAAAATTGCATTTTAAGTGAACCGACAGCAACAGATACGGCTGAGATTTGTGAGGGGGAAAAAAGTTTAAAGGGGTCGAATTGGACGGACTGATGTTGCAGACAGAAACATTCAGTCGTGATGAAATTCTGTTTAAAGCGTTGAAATATTTTCCAGTATTTTTAATATGCTGTGCCTCAGAGAGAGACAGTGCGATAGCCCCAGTAATCAAAGAGATCTGACAGCAATAAAAATCAAACGTAATGGCTAAACAAGGACAGGTGGCTGTGAGCAAAGGCGGGACTGAATTCTGCAAAAGCTGTGGACACACTGCACAATATTTTGCCAAATCCAACAGCCATTTGACAGCAAGAAACACTCTATTTTAGGCTGCAGAAGCTGCGGACAGATAGCAAGGTGAGTTGGCACAAACATCTGGTGGTGTGTGTGGAGGTGTGAAGGGAACCAACCTCATTTGCATTCAAACAAACATTGACATTCTTTGACAAACCCGTCTGGAGTCAGAGTGATCTGATTGCTGGCCCAACTGCAAACAGCTGATGAGCAAATAGTTGCTTTCTTGGAAACTTTATGTGTAACTGTAAATCTTTCTAAAGATAAACACAAAATACCACTGGATGTAACCTAAACTGTCACCTAAATAATTACAATCACATAAGTAAATGTAGAGTAAGCAATTTTCCCCAACAAAAGGAAATCTTTTCAACTTGATTGTCGGAGATAGAAAATGATTAAAACAAGGCCATGCCTGACTCTTTCTATGATGCAATTTACACCAATCATGACAATATGGTATGAAACAAACAGTCATTGAAGAAAAAAAAAACCCATAGAGCTGTTTGTGGTCTCTCCCAGTGGTAACGAGAAACAACCTATCAGAGCCAGGAGGTGGGCCTCCTGGCTCTGATTGGCTGTTTATCAAACACCATCAAGCCTGATCTTAAAAGATTGGTAACTCCAGCAAAACCTGACTAGCTCTTCAGTTCTTTATACTGGGTGCCAAATTTAACTAAAGTCAAGTCTATGGATTCTTGTTGAGTTTGAAATATCAAATAATTTTTATATCTCAAATCAAGAAGCTTGTGCCACCTCAGGCTTCCAAGCAGATTAGAGAACCGTCTGCTACAAGCTTTTGGCTCTTATCCACTCGCGCCTTCTCAGTGCGGCTCACTGTGCGGTTCTGCGTTGTCAGACAGTTGTCTGTCTTCATCTTGAGCTTGATGAGATACTGAACACTTGGTTCAGTATCATCCTTCATACCGGTGTACTTTCTTGGGTTAATGATAGAAGTATAAATTAATCTTTCTAAACAAATGCCAAAAACTCTTTACTCAACTGAACTAAAAATTAAAGAGACATGATAAAGGCAAGGAAACACTAGATGACTTATTATTTAAAGGTTTTTTTAAATAATAAAAACCTGAGGGCTTTCATAGGTGTGACTAGGAAAGAAAAGTGCAGAGCTGATTAAATTACCTAAGGGTACGATGAGAAATTTCCAACAACAGGCTCAAGCTAATTGGCTCATTACCTAACACAAGTTGCTCTAGCCTTTACACTCTAGTAATGTTACTTTTACCTTTTGAAAGAAGTGTTTTGATTGTACAGAATAAGTTCAGACAGAGTTCACAAAGGTCACCACGCTACAATGAGCTCAGTACAGAGAAAACAATGTGCTAATACAAGACAAGATAATAACTGAGGGAACTGCAGAACTATAATAAGTTTGTGGGAGATGTGGGGAGTTCAACAAAGGTCGAATGCAGCATGCTAACTGAGTGGGAGACTGAAGTGGAGAAACAATAACAAGAGACTGTCCAGGGTTGTGCAAAGTGATGCTGTAGTTATTACAGAGGACCAAAGTTGTTGGAATCATAAACAAATTCACTAGTAGATAAATGCATTTCAGTTTTTCACCTTCCTGAGGTTCATTCACTGATTCTACTAATAAAGTTGTTTTTAGCACTTCACATATTGCTGGAGTCCTAACCTTATAATTTCTAACCATTTCCATACACCTGGGAATTTATACTAGAAACATTTTGGATTTAAGTTTATTTAACATCAGACTTAGTCTCTTTACTAATTGCGTAAGGTATGTGTAGCCCAGACTAAATCCATATGTTGGATCACATAAGCGAAAACATATTCATTACACTGGGTTTATTTATAAAATAAACTGATTCAAAAGAATATCCATATGTTTCTCACCTCATCTTTACAGAAGTGGAGTGGACATAAGGAAAAGTCACAAAGCGCCTGTTTGACGCATCAAAGCATCGAATTGGTGCGATAACACGTCACAGGCAAACTTTATTGGTCATGCATCGCAGCCGGATTGGCTCTGGTAAAAGGTGGATCCCTTACAAACAAGACCTTCATTCCAAATGTCTTTTTCACCTCAAGACACCTGAATTTACTACTTTTAAGAGAAATTTGGCTGAATTTGGGTGATCTAAGCCTCTTCTGGTTAGTATCAGTTTAACTCATTAACAGACTGGGGCAGAAGGTTAAAAATGTTTAAATTGCCAGCGACCATAGTTGACCTACTGGCTCCTGACCTTTGTGCACTTGTCTTCAGGTAACCTACGAACAGTCAGTTTTCAGATTTCCTGAGAGAAATGATGTGGAGGTCTGAAGCTGTCTTCATTAGGTGGGATGTGTCCCAGTGGATGTTTGCAAAGTCTGAGCTTCAGTAGCTTTTGTGGCGTCAGCAATGATGAGAGTCCAGGCCCTCTGGACGAAGCAAAGTGTAGGACGAGGGACTGGTTTTTATCAGGCTTGACTAAATGAGAAAATGTTGGAGTGGAGGAGACACATGTAGAGACTGAACTATCCGTTTTACAGTAAGTTTCTCTGACAGAAGGAGACTCTTTAGATTCAATACAGAAACACTGAGGAACCAGGACTGACCCAGAATCCTGGATAAAGAGGTTCTGTGAATGTGGTGGGGAAGGTGTGAAGGTGGATCAGTGAGTTAGAGGAGACGCTGTAGAATGACAGAACACCAGCAGGACAGTCCACATACACCGCCACCCTGTTAGAGACAACGGAGGACGAGACAACTCTTTCGCTGTTTTTGTACCAGACAGAGTAACCTTCATCAGAGCACCTCAAACTCCAGGACCAATCATTCCATCCAAACACAGTGCCATCTTGAATTCCTTTCCTCTTGATTCCTCTGTAACTCACTGATATAAAAACTGCTCCTCTCCACTCAATCTCCCAGTAATGGCAAGCAGTCAGACTGTTACTACACAACAGCTGAGGCCAGTCATCAAATCTGTCTGGATGTTCAGGATATGACTGAGAATCCTCTTCACTTGTCACCTTCCTGTTGTCTTCAGACAGTGTGAGCTCTCTGTGCACTGTGTTGGTGTCGATGGCAAGTTGACATGAATCTGTGGAAGAGAACAAACACAATCCAGCTGCAGCTTTTCATCATTTACTAACACCTTCCTGATGTCTCCTGAATGACAGCTTGAAGATGGCTGAATGTGAACTGCTTTGTTGTCATGAATCAAATAGAAAACACACTTACACATCCTCAGACCTGGTTTCAACCATCGCAGTCCCGCAGGCTTCCTGAAAGGAGGAGGAAGGTCAGACCATAAGTTCCTTTCAGTAAATAAACATGGACCTTTTAATAATTCAATTCAATTCACTTTATTAGGTCCCCAAAGGGCAATTCATTTACAATAAGTAGTGATGGCTGCCAACACATTCACACAAGCCTTTACACAACAATTCATAAAATGAAGATAAGATGGTCCATCTGAGATGCATGTTAAGAGGATAAAAATAAAACAGTGAAGAAATGATGAACTAACTGCTGTCTGTTCCAACTGAGAAACTAACGGCTCATAAGAGTTACCAAAAAAATCCCCATTTTACCATTTAAGCTAGCTGGGTTTTCCTCCAAAAACCCAGAAGATTTTGATGAATTCTCACCTGAATATCTCCAGTGTACAGTTTGAACCAGACAACAAGTCCACCCTAGAATCTTGCAGGTTGTTGTTCTGCAGGTCAACCTCTCTCAGACAGCACGACTGGGAGCTCAGAATGGATGACAGAACTTCACAAGTTCTCCCTGAGAGTTTACAGGATCCAAGTCTGAGAAGTAAACCAGTCAAAAGAAGAACAGACATGTAATTCGTACATTTATCTTTGTCTCAATCCATGAATACATGTTCTGTATGATCTCTCCTAACAATGCTTGCAGGCCTCCGCCAAAGGGTGCCCAGGAGACCAGCTGCAGGACTGCCGGTTTCTGCACACCTGCAATTCACCAGGCTAATCACACCCTGCTTAAAAAGAGCTGGTTTACCAGTCATTTGACACTTGAGTACTATCTACTGTCGTTTTTCATGGTCCTTGCCTGGTCTCCAGGTGCCAGATGATCATCTTCATCATAAGCAATTTATTCTGCATAACTTCTAATGTTCCTGCAATAGTTTGTGTGCTCGGTACAGACCTCCTGGTTTTCCAAGTCTCCTTCCAACCCCAGATAACCACCAGTGCACATTTCCTATTTTTGTAACTAAACTTAATTTTACTGATTTCATTTCTCCTGAGAGTGGGTCCAACAAGTAAAAAAAAATATGACAGGTGGCAGCTGGGAATGTATTTTAACACCTCTTAACCAGAGGTGACACCATTACAAGATTTTTTTTGAAGATTTTAGGATTACTACGGACACTAAACCTGCCACTCTTGAGAATGGCAGGCTACAATTACTCACTGTCCTGAGTAATCGTAGCACTTAGGACAGTGACTCCAACACCGGAAAGGTGAAGCCAATGGATACCTGGAGAAACATCTGATATCAAGTCCAGAAGAGTTCAGTTCAAGGAACAGCTAAGATACTAAGAAGAACTCTCAAGGGTTCTGGTGGAGGACCCAACCAATAGACCAAGTGCCACCCAGCCCCTGAAGTCAATTCACGCCTTAATCCTAAACCTAACCAAGAAACGACACCTCTAGAAAAATGGTGCTTACATTGTAGCAGAAGGAAGGAATAAAGAAAGGAAGGGAACAGACCTGAGAGTTTCCAGTTTGCAGTGTGGACTTTTCAATCCAGAAAACAGCAGCTCCACTCCTGAATCCCACAGGTTGTTGTTACTCAGGTCCACTTCTGTCAGGTTAGAGGACAGAGAGCTGAGAACTGAGGCCAGAGCTTCACAGCTTCTCTCTGAGAGGTTACAGTCCTTCAATCTGAAGAGACGGAGATCAAAATTACTAAGAAAAATGAGATGGCATAAAGCAAAAGCAAAAAAAAGTATTTACCAAGACTGAAAAAAAAAAAACCTCTTTAATAAGAATGAGTCAAACTTAAGAGCAGAGGAAAGCATGTGAAAACCCTAAAACGGAAAAAAAAGGGATTTCATCAAATTCTTCCATGTGTAAAAATGGAATTTTGAATGATGATTTAATCGGTAAAGACTGAGCTGCAAATGCGACTCTATGGTCTTTTTTCTGAAAATCCCCGCAGATATTTGCAAACAGTGGGACAGTAAATGATGTATTCACATAATATTCCAGACTGAGCCAAATGATATGATGTGAATACTTACTTGTCTTTCAACCACTGTGTCATGAATAGTGAAATAAAGGTGATAGAAACAGAAGGGAAGTAGTTATTAAAGGTAAGAATAAACAGTAAAATTCCATTAATACAAATTCTACTGTTTTGGATAACAAATACATTTTCTGATGCAGGACATTTGCTCTTCATTACAAAATTCCTGTAGCCATGTGACAATGTGGGGCAACAGAGGCTCAGGATGTAAGGTCAATGGTAGCTGTGGCTGGAATGCAATTTACCACTGTTAATGTGTGCATGAATGACTCAGTGTTGTGTAAAGTGTTATGCAAGTTCAGGACATT
This sequence comes from Poeciliopsis turneri, assembly GCA_922788865.1. Classification (NCBI taxonomy): domain Eukaryota; kingdom Metazoa; phylum Chordata; class Actinopteri; order Cyprinodontiformes; family Poeciliidae; genus Poeciliopsis; species Poeciliopsis turneri. Next base: position 1,444,038 of record CAKLNU010001061.1, on the reverse strand, counting down.
TACCGATGTAAGTCTACTTAACCCTTGAAGCTCTTTAGGGATCAAAATGGTTTATTAAGTTTTAATTTCTTGACATTTTTTAAACAGATAGAGATCAGAGATTGCTCACACAACGTTTGTTCTACTTTTATGAGGGGAAACATTTTGTTTCCAGATTAGAAATCTCAGACACATTAGATTTTTAAACAGTGAATATAACAAACCCTACAAATCAACTTTTATTTTCGCAGATAAACTGTCTAAGTTTTGACATTCTAGTGTTTAGCTCCACATTAAACAGACTCAGTGATGGCCTTGGGATGAATGGTACCTGTAGCAGTTGAATTCTCCTCTTTGTTTGAAATGGTACGGATTTATGTCTCACATAAACATTGGAGTATAAAAGCATCTCACTCAGACTCATGGCCATGCTTAATGCAAGTCAGAAATCAGAATAGCAATGTGGAAACAGAGTGGAATGGATCTCTTCTGCTCTGACTGCTCAAGGTAACTCTCAATGTTCACTCAGGACACAGCAGAGCAAACTTTGTAAGGTTAGGATTTTTCAGGGGTGTTTCTTACACTACAACAACAGTTACAACTTTGTTATTGAACACATTCTGAGAAACGTGACAATTAAACATGAATATTTATGTTTTCTAAAATGTCTATAGTCATTACACAGAATCATTGGTCATTCTTTTCTGGTTTTAGATCCAGATCAAAAGCCAGTACTTACTGAACTTTCTTTGAAGCTTTGATCACTGGTATCAGTCTGAGAAGAGCCTCCTCTGAAGCACTGTATTTCTTTAGGTCAAAAACCTCCAGATCTTCTCCTGATGACAATAAGATGAACCCCAGAGCTGACCACTGAGCTGGAGACAGTTCATCTGTGGACAAACATCCTGAACTCAAAGACTGTTGGATTTCCTCCACTAAAGAATGATCATTCAGTTCATTCAGACAGTGGAACAGGTTGATGCTTTTCTCTGCACACACATTCTCACTGATCTTCTTCTTAATGTACTGAACTGTCTCCTGATTGGTCTGTGAGCTACTTCCTGTCTTTGGAAGGAGACCTTGTAAGAGAGTTTGATTGGTCTCCAGTGAAAGACCCAGGAGGAAGCGGAGAAAAAGGTCAAGGTGTCCATTTTGACTCTTTAAGGCCTGGTCTACAGCACTCTGATGGAGCCTTGTTAGATTAAACTTACCAAGCATGTAATTAACAAAATTTCTAAAACTGGATGGTTGGTCTTCCATTAAGTTAATTCTTGAGTTAATGAAGGTGAAATGGACATAAAGAGCAGCCAGAAACTCCTGAACACTCAGATGGACGAAGCAGAACACCATGTCCTGGTACAGACCTCTCTCCTCTTTAAAGATCTGTGTGAACACTCCTGAATACACCGAGGCTGCTCTGATATCGATGCCACACTCTGTCAGGTCTGATTCGTAGAAGATCAGGTTTCCTTTCTGCAACTGATGAAAAGCCAGTTTTGCAAGAGACTCAATCATCTTCCTGCTCTCTGGACTCCAGTGTGGATCTGTTTCAGCTCCTCCATCATACTTGACCTTCTTCAGTTTGGTCTGAACCACCAGAAAGTGGATGTACATCTCAGTCAGGGTTCTGGGCAGCTCTCCTCCCTCTCTGGTCTCCAACACATCCTCCAGAACGGTCGCAGTGATCCAGCAGAAGACTGGGATGTGGCACATGATGTGGAGGCTTCGTGATGTCTTCATGTGGGAGATGATCTTGCTGGCCTGCTCCTCATCTCTGAATCTCTTCTTTAAGTACTCCTCCTTCTGTGGGTCAGTGAAGCCTCTGACCTCTGTCACCATGCCAACACACTGAGGAGGGATCTGATTGGCTGCTGCAGGTCGCGTGGTTATCCAGAGGAGAGCAGAGGGAAGCAGTTTCCCTCTGATGAGGTTCGTCAGCAGAACGTCCACTGAGGTTGACTCTGTAGCATCAGTCAGGATCTCCTTATTGTGGAAGTCCAGAGGAAGTCGACTCTCATCCAGGCCATCAAAGATGAACAGAACCTGGAAGTTTTCAAAGCTGAAGATTTCTTTAGTTTCAGAAAAGAAGTGATGAACAAGTTCCACCAAGCTGAACTTTTTCTCTTTCAGCACATTCAGCTCTCTGAAAGTGAATGGAAATATGAACTGGATGTCCTGGTGGGTTTTGTCTTCTGCCCAGTCCAGAGTGAACTTCTGTGTTAGGACTGTTTTCCCAATGCCAGCCACTCCTTTTGTCATTACTGTTCGGATTGGCTCATCTTTTCCAGGTGGGATTTTAAAGATGTCTTCTTGTCTGATTGTTGTTTCTGGCCTATGAGGCGTCCTGGATGCTGTTTCAATCTGTCTGACCTCATGTTCATCAATCACCTCTCCAGTCCCTCCACCTGTTATGTAGAGCTCTGTATAGATCTGGTTCAGAAGAACTGGACTTCCTGCTTTAGCTATCCCCTCAAACATACACTCAGACCTCTTCTTCAAGGAGGATTTAAGTTCAAGTCGGCACTTCTCCACAGCCCCTGTAATATACAAAATGTGTGTGTACATAAAAAAGAGCCTTTTTTAGCCGCTTCTTAAGAAAACTATGAAATAAAGAGCCACCGTTACAGAGTTATGTGAAGTTACCTTCTGTGCAGCACGAAGCAGAACATAAACATAGCTCCGAACACAGGTATGGTTCAAGTTCTGTGAGGTGATGGATTGTCTTCATGCAGGCTTGATCCCCTTTTTTAGTCACAGTGTTGAACAAATCTCTTGCTTTATTGGCTCTGACTGGGCTCTTCTCAAGTATGGATTCTTTCTCCAACTCATTCAGGACACCATCTACCACAAGAGCTTCAAGCAGTTGGGTGATGTTTTCTGGTGACACTCTACTAACCAACTCCCTCTTAATTCTTTTAAGCTCACTCACTGCAAAAAGGAATACAGGTATAATTAAGACTTAAAATGCAGAGACAAAATCAAGCATGAAACTATTCAAATTTTTGTTTTTGCATTGCAAGATATGTTGTGGTTGTTGTTTTCTGGAGTCCTACAAAACAAAATAAATTGTGAAATATCATAATCACTCCATATGCTGAGTTATCAGTTTACTTTTATTCCTTACAATTTTAATCAATTCAGAAATACTGTATTAATCCCAAATATATATATATATATATATATATATATATATATATATATATATATATATATATATATATATAAAAATAAAGTATAAAACATCTTTCAAACTGTGAAAAAAAAGTTTAGCTACTTTTATTTCACCCCTTTCATCTATGATAATTCACAGCTGAATGATTTGTTCTTTTCAAAAGACATTATTCCAAATTAATTTATTAAACCTCCTTAAATTTATGACAAACATCTTCATGTAGTTTTTCTTTTACGTAACTTGGTCAGTTAGCCTTAAATTTATTTTATCAAATAAATATAGAATAACTATTAAACATAGTTATTCTATGTCTCAAACAGGTACCTGACATATTTTGACGTTCTACTGCCGTCTTCGTCAGATGTTCCCCAGCTGTTGTTCCCAGAATAAGAAGACCTCAAATCAGCTATATGATGACCTCTGCAAACAGGAAAATCACGGCAAGGACTGAGAAAGGGCCACAATAACCAACTGAGAGGAAAATAACAGCGTTTTACTATGGATTTAGAGGCAATAAGGAAGCAAGCTCATATAACCAGGAACTGGTAAGAGGCAAATACACCTGCAGAGGCGTGGACAGGTCACATTCCTTACATGGTCATATGACCATTGCACTCTGGAGATGAAGGCACTAGTCAGATCGCTGGGCTGGAACTGTCGTTTTTCCTTCCACACGCGGTGGTCTCCAAAGACGCGTCATTTAGTAAAATAAAAAAAATGAACAGGAATGTGTGAAAACTAATGTGAAACATATAAAAAAGCTATCAATATTCTCTGTGCTTTCAGCTTTGCCAGTCAGAGCGGTGTCCAAGTATGACGTCACGGTAACAAGGGTACCCTCCTTGTCTTCCTGTCCCTGCTAGGACCTCACACTTTTTGCACTGTTGGTTGCAGGAGCAACATCTTAACACTGCAAAGGGAATCCAGTTGGCTGACTTGACTGATGCTGAAAATTTACTGCAGTTGATCTCGACCTGTTCATGAATGATCATTTTCATGTGGGTGAGATCTAATGAAACGCCATTGTTTGGTTTAACATTTATGTTATAGAATATTTAGCAAAAAAAAAAAAAAGACATTACTTTAGCAACTTAAAAAACTTGCCAGTCTTCTCATGAATCGGCATCCCGGCAAGTCTCTCAACAAGTAGTGCTACTATCAAATGTTGAATGTAGATTCCACAAAAGAGAATAAATGAGTGTTGTTTGGTTTCAGGAGATTGCCTGTTCTCTCTAAATAGCACTGTCAGAGTTGAACACAGAGCTCTCTGTATGCAGAAGGATTCTGGAGTCGAATGTGAGGCCGTCTGACCGACAGCCACTGGCTTGAATCAGATCTGACCAGAACCACAGAGGCAGATCTACAGCAGAATGTCTGTGAACAAATAGAGGTTTGACTTCTTTGTTGCATTGCATCATTGTCCAAAATGATTGCCAAAGGTCTTATAAATTTGTTGAGTTTTATCTACAAATGACTTGATTTTGTTAAGGTAACAGCTGGTTAGTGAACAGGCTGACTCTGACTCTTCAGAAAAACACCAATAGTACTTCAGATTTTTTTTTGTAAATGAAGTGCAAGTAAAATCTCTGACCTTTTGAAAGAAAGTAGTATTCCCAGTCCTGCCCTGGTATGCACTTGTCACCCTGGCAACCAAGACACTGCAGGAAAGATGTGCTGTTCTCTGTATTTTAAACACATTACATGCCTCCATATTGTGTGGTTTTATTAGCTGTGTTCTCATTTGAAACAAGCTGCTATAGGTTATCCTAAGAAGCTGCTTTTATTGATAACCATACAAAAAAGGCCCAATACACAAAAGGTAAAAACTCCTACAGCCTGTAGCAGTGATAAGCAAAAACAGGAGGAAAAAAAGAAATAACATTCTGATAAAGTTTCATTTTTATGGAGGTGAATTAATATGTGTGTGTGCACTTATCCCAGCATGCACACTGAATACCAGCTTTGTTCAGTTCTGGCAGTGAAATAAAAAGTTCTACTCTACAGCTCGACCCTAATTAGATTAATTTTTACCAGGTGTTGTGAAAGTATTCTATCTATTCTACTTAAAACTTCAACATAAATTGAAAGCATTTATTTGTCATGAAGTTGTAGTTTTTAAGTGGACTAAATGCAGAGAAGAAGAGGCAGCCTCTAGATGAAGAATATTTAATGACCAAAAATTTCATATATTTACATACATATGAGCCAGAGCAAAACAAAATCAGGCATACAGGAGAAAAACACAGAAAGGAAACAGGGAGATGACGGGATTAGACAGGAGGAACCAGCAAGGAGTAACTGAGAATGAGGTTCATTACTGAACAAGAAGCAGATCGCTGATTAGAAATAGATTACAGGTGTGAGGGGAGAAAGAGACAGAGTGAGAGGGAAATACACATAAACTAGAAAAATTAAGGAAGGACTGAATTAAAGTAAGACAGAAATGAGACAGACCTGATAAAACCAAGGAATATGTAATTATCATCTAGAATGAAATAAAACACCAAAACAACACAAGATCCTAACATTATTATCATTTATTGTTTACAAAACACATAAAATAGAACAAGGTAGTATTTTAGGGTTTTGACATGGTCTAAAGCCAAAAGATTATCAAGTAAACTAAATGTATGTTATAAAAATCCCAAAAGAAAAAAATGTAACTCCAACTGAACAGAAAAAACCCTCAAAAATTACATTTGGTTTATTAAAATAAACATCTCACAAGAAAGACTTTACTAAGTGCCTTGACTTTTTATCAGATTAGTTTTTTTTTGTCTTCAATAAACATGCCTGCAGCAGGAGCATTATGTTTCCATTAATCATCCATCCAATTCAATTTAATGCACGTTTTCAATTCCTCCCAGGTGATCTAACAATTATTTTGACTTTCTAACCATTTAGATTTTCTTTTCTAAACTTTTCAAAATGTTCTAAATTACACAGCACTAAGTCTCCTGTTTATTCTTCTGGTTGTTGTTCTGCAGTGCGCTCCGTTGCTACAGGCTAGTCCTGGAGGACTGAGGCAAGTCAATTACGAGATACAATCTGCTTTCTCTGTACATAGAAGATGCTATAATCAGTTGGAATGATAGGGTGAAGTTGAATGCACTGTTTGATAAGAAGAATCAGTTTGGAAAAGCTCAACTTGACTTTTAATCTGTCTGTTTGATTGGAATGAATTGTTTTTGTAAAGAGCCTTGAGACAATATTTTTTGTAAATAATACAAATTAAATAGTAAATTATGCACTTTTTCATTAGTGCTTTAAATATTATATACATAATATATATATATATATATATATATATATATATATATATATATATATATACGTATATGTATATACGTATATATGTATATGTACGTATATATATATATATATATATATATATATATATATATATATATATATCAATACTGCATGGCCTTATATATATATATAGAGAGAGAACTTGACAATCTATTTAACAATAGAGGTAAACTATGTAACAGTCTATCTGGTCTCATTGTGATGCGTTGGGACTGTTTGTCTGATGGCAGCAGATTGAATCATACATAGAGAGGATATGATGAGACTCTGATGGTGATCAGAGTTCCTGTTAAACTGATGCTCAACGAAGGGGAAAACACTCTGGCATGGTTTCAGGTCTCCTCACTAACCTCTCCAGCTCCTTCCTTCTCAAAGCTCTGTGTACTGTGTTGAAGGTGCCGGTGGGGAGTATTGTTTCCATCAGTTTCATCAGTAAGTGCAGTCTCTAGTGGTTCACTTTCATCAGGTGAGGTCAGAGAAATATACTCGATAGTGTCGGGCACTGTTTGTCTGCTTTCTCGTCGGCTGCTCCTGATACAGCGTACCTTAAATACCAGGAGCTCTTGAGATCTTCCATACAGGAGGATCTTTTCATTTTGGTCACGATTAATCTCCTGAACATATGTGAGCGCTGCTGGAACACTGACGATGCAGGAAATCAATACTGCATGGCCTTAGGAAGCATCTCCTTCACAACAACAGACCAGAGCCTAATTACCACATCAGAATCCCTGATCTGCTGCTCCGTTCTGCCACTATGCTTCACTTTCATAACACATTATAATGCTGGTGGGATCAAAGTAACTGCTGCTTTTGCCTTTAAACACTAACTGCTTACCCTATAGTTCTCATCACTGTTCAACAGACTTTATGTTTTTTTTGCGTGTGTTAGCGAAACAAATCTTACATTGCTCTGGGGGAGGAAAAAAGAGCAAAATGTGTGTTTACATAAGGCACTATGTTTTTCTTGTTTAGCGTCCTGATTGTGGGGCGTGAAACTACACACGTCCAATTCAAAGCAGAGATTCCTCCACTAGAACAGAAGCAATTAGTGTCTGGAGGCGGCCGAGAATGAGCCAGGGTGGATTCTTTCACATGACTGAGTGTAGAAACATGAATTTTGACATTTGGTTTGGTTTTCCTCTTTTTTTTACAAAAGCCTATGCCTACTGAAAATGTCCATAACAATAGTGGCTTAAAGTGAACCATAGCAACAAAGTTACAAAGGAGACTGCAAGTATTTTTTTCAGTCAGCAGGGGGTGGGGAAGGGTTGCTTGTTGTGTTCAAAAATAGATCTTTTTTTCTTGTCAGGTGGCAGTGAAGCAAATTTAACATGTTGAGCCTGCTGTCATCTGAAGCAGAAAGATGGAGAAAATACTCAGAAGACAGTGTGAGAATCTTTTTTTTTTTTTACTCTAAGCTTCAAAATGAAAAAAAGAATATACAGAAAACCGACCTGCTGTCAGTTCTGTTTTATTTATTTGAACCTAATGGTTCGGGCTTTGCCAGGTTCTAAAATGATGCAAAAAATGGCTTAAAGTGTACAGAAACACGTGAAGGATTCCACGCCGTCATTATTTATTAAGTAGAGATGGAGCCTAAAGACGTGTCAAAAGCTAAGAATACCTCACATTCAGTAACTTGTGGAGCCAGACCAGTTATCTGTTTTGGTTTTTCAGTCAATCACCTCATTGTGGACCGATCATTTTCTTCTTTATGGCTTTGCTTCATTGCTTACATCAACAAATTTTTTAACAATTGATTCTAGAAAACTTTAGTACGCAGATGAATTATGGATGAAGTCAATGTGACTGGCAGGTGTCCAGGTCCTGTGGCCACACAACAATCCCAGGGCATTACCCCTCCACCTCTGTGTCTAACAAATGAAATGAAAACAACAGGTGGACCGAGATTTTTATTCTGATTTTTCACACAGTTCTAGGTTAGTTTGGACTTTCTTTTTTCTCAATGAAAGCATCGTCTTAAAGCTGCATTTTGTATTCACACAGGTTATCTTCATGCATGTTGATATGTTTGATGATCTGAAGAATTAAAGTGCAATTAAAAGCAAAAAGAAGGCTGCCAATAGGTTTTCACTGCACTGCAATTACAATCTGATTTTCTACCGGTAGGATTTAATCTAAGGATTAGCCGAGTTGGACCTTATTTAACATAAAGATGAACCTGCAAGGAAGTAAGCCTCTCTTCTTCAAAGGTTAATCTATTTACAGTCTTCTTCCAGTCTGGCTTGTGCTAATGTGAGCCCAGCACATCTCTGATTAAAGAGAGAGGATTAAAACTGTCTGTTATTATCCATCAACACGGAACTACACTTTCTTCAGTTCCGTAATATAATTGCAGCAGGACAATATTCAATCAACAAACACAAAAGAAGGATTAAATGAAGTGCTTCCAGTTTGATTCAAGTGATTGCAATATAAAGAGTCACGATCAATCAAAACTATTTATTTCTGCCCTTGTTTCATTTTAGCAATTGCCTCTTTCTTTGTTCTCAGTTAATCCAGGCAGAAGTTTTAATCCTGGTATTTCCAATATAGTCCAATATTATTGCATCTTCAAAGATCTTTTTTTTTTGTGCTAACATTAGTACATTCTTTGTGAAAGATGAAAAAGAAAAAGAAATGAGAAAGATATATAAAAAAAAAGAATCTGATTTGAATGTTGTAGAAAATTATAAATCCAAACCCAGAACAGCCTGAAAAAAACCAAAAAAAACAACAACAAAAAATTAAAAAAGTCTGGTGCAGATTTTTAATTAACATACTTCTTTGGTGTCACATTTAAAAGTTTAAAAAACTTTAAAGCTGCATATAGGAATTGAATAAAACTTAAAAAAGCCAAAAATAAGAAAAAATAATAAGAAACATGGTATAATTTAAAAAGAACTGATCAAACAAACATAGTTGCGATTCAGGAATTTTACAGTCATGCTACAGGACAGCAGACACTCCTCACACACACCAGATGAACAGACACACTGATCTCCAGTTAACTTTGAGGACTTATTAACAAAATAGTTCAGCCTTCCAGTCAAAATATCCAGTCAATAGTGACTGATAGGCAATCTAACTGCTAAAGAAAAGAAAAATATATTGAATAATAAGTGAAGGATCAAATGAAATTAACAGACTATGATGAAACGTTATAAAATAATAAAAATGTTTTTGACTAATCATTAGAAACAAGATCAGCGGAACCAATTAAACAGAGATATTACGACTCAAAGTGAACAGGGACGAATCATAAAAACTCGAACATGTGCTTCGAGTGTCCAGACCAAGGAAAACATGGCTTCAGAGCTCTTTGATACAATGGGGTGGGTGTGCGTGAGAAAAAGATCAAAAGAGGGTGACCTTGGTTTTAGATTGTTATTTTAATCTCTAATTTGGATGCAGTCATTTCAAAATCGAGCCAGCATGAGTCACAAAAAAACCATCATAATCACACGGCTTACATACAGCAACTCCAACGACAAACATTCAACCAACATAACTTTGTTACGTTTTTTTACTCAGCCCAGACACTTCATGGGAGCTTTGCTCTTATAATGAGCTGATTGGGGTCAATCAGATTCAAAATGAAGTTTGCAGGCCGGTCCAAGAGAAAGGTTCTATGGCTGGAATGGCAGGATGGTTCTTTGGAAAGAGCTACGAGTCGAATGAGGGAGAGCCCACTCCGGAACCGACTCAATAAGCCTCAACCCTATTGATTGGAGTTTGCAAAACAGCCAATCCAGGAACACCATTCATTTTCCTTGGCAGTGATTGGCTGAACACCCAAAAGCAGACACAAGAAAGACTGTAGAGATTAACTTCTATGGCTGTGTTAAGCTTCCACTGTGCATGGTAATGAATAGTAAGGCATATTCAGCGTGTTTTGTGAAGAATAGGAAGTATTTTAGACTTGGTTTCAAGTGTTTTAGCTATTCACTGTTCCATATAACGGGAGTCCTCTGAATACATAGCAACCCATCTAAACTGCAGCCAGCTTAGTTTTGAATTAATGCGAGAAGCCAAGAGCTTCATGGTAATTTTACCATGGAGAGATTCACATCTTTGGTCAGAGAACATGAGACGGCAATGACACAAGCAGGAACCCCGACGGGCGTTTTCAGTTATTTGCACATTCCAAAAGTGTGGATTCTAGTCTTGATGTCAAATACATACAAATGAAAAATGGAATGAAGATCTGGTCATTTGAATGTTGCCACTCTGCAACAAGAGTTCACTCACATTACTTTGTAACAACCAGCTTCAAAAGAATCTAATTGTTTGGGATCGTCACGTCTCTACCTATCATCCCCCACCATCTGACCACAGGAAGCAGACAATAACAAATATAACATGTTCGACAATGTTTTCAATATTTTCAGCCAGAAGAAAGCATTATATTTAGCTAATAAACGCAGTTAGTGCAGGCCACGGCACCGCTCACCCACCTGGTCACCATCAAATCGCACTAATTACAGCTGGAGCAGGGCAGGCCTAGATTTGCCACTATATACCACATTTGGCATGTGGTTTATAGTGGCAGTGTTTTAAAAATAATACAAGTTCGGAAACTTACCCTGAGACACTGAAAACTGTTCTGGAATCCTGGATCACACACTCAAAGTGGTTCCCCTCCACTGTCTTGAGAGAAGACATGTTCATTGCTAAACCAAACTCTCTGTTACACAACATTGAATATTCTTACTTCATCTGCGTGTTTCAAACCAAAGGCAAATCTCTTGTTTGGGCACACAATGTACCGTCACATTCATGTCTGGTGTAAATGGGAAAACTGGTCAAATCTTCCAGGTCACTTGTCATGTCTAGCTGAATAGAAAAATTATTATTATTTGTTGTTGTTTTATACACAGGACATCATGTGTCTTTACCATTAACAGTCTTCTACTCCTCAGTGCAAAGTGTCACCCTAAAGGGCACTGAGTTTCGCTGTTCAGGAACCTTTTTCCCACATATAATGAGCAAGATGTTTTCTGAACAGGACAGACGCAGATGGAGACGAGTTGTGTGTGGCTCTCCAGCTTTTTCTATCTGGAGCCTGAAGCTTTCTGAACTCTCTGACTGCGTGTGAAGCAAGGCATTTAACACATTACTGGTTGAAGGTTGTTGTTTAAAGTTTAATGAGAGCCTCCTACTGTGGACTGAAGTCTTGCGTTTTACTCTTCCCCCTATAACTAAATCATAATTTCACATAATTTTAGTTGTAATCCAGCCACGTTTCACACATTTTTTGTCGAGCAATTCAAGGCTTTGAATCTGAGCCTCTAATGAGTAACAACGTTCCTCATATTAACTGAATTGCTGGTCTGTTTCGCTGGACTCACTCCACAATTAATCAGAAGCAGTTTGGTAATCAAAGCTCGAAAAAAGAAAATAGTCGCCAAATAATCATTTCTGACAACAAATTTGTGTAAGCACGTAAGTAAGCATTTGTAAAGTTCATTTATGTAGCAGCATTCACAGAATGAAGCCATCAAATGATGCATAAAGACAGAGCAGAAAGATTCAAAACTGCTGTAGCTAAATGCAATGTGGATAACTTATCCTCTCTAAACCATTCACTGCAACTACAGATACGCATCAGTTATGGCTGCTGGATAACATGGAGCTATTTAACCTAAAGGCATACACAACAATTAGAGGCTAGTTGTTGGAAATTAATTGTTGGGAACCTGACAGCACAGGGCACAGTGTGCCAAGTGTGGGTGTGATTAGGCTGTTCACAAGGTTTTCTGGAGTGAGCTGCAGCTTGTGGGTTTCTACTCTCCTGGCAGTGAGGCCGCATCCTCTCATCCAATCAATCACCCCGAAACACACGATTGAACAAGTCCCAGTCAAGGAGTAACCGATGCTCAGTGTCAGGAAAGCAGTACCTAGCTGTAGCTCAAGAGAAGCACGTGTGGAAACCATGCAGAACCACTGAGTCGGTGGAGGAGAGTCTCCATATGTTAATTGGCTGCTATTATCTACTAATTACATGGCGCATTGTGTGACAACCAAAGCTCAGCGTATCTATGCTCTGAGCTCTGATTGGACAAAGTCATTGGAGAGCCAATTATCTAAATATCACATATCCGTTAATGCAATATAATGATGCTTTCTATAGGCAGTGAAGAGAGATAATTCCTAAGCTCTATAAACTCTGGAGACTTCATAAACTATCAGTTATTTTGGTGTGATATTTGTTTTTAAAGAAGTAAACATTAACACATATTTAAAGCTCACTTATTGGTTAATTTTGAAAAATCAATACAGAATGAAAAGCTATCTTCAAATCCGACTCTTGATAAGCTGAGAAAAAGCTGCACCTTTATTCTATGATTCATGACTGAGAGCATCGTTACTGTTCCCTCCGGATGCAGAGGGTGATTAAATACATTTAAATTATAAGTAGTTGTTAGTAATTTAGCAGCAGAAACGGTTCTGACAGTTTCCTGCTCTGGAGGATAGAGGTGGGCTTTAACAAAGACAGCACTAATGATCCTATGAATAATAGTTACAGCTCATCAAGCTGAGAAGGGTTCAGGGTCTTTCCCAAACAATATGAAGTCTATCATTCCACAGTTTCACAGAAAACATTTACCACACATGCCAATCTTCACAAGCAATTACACTTAAGGTCAAGACATTGAATGTTTGCAGACATTCCATAAAAAATAAAAAAATAAAAAAAAATAAATAAAAATAAAAGCAAAAGAAAGCAAAAGCTCAATCTTAGCTTACATGCCTCACTTAACATGTTAAATGTTTATAAGTTAGAAAAACGCTGAACAAAAATGGCATATTGAAATGTTCAGCTGGAGAAAAACAAGTTGCTTTTCACTGAGTTGCAACACTGGATGTGTGAACTGAGAGCAAGTTGAGGTGACGGTACAATCCACCACACCGTTTAGTATAAAACTAAATGGATCACACAATCAATCAATCAATCAATCAATCAATCAATCAATCAATCAATCAACTTTATTTGTATAGCATATTTCAGCAACAAGGCTGTTCAAAGTGCTTTACACCATAAATACACAAAAATACAGTGAAAGAAGACACAGTCAACAATTGTAACATAAAGTTTTGTTTATCACACATCAGAATGTTTATCAATGTTTCATTTATAATGTATTAAAAGCAACTCTAAACAGGTTTGTTTTAAGTCAGGATTTAAAGGAACTCAGTGTTTCAGCTGTTTTGCAGTTTTCATAAAGTTTGTTCAGGTACGTCATCATAACTGTTGAGCACGGCGGGGGAAGGATGATGGTTTGGACTTTTTGCATTCATGTAGCCTGGATACTTTCAGACCTGGTTAGCCTTAAGCATCGGTCTATCAAGGGTTGATAGACTTTATGTTGAGTGGCATTCTTCTCTACTTCAGGTAATTCAAGCACTGAATACTAATGTTTTAACATCCAGGCTTTAGTCTCTGATTTCTCTTTTATTTAGGTTTAGGTTGACTTACTTGTGAGCGCTGTGTTCCATGTCTTTTAACTTCCTGTTTCCCTGTGACTCATGGATCTGAGTTTCTTTGTCACCCTTCATATTTTTGTATTTTAACCCTTTTGTTTTATGTTTCTACAGTCTTCTGGGTTTTGTTTGTTTGTTTCTGTTCAGTCATTTCTCCTCTTAAAATCCCTCAGTGGTTTCTGACTTGGTTTATGCCTCCCTGCAGTGGCAACACATTCTTTGATTAGACTCACCTGATCCTGGTGCCAATAATCAACCTTTAAGTTCTGTGGCAGATCCTTCACTTTCTCATATTTGCTTGTTTCTTGTGATGCTTGCTGGCTTTGCCTTTGGAGGTTTCTCCTCTCCCTGATGTCCTTGTTTTTTGTGTGTGTGATTTTTTATTTTTTTATTTTTTATCTTTATTAAACTTTATATTTAACATAAATATGTGAAGAAAAGAAATGCAAACAAAAGGCACTCATCTCTCTCCTGAATTTCTGTTGTGCACATTTTAATATTTGCTATATTAGAATAGGAGAAAGACAATAATTTGACTCTCAAGACATGCAAAATGCTAAAGTTGATTGAAAGGTATTATCAGATTTTTACAAGCTGAACAGGTGACTGGGGGTCAGTTTTTAGATTCATTTAACTTAAGAAAGAAGATTTGAAAATAAGGATGCTGAAGAAAGTTTCCAGAACCCTTGATATGGTTCTGCTCTGCAACAAAAGCAGTCAACATTTCAGCCTACAAGACTTAATCCAAGATGAGATCATAACTGCTGGGAGAAAACCTTCAAAGAAAAAAAAAAAAAGAAAAAATGAATAAAACAAACATTTCTGAGTTAAGAGCTTCATTTGTATGACTACTTCTGAGAAGATACTCATTTGCATACTTTAGATCAAGAGTCACATTTATTGAGCTCGCTTGGACAAATGTTTATTAATAAAATGGTGAAAAAGTTCTTAAAATTGTGATGTTTGCAAAGAATTTGCCCTTGAACAGAAAAGCTGCTGGAAGATAAAAGATGTTTCAGAAAGACTCTGTGCCCTTAAGACACCTTCTGAGGAGAAAACTGATAAAACAAGCGGCCATGATTTTTACCAGGCTTTCTTGAGAAGATCATTTTTCCCCCCTTCTGAGAATTATACTGTGTGATCTTGAGACAGAGGCCCGTATAAATTGCTCATAAATACATCTTGTTCACTCAATCTGTACACTCACATGTTACTGAAAGCAGAACTACTGATTCACATGCCCGCCAACACTGCAGCGTTTGTGAATCTGTCCCTTTCCTGTCAATCTGGGACAGAACCCGAATTAAGAAGTTTAGTTGGACTCAAACACCACAGGAATCGCTTAAGATCAGCAAAGTTAAAAGTTCCAATTCTTATTTTAATAATTTCAAAATCAGAACTATACCTTCAGCAAAACTAATAAAAGTAGCTGTAACAAATCAAAGTAGTTTTTCAAAAGTTGGTTCCAAGAAGAAAAAATCAAATAAAACGCAGGTCTTTTGGGTGTTTCCACAACTACACACTGAGATTTCTGTTCTTCTTTGCAAGAAAACTGCAGCTTGTTGAGATGGAGATCTTCTCTAGATACCATTTTTGAGGTCTTGCTAGACATTTTCCATTGCATTTGGGCTCGGACTTTGACTGTTCCACTCTAGTATTTGATCTAAGACAGTGGTCAATTGCTGACATCAGCACTGAGGTGCATCAACATCTATTAAAGGCTTGAATAGCTTCGCTTATGGGCTAATTCCTTTTAGCACAACTGGACATAACAATAGTCTTTTCCAGTGTCGAATCAACTTGAATTTCAAATCAGAAATAATCTCCCAGTGGGGGTTTGTATGTAATGCAACAAAATGTGAATATGTTTTATGGACTGTATTGTTCACTGAAGTAAGGTTTAGGTAAAAATCAGGGACAGGTGAGGTCAACGCTCAGAGGCACAGATATCAAAGAATCAGCTCCCAGGGTTCCGGTGTTGTGTGAGCTTCCTGCTGCTCCCTGCAAGTGGAGCAGCAGGACGAGAAGATTGAACTCTGTGGGTCGGTAGAAAAAGCGATAACAGAGAACCTGACCAACCACACCAGAACCATGGCATAGTAATAAACAATGTATAACAAATTGGCTAAAATGACATTTAAAAAAATCAAGTTTATTCGAGGCCTTTTCTTTAGATTTAGTTAATATATTAACTTGACATTAACTTGACATGAACAAAGACACAGTGGGACGGATCATGTGGGAATTTATGCAGATGGAGAGCCTGACTAAAACTCCCTGGATGACAGATAAATTCTGGGGTTCATTATGAGTCTCTGCTTATTTCCAAGCAGAACAAGCCCAAAAAAGCGCAGCCCATGACTCATTAAATTTGCAAGTGACTTTAGAAGAAAAAACAAAACAAGCCCAAAGCCGCTTAAAATAATTGGACTTGGCGACAGAAGCTCAGAATATTTCCTGTTTTTCCAACAACAAAATGCGCATCTCCCTCCTCCCTCTATTGTTGACATTTCTGTTGCTGCTGATACTGTCGCATAGAAACGGTTGACTCTCCCTGGAGTAAATACAATTACTTTCCAAAAGAAAATAGTAACACAAAGTGACGCAAAGTGATTTCAACAAGTAACTGTAATCTGACGACTGGATTTAAAATACGTCAGGACATTCAGTGACGTCAGTAATGTGTTACTGACGTCACTGAATGTGATAAATCAAGGTTGAGAGACTCCTAGGCAGGAAAGCCCAAATTACCCAAAGAAAGTGATATGCAAATATTCCTCATCTATAACAGC
This sequence comes from Poeciliopsis turneri, assembly GCA_922788865.1. Classification (NCBI taxonomy): domain Eukaryota; kingdom Metazoa; phylum Chordata; class Actinopteri; order Cyprinodontiformes; family Poeciliidae; genus Poeciliopsis; species Poeciliopsis turneri. The sequence goes on along the minus strand of CAKLNU010001061.1, from coordinate 1,427,295 downwards.
CTGGTTGTTTGGATCCTGCGGCAGTTCATGACTCTCACATGTGAGAGCCGCTCAAAAGCAAAGAATTTTGTTTTTTTTAACTGTTGAGTCAAGATCTGTTAGTATTTTTTTTCTACCACTGTGCTGGTGTTGAACTGAACATTCGGGTTTGCAAGGGAAGAAAAGGACCACGACTAGATCTGTCACAAAAATGCTTTGAAAAAGTTCAGAAGCAGTTTGGCTTTGGGATCACAAAAGTCAAACTTTAGCTGGAAAGCAAAAAAAAAAAAAAACAACCTTTGAGCCTATTTCAACTGGAAGTCTAATTCTGTGTGATTTCTGTTCATTTGTTTTTCATCTGAGTTGGATCACTCGAGGGAGAAGTTCCACAGCCTGGAGGAAAATACTTCTGAACCAACCAGAGCTGGAATCAGTCAAAAGTCCCTCGTCTGTCACAGCGCTTCCTAGTGCCAGCTCCTCACCTTTGACCTTGTTTCCCAATCTATGACCTCACTGTCTGGAGCCGGTCCTTAGGTGGACAATGAGATCAACTCTGATACACACAAAGAAGAATTGGTTGGGTGGTTTTACAGTAGATATGTGTTTTTCTCAGAATCTATGGTAAAAATCTATGCTTCTTAACCCACATGAGTTTATTAGTTTTGTGCTGTTCTCTGATTATTTGCAGAAAGGAAAACTTCAGTCAAAACTCTACAATCTCTCACAAAAAACAAAACAAAAAATGTTTTATTGTCAAAACATCCAACACATCCATCATACAGGCTGATTCTGCTTAATTCAACTAAACTCTCTTGTGCTCAACTTAAAACCATAGTAGCATTTACACAAACTGTAAAAACAACTTCAACAACCCCACATAACACCGGCTGTGCAGATCAATGGAATCGTTTCTCTATATGTGACAGATTTTATAATGACCGACTAGAATAGAAAAAGAAAAAACAGATCACACTAAACACAATCGGCCTCTCTTTGCCTCGCTGGGTCAAGGCCTTGTCTACATCATAGGCTATGCTGTCATTAGCAAGGCAACGTGGGAAGAATCCTCTGAGTGATGAATTTATCAATTTGATGTTCCATCAGTCTGCTCTCCTGTTTCCTCCACAGCTGCAGTCTGGACACACGGCCACCTTTCGCTGCCATGTAAAGAAGAAGTCTTTGTTGGCGTTCGGGAGGGGACGGTACGGTGGACGGTACGGTGGACGGTACGGTGGACGGTACGGTGGACGGTACGGTGGGCGGTACGGTGGACGGTTCAGTGGACGGTACGGTGGACGGTACGGTGGGAGGTACGGTGGACGGTTCAGTGGACGGTGGAGAACTGCTGGTTTCAGCACTTATGTTGGGATAACAATGGAAGATACCATATTGTGATATGAATGCACAATTGGTGATGCTACCACAGCTGTTGCCCTTGTGTGTTGGCAACAATAACATTTCTTCCTCTTCTTCTCACTATCTATGTTTGCATCCAATTGTCATGCAAATTTTGAGAGAGCTTTTTAAAACATCTCAAAAAAGTAAAAGCGAATTAGGCACATTTCCATCTTCTGGTTTGGAGAAAATCAACAAGGCATGCAAAGCGTGACATCATCAGATGTTGGTGCAGTTGGCTGTAATGAAGAGAAAGTGGAAATGGAAATCAAGCACAGACAACATATTTCAGAAAAATGGACAGTTCTTTAGAAATGTGTTGCTGTTGGCTAAGTTGTGATTGTCTGTCATGTCTGCTGGTATTGGCGACGCCACAGTATCTGCTGTCAGGGAACAAAGAAACAGAAATCCAATTTCAATGCATGCAGTTTGGAGGAAAACAGCCGGTCAGTCGTGTGAGGTACCTTTGGTCTAACTTGGGGGGATGTGTCCATTTTTGTGGCAGACGGGTGACCTGTTGACCTTTAATAGCGTCAGCCTGATTGACGTGTCGCTTATTACACACACCTGTGCGTGCACCTACCTACGTTCTACCTTTTAGAACATGTTAATTTGAAAGTTCATAACAGTTCAATTGCTATTGCAAGGGAGGAACATTTTGATTGCTTTCAGTGTCAAAGGTTTAAAGGTGTGTTCAGTGATTGTCAAAACGTGTGAGTGTGCTTTTCCTTCTCCATGGCTGCTGGTTTTGTGAATTGCAGGACAGTTTTTGTTTTACTCTGCCTGCAATAGCAAAAAAAAAAAAAAAACCTGTTTTGTGCACAAAAATATTTCTCCCAAAATTTTGATCATGTTTTCTTTGGAAAATGTGAGACATGTCTGTCTTTATTTTATTCCTCCGAGGTTTTTGCTGTGGAACTCTCAAACGTATTTTTAGCCTCAACTGTGACCTTGACTTATGCAAGTGAGGCCTCATGTTTTTCTAGGCTGTGTTGTGAGCTGTTGGGTGAGTTGTTGATGCACATTTGGAGGAATTTTATGTGATAGGCTGATGGACGGTAATGTCTTTGGTCCTCATCTGTTTTTGAGTCGCTGTAGATCAGTGTGCTGCATTTTGAGTGTATGTGTGTGTTTGTGTGATTTTGTCACACTATTTAACTGAAGAATTCGTAAGAGAGGACAATTACTTTTCTCACAGCACTCTAAAGGTTCGATTCTTTTTACTTTGTATGTCACAAAACTTTGAAATGAAGAGAAAGTCTGCTTATTTTTCCCATAAACAGTAAAACACAGGGACTGTAGGATTGATGTGTTAATGTTAAAAAAGTTATTTTTTTAAGTACTAAGAGTGCTGTGTGGAAGACGGAAGTTACATGTGTTAATGTTACCTACACAACATCTGAAGGGCCATGTTTCTCTTTTAACTTTCTAAATTCATTTTAGATAACATACTTTTCTTCAAAGCATTTTTTTATTAGCTAGGTAATCATCCAGATGAAACATATCACGTTGTGATATGTGTAACCAATAAATCGATTAATCGCATGATAAATTAAAATAAACTCGATGATTATCATTTGGGTGATTTATCATTTTTCTATGTTGTATATTTTTTGTTGTTGTTTTTTTTTACACAATCTGGGTTATAATAGTCTTCAGTCTGGTGCTTTGGTCTCAACTAGCCCTCTGTTTGAAGAGCAATTTGGTTTACAGAGACTTCATAATTCATTTTATTTGTTGTTGTATTGTTGTTTATTTTGTTTCAATTTAAATAGATAAATGTAACAGTTTGACAACTTAAATTGTCAAATGTTCATTACCATTCAAACTTTACTGATCAGAAAGTGTTCTTGCATTACTTATTTATTTATCACTTTATTTATCACTTGAAAACGGTTTTGAAACACTAACATTATCGTTTGTCGCCCAGCAAAATTTGCTGTGGTGGCTGGCTTATCTGTCAATGAATGAATACAAGTTTTAGCTGTTGGGGTCAGTGAATGAAATCTATCATAATGTGCTGAACTGCTGTGATCCATCATCACACACTGACAGAGACTTTTCCTTTTCCGGTCACTTGGAAGAAACAGCTGTGAACATAACGCTACGAGAAGTTGTGACAAAATCCCAGCTGTTTGGTGGAGCTTTGAAGCGACTGCATTTCTAGCAGAGGAAGCGTCTGGCTGCTGCTCGCTTCGCTCCCCGCTGACAGAAAGCTGGCTGAAAATTCCTCGCTGTGGCTGCGCGTCGCATTCAACACACTCAGGGCAGGGAAGGGAGTTCTTCTTCCTCTCTGTCACTCTCTCTCTCTTCCCCTTTCTCCCCTCACCCTCTCTCACACAGCTCAGCATCGCCACTGACACGACTCATAAATCCACCCGTTTTATGCTCCTCAGTCCTTCAGAGCCACTTGGAGAGAGGATTTGTGTAACAGCTCCAGTTAGAGGTGAGTCATCCTTTATGTCTGTCTCCTCATTTATGAAATTCTACTACAACTCCCATCACGTCTGCTGTATGAAATGTACTTTTCCTTTTAAACTGTCACAAAGAAATGCGGGTAAGAGGCAGACACTTGCACATAAACACATATATTTATTAGGGATAATAATAATAATAATAATTGCTATTATTATTTATTGTCGTCTCTGCACATTTTAGATTTTTTTTCCTACTTTCTGCATCCAGGACAGCTGTCTCATTTGCTAAACTTTATTCCATTTTTTTTTTTTTTTTTTTACATTTAGAAATTTGGAAAGCTGTAAGAACCTATTTTCTGAACTCTACATTGAGCAGAGTCAGCACCTCTGCACAAGTTGCGGATACTCATTCATAAAGAGATTTTAATTTTAATCATGCCCAAAATGATTTCAGCTTCCCAACTTAGTGAGTTGACTCCCCAGTATGTGCAGTTTGTTCATGGCTGTGAGGGAAATCACTTCCACATGCACTGATCCTGTATGTGCTGAGGGTTTGTCGCTAAACGTTACAGATGATGAGGCGATGAGATGCAGCTGCTCGGCTACATCCTGTGGATCCAGAGACGCAGCAGAGCTTATCAGTCAGATCTGCTGCAGTTCAAGTTTCTATAGATGCCGTCCGAGCAGCGTGTTGCCAAGAAAAGTACACGCGTGTCCTCACAGCTGGTGGCACTTATTTGGAAGTGCAAAATCCAAAAACTCGGGTAAGAATTGTTGAGGACAGGAAGTGAAAAAGGGTAGGCAATTAGCACCATCAAGAGCTCACAAATTCAATTCCGTTGTGCAGAATCTCTCTCTCGTCTCGTTTTAGAAATAAAACTGTGAAGAAAACATCATCTTTTTCTGAAGGATCGGGCTAAATGGGAGCAGCCGCAGCGTGGCGGCCAGCTCCCTCAGGGTTTTAAATGTGGCTCCTGACAAACACGTCCATCGCTCACCTCTCACACCAAAACCATGTCCGTCTTTTATCTCCATTGTCTGCTTTACATTATGACGGGCTCATCTCTGCTGAATGCTTGTTGGGTGAATGATCTGCAGAGGGACTGTTGTTCTATTAAAACTCTACAGTGATTCAACGGAGAGAAGTGGTTATGAAAGGACAGCTGGATTATTTTACTGGTGTAATGTGACAGGAGCAGAAGGAAAGCAGCTCTCAGCAGGAACCAAGAATCAAAGATCTTTTTTAAAAAGAGGTTTTTCTAGCACTAGCGGCCTTTATTTGCAGTAGATTAGACAGGAAATAGGCAGAGAGCGAAGGGTTGGGAATCGAACCACAAACAGCCGTGTTGAAGACTAATATTCTCTGTAGGTAGCGTCTACCCTGCCTCTACTCCATCCACCAGCCCAAACCAAACAGCTTCACATCTCAGCCAAAAACACTGGTATTTCTCTGTACCGCATTTATCTTTGAATTTTCCGTGGCATTGTTTCGGTCAGCGTCTGCAAAGTCACAGGATTTATTTCCCTCCAGTGCTGTACTGGTGGCCGCTTGAACTCTGGCCACCGCAGTTCAAGCGATCAGCTTTACTGACATCAGCGCCTCATCCTCCCTGAACCACCGTTTCAATATTTCACCTCCATGAATCCCGGGTTTGTTATCTCGGGTCATCCCCGTGTCTTCAGGGTAGAATCAATCCATCGATAGAATAACCTGATCATTCAGTGTCTCCAGCCAGTCAGCTGACCTCATAACGTTGGCGAACTTTGACCTGAACTGCAGCAGCCCCACATCACAGCGCTGCGACCACAGGTGTTACACCGCAGACGGTCTTCCTCTCCACTCACCCTGATGTTCCCATCACTCTGGAAGAGGATAAATCTGGACTCATCAGACCACATGACCTCCTCCCGTCGCTCTGGGGTCCACTCGTTATGCTTCCTTCCAAACCGAAGCCTTTTCTCCGGTTAGCCTCACTGCTCAGTAGTTCTCTTGTGGATATACAGCTGTTCAGTCCCAAACCACTGAGGTCCCTTCACACTGTGCATGTGGAAATACTCTTACTTTCACTGGTTAACAACGCCCTGAGAGCTACTGTTGTTGTTCTGTGATTTGATGTCATCAAACATTTAAGTTATCACCAATCATTCTGGGTTTTTTTACCAACCACATTTCTCCCTCAAGGATGATTGTTTCCTATTTTCTTGAGCAATGCATTGACAGTTCTCAACCCAGTTTTACTTGAGAAGCTACTCAATGGCATTAGCATAACTGCCAGCTGGAAGATATTCGCCCAGGCAGTAATTCTCCAATAGGAGGCTCATAACTGTTTGCTTAGTTCAATTTAGTTCAACTTTTTGTTTCATGAAACATCATTGGAGGTTGTTGTCACAGTTGACAAGCACAACAGAGAAGAAATCACCTTCCCAATATTTCTCTGCACATTTTTCTAATAATCTGTTATTGTCATTATGGCATAGTGATAGTAGATGTCCTACAAAATCGAATAGAAGACTAAAAACTAAGTCTGTAACTTAAAAGGTGAATCAAAGGAGACACATCTTAATTGGTTGATGTTTTAACAGACAGTTGCATGATTTGGAAATCATCAGCTGCATATCTGCAGCACCTGCCAGATCTTTGCAATTTTAAATATTCAGTGTTCTGCATGCAGACGGCTGCTTTAGGGTTCTAAGATTCTTGCTTTACTTGCTCACAAGTGTAAAATACGTACTGATAACGAAAGCATCACAGAGCAGGAGCAGCTAAACCAACAGTCCAGTTTATTTATCTGTCTTAACATCAGAGAGGACAAATCTGAGCCTGTTCACCTGCAGTGGCATCTTTTGATGTGTCATATGCCTCATCAGGGTGACATTCCTTCAAAGATGGAGCATGCGCTCTAAAAAGAGTCTCTATTACATATCTGCATGTGGAGGCAATTCTGCTGCCACTGGAGACGACTGATGTTAAGAGCTGAGCTGATCTGTAACAAACATTATTTCAGGCACAGTTTGACTCTTATAAAACCTTTTTCTATGTGTGAATGCACAAGGCATGTAGATTGAGAAAAGGACAATACGTATAGCAGGACCTCAGAACAGAGTTAATTCTTTTCTTTGATGTGCTGAACTTTTGTTCTATCTATAAATACAGTAAATAAATGTTGAGCAGGAGAGGCACCACCACTGCTCTTTATGTTTGCCATTTCTGTTTCATAAAGGATTAATATTCCTTTTCATGTATCACATGTAAAGGATACATGTGATCCTATTGAGTTCTTGTTCTGCATCTAATATAGTGAATGTGGTTTAATTTCCCTGCAAATATGGATCCTTGAACCATAAAATATATGATAAATGACAAAAGAATTATACAGCATGTAGCTGAAAGACATATTTAAAAGTTCTTTAGTTATCCATGAATAATCAGCTCCATGAATAACCAGCTTCGCTGGACTAACGAATCTGCGGTGATTTGACAGCAAAAGTCTGTAGCAGATGTGATCTAAAGGTGTTGAACCCTAATGGCATAAATGCACAGGCTGACTTGAAACCACACATCACAACACGTCGCAATGGTATAATTTTGCTGCGAGGTTCTGTCAGCTACCTTGTTATTAATATGAACATTTCTTCCATGCAAATCTGCTGGCAGCAATCACCAACAGATAATTAGGTTGAGACATCCTGCAGCTCCAAACTACGAGTCGGATCTGGAATGGTGATACCGGCGTTATTCTGGGTGGAACATTCAGAAGAGAGATAGAGAGAAAAAAAAAAAAACACATCACCTAACAAGCAGTGTGCTTTTGATAGTGTATCCCTGGCAACCTTTAAAAAGCACTTCTGACTGTGCTCTGTTCCCGTGTCATTGGATTCAGTGGCATCATGAGATGAGCCGCAGATTGAGGTCTCTGTGTGGCAGTTCGGGCCGATCGGCGGTCCAACATTCAGCCGCGCTCTATTGTGTCTTCAACTGTTTCCCCCTGACTCACCTGGCTGTTTGAAAGGTTATCAGAAAATAGACAAATCTAATTGAAACATGGTGTGGTGATGCAAGCTGGAAATGTAAAAAATATTTTTCAAATGATTTTTAGGAAATGGTTGGATCATAAAGTTTATTTAACAATATTTTTCCGTCAGCTTTCCTGTTTGCCTGTTTGCAGAATGTCTTTTTTTTTTTTCCTTCAACAAATTTCACTAGCCTCAAATGCCTCTTAGAGATTTAAGTGTTTATTAAAACTTATTCCTAACTGGAGAAATTAAATTACGCGTTGAATTTCAATTAGATGTTAATCACTGCACTGCTTCTGTTCAGCTGACTGGCTGCATGTACATTTATAATCTACTGGGTCTAGACATTACAGAAGGGCTTCTAGACAAACTTCCAATCTTTCATTAGACTGATAGTTGTGAAAATAAAGGAAATAAATATCAAAAGGTTGATAGATAGAAAGAAAGGCAGATAGATCAAAAGGTCTCAAGACAAGATGCTGATTTCATGAGAACGAGACGTGACAAAATTTTAATTACTTCCCCAAAAAAGTTCAAAGACCAAATTTATGCTTCAAAAAAGCCTTTGGTGTGAATTTTATAAATTCTTCTGACAATTCAATTAAATTGATCTTTTCTTTACTGATTTATTTTTGTCTCTTCAGACCTTAGAGCATTTCCCAGTTACTACTGGTAGAGTGGGCTTTGATTGTTGTGCGGCTTGATGTACCCTTAGACATTTATCCAGTGGTCGTTATAGCGATGCTTTCTGCGTCTTTTTGCATCATGAGCACTTATAGATTTACTTGTGTCAGTCACTCTGTTGAATTTACAGTTTCAACTAGAAACCCACAATTCTCCCAAACCAATGATTTAAAGGTAGTTGATGTCGCATTGAGCAATATTGTGATGTTTTAATATCGCAAGATTTTGTATCACAAAATCCAGTTTCATCCCAGAAGAATTTGGAGTAAAATTGTTTTTGTCAGACTCCAACATATCAAAGCGTTGGTCACTTTTGTAGTTTTGGTCATGTCATGCACAACATTTTCTGGTTGAAAACGGAGACATCACAGAAAAAGCATCAATTTTTTTCTCCCACCAGGTCGTTTTGCAGCCACTTTGTCAACAAACAGCTCAAAGTTCCCAGGATTCGCTATTGGTCTCATGAAAGGAAATGCAGTTACGTGACAGCAATACAAATGTGTCAACGGCAGGGCACTCTGAGCTAACTCGGTTCGATTGGGGTTCCTTCATGTTTTGTAAATTGTGTCACCTGATCAGCGGAGGGATAAGAACCAGAATCAGTTGGAACGGGTTTTAATGAACCAGCTCCACTTTGGTTCTACCTCCACTGCTGTATCAAAGCGGAGAAAATTAAAAAGTGAATGTTGGGATCAGAAAGATAATATGACACCAAGCACATTTCTTTTCCAAAAGAGAAAGAAATGCAAAAAACCAGATTGGGAGAGAAATAAAATCAGCAGAGATTCATCAGTGACTCACAAATCTGAGAGACCCTGTTGCTCATGTTTGATTGAGCTTTTTTACTATGTTTTAGTCCATTTTCATATTTCTGTGTATTTTCAGTACCAACTTTACATATCATTGGTGTCCATTATGTAACAGCTTTAAGCAAACCCTTGGCTGCTCAGTGAAAGCAGAGCCTTAAGCAGAGTTGTAGAGCAGATTGGAGTCTTAATGTGTTCAAAAGATAAAAAATAAAAAATAAAAAGATTGGACATATCCACTCAACTCACTTTGAATCTGCCTACTAATCATTTGTAAACCAGAGCCAGTGAACCTCATACCTACTGTACATCTGTACCTGTGAGACAATAGCTTCACTTATTAGTGGGTTGCAGTGGTACTTAGAACTCACTAAACATAATAACAGTGAAAACTACTTCCATCTAATTAACTCAGCAGTATAACCGAGCTCAGCCTTACAGCTGCTCTGGGTGCTCTTCTCTGGAAAAGCCACATGAAGGGGCTTTTTCACAGAAGCCCCTTCACGCACAAATGAATCCTTTAGCACCTCTGAATGTAAAAATAGTTCCCATGTCTGATGAAATAAATGCTTCCCAAACACTCCGATGTATAAAATCTTGAGTAGTGGATAAAGTCAAGCACTTACTCAGGAATTGGGAAATTTATTAAAATCTGTCTGAAAAGCACTGTTGCTTTGAAGTAAGAAGGTTGTCGGTTCAAATCCCAGTCTGGGTTTTTTTTGTATGTTCGCTCCAGGCACTCTGGAACCCTTCAAGTAAGAAACATGACATTTAAACTGAGTCTGTGTGTTGGACTGGTGAACTCATAGCAGGACTTAAACAGTGTTTAGACAACAGTAGTCAATGTTGCTGTTGTGCAAACTTTGTCCAGTAGTACTAAAAGTTATCTCCATATACTTTGCTGGAAAAAATATTCTATAAAAACTTATTCTTGTGTTGGCTGGAGTTCTGTATCTTTCTACCCAGGTTGTTAAATGATAATATTTAGCTTTACTCTGTGTATGAATCTGTAGGTTCATATAGCTAGCACCCACACAGCCTGTGTGGCTGTGAGGTCCACAGTGTATGGACCTGCTCTCACTGTCTCCCAGCCTAAGATAAGCTATTAAAATGCTCATGAATCAAAGTTTTGAGTAGGAGGTCGCACCTTTAAAAATAAGATGTTCTCAGCTGGGTGCAATCTGTTCCACAGTGTGAACAGCTGATGTTAGCTCAATCTGTTAACAAGCCATTTTTGCTCACACACACTCCTGGTGGGATAATAACCAGCAGCGAGTCTATCTGTTGTAATTCAGCAGGCATGGCAACTAATGGCCAAAACTTCCTTAAACTCAGAGAGGAGCAAGTGCTTGTGTATTATTAACATCTCTTTTGCATGCAGAATATTTGATATTAGAGGAGAGAAATTTGGCGATCAATTAAGATCACATCCAGTAACTCCTTCATCTCCTCCTCTGTCAGGATGGAAAACTGAGGTTATCCAGTTTCCTTAATGCTAGCTACGTATCACTGATTATCTCTTGAGTTACTTCCTCCCACTAAGATTTTAAAAATGTCAGCCAGCAGAACTTCTTCTCACTCCATGCCTTCATTCAGTTTGGATGAAAAATTGTGTGTTTATTTATTTTTTTTTTTGGCTCCCTGTCATGGAAATAAATTAAAAAATCTTTATTTATTTTCTGCCACTGTTGCTGGTAGAAGAAAACTTATGGCAGCCACTCTAATGTACTACTATTTTCAAACACATCATTGTGTGTCATTAATCCAGGTTGCTGAAAAATCATCATTAATCTCAAGTTAACATAATTTAACTCAGTGGTTCCCAAAGTGTGGGGCGCGCCCCTAAGGGGGGTGCAGTGCCATTGCGCTGGGGGACACAGGAAGCAATATGGATGAATAAAAATAGAAAAAAAAAAAAAACAGTTACACAAAAGTGTTTCACTGTAAAGATGGTTTGTAGTGTGTTTTTGTTGCAACCTGAAGTGTGAAATAAACTTCAGTGGAGTTTGAAAAAAAATATGTATATAGGTTTATGTCTGGTTGAACAAATGTATGTACCCAGTTGATTTTTATTTTTGTTTGCTTTTTTTGGAGATGATTTTCTTTTCCAACAGACGTTTACATTCAGGTAACTTTTTAAATGATTAATTTGGGACACAATGCAGGTATTGCATCAGTCTATTTGTGGAAAAGCTAAGTTTAGCTCTGTTTGATGACGTTTGTTTGCTGTGGAACGCTGATCCATCTAAGCTCACGTCAGATTCACTCATATAACGCATTCAGACAGCGTGTGTGCACAGGTTGCTGTGTTGATGAGAAAAGCATATCCATCCGATCGCACTTAATGACTAATCTCTGCTGACCGGATCTCTGAATGAATGATGTGGAACATTTCAAAGGACATGCAACTTGAGATGAGCTTCTTTTGTATTTTTTTATTATATTATTTGCCACATTCATTTTGAACTGCATTGACCTGAAAACAGACTTAGAATTTGAATGTCTCATCATGCAATCCATTAAGCTGCTTTAATCACAATAACCTAAAATTTCCATGTGTGGGCGAAGACGCTGTTTTGCTGCAGTGCACAATGTCTCTTTTTCTTAATATGCTGGTCTGTGAGCATCAGACAACGCTGAAAGCATTATGTTATTCACAGCAAGTGAGTTTAGAAAAGCAAAATTGATTAACAAACAATGCTAGCCTTGTATATTAAGTTTGTTTTTAACAGGCTGGCACAGAATGCAGAGGAAGAAATAAACAGCACTCAGATGGGTAACGGTTAGATTTTCCCTCCCTGAACCTTCAGCTCATTACAGAGGTTTACTCAGACCTCAGCTTCACTTGCTATCATGTGAGGAGCAGTAGTGGTGGATGTGTGATGTTCTGGGGTCAAGCAAAATTGCCCTCCATTCAACACAGCAAAGTCGATTCTGTAGAATAACAAGTATTACCACGTGTTTGCATGTCTCTGTGTAAAATCCTGATCTGAAGAGTGGTGTGTGTGTGAGTGTGTGCGTGTGTGCGTGCGTGTGTGCGTGTGTGTGTGTGTGTGTGCGCGTGTGTGTGTGAGACTGTGGATGTATACAGTGAGCCTGTGCCTTTTTGTGGTTTGGTATTCATGGATTCACTGAGGGTGTGTAGAAGAACCGCAGCTAATTCTGGCATATTCTGTAATGTGCATTGGCCTGTTGGAAATAAATAAGCAACAACAACCTATTCACAGACTTTTCTGTGGATAACGACTTGTACGTCATCCACAATTGTGCAACAACCAGCACAATCCTACGACAAGAAGGATTGTGTGACACAACTTCACACAGTCCTACTTGATCATTGTTTTTTGTTTTTTTTTTTTTGCTCCCGTGATGCTGATTGAACAGAGATCTAATCTACAGTTAGATTCTTACTAACAGTAGACGTCAGTTTCTGCAGCTTTGTCATGACAGTTTCCACTGTACATATTGATGTATATTAAAGTATTTGTTGTGGGCGTTTCAGGGATCAGGGTGGGACATGTTACATTTACCTTGACGCTACAGTCTTGTCTTATTGGCATGTTACAGGATCATCCAGTCATTTAGTTTTGACATTTAAATGCTCTGTGAGTTTCCTCCAGCAGTGAGGTAATTATTGGTTAAATCAATAAGTCCCTTTTGCTTCCAACTTCAAGCATCCTGCATGCTGACTTGAGGAAAGCTTCTGCATAGCATAACCTGAGATCTAAAAAAGTCTTCCTATCGGGTCTTTCCTGGAGTATTTATGTTACAGTGATTTTGCAGCAGTGGAGTATATTTGTGGTACATTTGTTATATGAGCGCGGCAGAGTTTATTCAGCAAAATTCCTCCTGACTTTAAAATTACTGTTTATAATCATATAGTCTGAAGTCTGGTTGTGTAGTTTAAAATGACTGTCTGAGGAAAAATGAGGCTCTTTTTAGTCTGTTCACCAACCCAACATAGTCGGTGTCACTTTTGGACAAAATGTTTGGTTAAAACTACCCTAGTTTTGTTACAACAACACAAAGTCAGCTTTTAGGGACAAAGAAATAATCTAGGAGTTTTTGAGATTCTGGAGACATTAGAAAGAGGACGTTATGTTGGAAATGAAGTATCAGAGGAAGACCCTTGAGTAGATACATGGACATAATGAAGGACATGTAATGTTCAGGGGGAGCCAGAATTCTTCCTTGTTTCTTGAAGATGTTTTAATTCTCATTCAAAGAGAGTTGAAACACCTTTGAGAGACAAAAGAGGTCCAGTTGCTCTCTGCTTAAGAATGTGGGATGGCCATGTCTTGAATTACTCAGAATCCTCAACAGCGTTTTTATAGCGTTCCTAATAATCATTGAAAACATTTTTTATTGACTGGCATTGCAGCAATTAAACCTGTCTAATAACTGCAGAGCAGATTTGTGCATGCTTCCATTGGCGTCCTGATGATTTGTCTTTAGTGATGAGTCTTTGAGAATGGAAGGCGTCTTTGTTCATGTTGTTTTTCTCACTCTACAGACTGTTTCTTAGAGTCCAGTCAACTATGATCAAATTTTTAAAAAATTGTTCAAGTCTAACTCTGCTGGGGGTGAGAATGACTGCGGTATAACAGTGGGTGGCATGTTTTCAAGATTACAGGCAACAACAATGCAGGGTGGTTTGGTGCTATCTTGGCAGTGATGACAGCTCAGAGCTTAATTTTCCCCTAATAAAGGCTTAGCATCTTTATGTCTCCACAGTGGCCCTTTGTATGGTCTTTGTCTGTGAGTTTGCATGACCACAATGGCAACAAGCAACTCAAGTCGCAGCAGCAGGAAGCAAAACATCCGTCCATAAGCACACCTCAGCAGGGAGTGCAGATGGCTGCCACCTACAACTGACTGAAAGGTTTTCATAATGCATGTCTGCCTTGAGCTGCATCAGAGCTCCTCCAGGCTTCTCTCTATTAATGAGTCACTGTGGGCTGTGCTCACGTCTCCTCAGCTTTCATACATTATAGACATGTAAAGGCTTTGAAATCTGCTGGAGACCAAGAGTCCTTCCATAGGTGTGAATCTATATTTGGGACGAGCTATTGGTACATTTAAAAGTTTAAAAGCTGGGGGACACATTTAGATCGAAAACATTTGCTTCGTCAAATTGCCTGCAGGAGCTAATTAGTCATATGAAAAGGACTGTTGAGGATTTTCCAAAGGAAAAAAAAACACTGTTTATGATTTTTTTTTTTTAAAAGGGAAATAACCTTCAGCTGTTTTCATTTTAGCTGCAGTTGGACATAGTTAATATGCTAAAAGAATGAACTATGGCTCTCTTTGTCTCAGTAATTAAAGCTTTGCCTCCAGAACATTTTGCATCATCCATGCCCATAGCTGAACCGGGGGCCCGAAACGGCCCCTCGGTGGCAGAGTCGCCTTGACTACTTTGGAAATCCTTTGATGTGACATTTTTTAACTCCTGTATGATGTATGCTGGATGCTGCTTTTCTCTGTGCTGGAAGTTTGGAGAAGCTTCCACTGGGATTCATCCTATAATACCTCTGATGCAAATTGAACTTCATTATTTAGAAAGTTTCAGTTCATGTGATTCAGGCACAAATTGTCCTGTCAAGGTGAGGATTTCTGCATTATAATGTAGGTGCAGTGGAGGAAAATCAATGAGAGATGAAAGAACTCTGAAAGTAGATTACATGAGTAACAGCGTTTAGATGAAGATGTGGATTTGTCAGCGCATTCTGAAACACAAGATTACATGGTTATTTGTGCAATATTCCAATTAGATGCAGTAGCTTTGAAAATGTCTGTTAAAGACGGATAACTGACAACTTTGAAGAAGAGACAAGCATCCAAAAACAAATTACGCCTTTGGGCCATAAAGCACAAATAACAGCAGGTGGCTCTACTTAGATCTATAAACCCGGCCTGGCTTCTCTTCCTACACGGCTCAGACTACTGTTTGTGGTGGGGATTATTCCTCCCAGATATTTAGAAACTCTTAATGCCGCTTAATAAAAGCTTTACTTTAACGACCCACCTGAATCCAGCAGCTGACCGGTTGTCTTTCTTCTTGGCCACAGTTTAGAGTTCAGAGATGCCGTGGGCTTTTCCAGTCATCTGATCTGAATCCAATCTAATACCCTAAGGATGTGGGCAGAGTAGACTGGCAGCATGACAAGTCTGCCGAAAGTGTTTAAAGCAGATGATAGAGCGGGGACTCAAAAGAAGCTTTCCAGCAGCAATCATCGAAAATGGAGGCAGCGAAAAGTTCTCCTGAGACGAGGCGATTTCCAGTCCAAAACTGGGGCTTCAGAGGACAGAAAGCAAAACAACAGAGCAGTGATAAAGTATTAGTCTACATATGTTCTTTGTGAATGTTAAGTTCTTCCAAAACAGAGCAGGTGCAAGAAATCCAGCCCACTTTTCTCTGAACTGCTTCAATTCAGCCACATTGGCTGAATGCTCCCAAATTCAAAGATTTGGGATTTAAGTCCTGATTTTGACTAGACTACCCTAAAACCTTCATTTTAACTCAGGATGGTTTGTGGTATGTATGCAATGGCCAGAAGTGGTTTTTGTCTGGGAACTCTCTCAAGATGTCATTTTTGCTCAATCACTTTTTGCGATTTGTTATAAAAAAATCATATTTTGTGAGAAAGACCACATCTACCCCAGTACGAGTAATGCACCACCTCATAGAAATCTTGTTTTGGCACAACTACATGTTACTATTTCATGTTTCCTCCATTTTTGGATGATGACTTCATGGTTTCAGTGGTGCTGAAACCATGAAACAAAAAGTGTCACCAGCCTGATTTTATTAAGCATCCTGTTTGGTTATTAGTACGTGGTTGGTTGACTTTCAGATGTGTTGTCAGCGAAAAATTCCTGATTGACTATAATTGGCAATCGCTTTGACATTTGGTGGAATCAAGTGGAAGAAAAACAGTGGAGTTCAGAGCATTTCCACTCACACAGTGTGAAGGGAACAGGACTGAACAGATGTGCAACCTTAAGAAAACCAGCAGTAGGTGATGCTAACCAGAGAAAAAGGCTTCAGTTTGCAAGGCAGCATGAAGATTCCCTAGAGCGACGGAAGGTCATGTGGTCTGATGAGTCCAGGTTTATCTGGGGGAGCGTCAGGGTAAGAAAAGAGGCAGATCCAGTGATGCAGCCATCATGCAGAGTGTCTGCTGTATGACACCTGTGGTGGCAGCACTAATGTATGGTGTAGTTGTCAGGACAAAGTTCATCAACATCGTGAGGTCAGCTGACTGGCTGGAGATACTGAATGACCAGGGGCCTCATGTGAAAAACTTTGGAGAGGGAGAAATTTGGAAATTCATGGCACACATAAATAATGTAGATGTATAAAATCAAACATGCAGACATATCATCGCACATGTTGCCTTCATGAATCTGGACTTGGGTGAGAATTGGGGACATCTGCCCCTAAATGAATGTGCAATTATTATTTGTTTCTACCGCTGCAAATAATAGATTTTATTTAAAAGCCACCTTTCAGGGCACACAAGGCCACCAGGTCACATGAACTATGAACACACACTCCTTCCACTGGCGTTGTCCCCCGCTGGAGGACAGCGGTTGTCCCCTGCTGGAGGACAATGCCAGTGGAGGAGGCCACAGCTGCCACCATCCCGCAATTACACACACCTATACGCTGCTATATGTACATGTGTGATTGTCTCCGCTTTGTCAACCTTATTAATCATCAAGCCTGACCTGATTGGAGTTAATTTGATGATCTGACTCCATTTGCTCTGGTTGTCTGAATGGAAATTTAGACATATTTCATGCAAATAGGTGCACAGACTGATGCAGATTCACATCTACATATGAATCTTTATCATTGCCTAAAAAATATTTACATTGCTGTCGCACTTTTTCACGGCAGTTCAAAAGTTTGCGTACATTTTCTCTCCAACTTCTAACTTTACACACGCAGAGTAGTGTGCAAATTTGTTCATGAAGCCCCAGGGTATTGCATCAACAGATTGTTTCCTTCAGTCATGGCACAGCCATATTGCCAGATGATGATGCCAGGATTCATCAGGCTCACAGGGAGGATGAGGCATCATTTTAACCCGTGGACCCTGGGCTGAGAATACTGAGTATATGGAAATATACTGAAAGAGAATTTGCTCAGTGGACGGACTTTCTGATCTACAGTAATAAAAAAATAAAAAATAAAAAAAATGAATGAAATGAAAATTTAATTAACACTGGACGGAAATAATTCTTGTGACACTGCAGAAGCTTATCGAAACAATGCCACAGCAAATTATTGCCATAATTATAGATAAAGGTAAGATTGTGAAACCAACGGCACAGCAACGAGCTGCAGCAACTTCAATTTGAAGTCTTAAAACAGTTTCCAAGTTGAGTTTATTAATTCAGTTAGTACCATGTAATCCAGACTGCTCAGGGATTCTTTGGAGAAAAAGTGCAAAGGTGTATATTTTTAGACTAAACATAGTAAAACATTTTAAAATTGTAAATGGCCACTTGCCAGCTTTGTCAGCTTATTCTTTACCATAAGGTTCTTAACATTTTTGTGCAAAATTTGAAACATTATTGCTTATATTTCAGCTTGTCAGAAGATATTGATAAGTGCAGAACATTTTGCATTCATAGTAAACCAAGTGGTTTTGTGGGCTTTGTCTATTTCCTGGACTTTTTCTGTGAGATACAGTCACTTGCTTATGACTGAGTGTTAGGACCAGACTAAGAGCTTTGTTTGTTTGTTTGTTTGTTTGTTTTGTTTTAGGGATGCACCAATAAACTGGCCATAATATCTTTCATTTTGAGAGATCGGCTTCACACTTATATGTGAAGCCGATCTTATCCACCACTGGGAAGGTCTGAAAATCAATCACTGTCTTCCTCTGTTCTACTTTTAGAGAGGTTTGGTTGTTAGCCCGGTCCACCAGGTCATGTCTGCATGTTTGCAGTTAACAATTACTCCACTGTTACCACCTCAGCTATTTTCTGACCATGTTTAGGAGCATTTCAGACAAAATATTGGAATTGGCCAAAATCAGAATCAGCAATTGGCCAGAAAACTGCAATCGGAGCTCCACTCATTTGTTTTCAAAAGGGGAATAAAGTTGATTTTGTGAGAACTCTACACCAAACTGCATCAGAATGAGGAACAATAAGCATTGTGTGAAGCTATAGTTGTTGTCAGTTTACAAATGAGGAAATACTTAATCTTTTAGCATCAAATTATTATCAGCTGCAGATAAAAAAAAATCTGAGCTGGTCACGTCAAGACTTGTTTCTGAGATTTTTCTCATAATTTTGCAACTTTCTTCCAGGAATATTGCATCTTTATTCTGCCAATAACACTGTTTCTCTCTGTATTTCAGACATACTGGTACATGACCAGGCTGATTTGACCAGCTATTTATCTAAGTGATGTTAACTCAGCTCAGATTATCTCTGAGTAGACAGTAGATAAGCTATATCCTTATCTACTGTGTTGTTCAGGCTCCTTGAAAAAGCCCCACGTGGATTAGATAGAAGTGTGTATTATGTCTGTGAAACATGTCAGCAACCCAAGAAGTGTCATATGACATTGGTGAAAGAATTCCCTTTTCAGATCATGAGCTGTAAAACGTTTGGCCACAGGCCTGTTTCATAGCTGCTCTTTCAAATCCGTTGCATTTCACCTCGTCAGCTGAGGCTGGGGCCGTTTTATGGGGCCCGGTCAGAGGTGTTGTGTCATTTCTCTCTCCACATTTTTGATCTGATCAGCATATCAAAAAGAATGTTAGTCCTTTTTCATTTATCCCCGGATGAACGCAGTATTGCCTCAAGGCCTGCGATGCCTGGCAAAGATTGTAATTCCTGTGGAGACTCCACATATTCCCCTCATTTTACAACCACGGGCTTTGATGCGGGAGCTTATGAAATGGATTAAATAGTAAATGTTCTGTTTATTCAAATATAGATAAAACATTTTTAAAAGTCAGCTTTGTATTTGCTTCAGCCCCCACAAGCTTTGGCAGCTTTGCTTCTCTATAGACCGAAGTTCTTCTTCAACCTTCATGTAAGCAGGATAAAACTCCTTGAGGTCAGAGATATCTTTTACAAAACTGTTTTCACAGCAACAAAGGACCGAATTGATCCTGCTTTCTTAGTAAAGTCACTTGAATTGAGTACTAACGGATGAAGAGCATCTGTGAACATCAAGTTTTTAACACTTGCCACAGATTTCTGAAGACATCTTGATTCAGATGAGGCTGTTTTAACACCTGAACATCCATTTCACTGCAGATAAGATCCGGCTGTGTGTGTAGAGTCGTCCTGAAATGTGAAGCTCCACCTCGTTTTCGAGACTTCAGCTTCTAACAGATTTTTTCCCCATCGTGTTGCCCTATATTTTGCTCCCCGTAGATCTAATCAGCGTCCTTGTTCTTGCTGAAAGTTGCATTACGCCAGCGTCGTGCAGCCCTAACAATGTTTCACAGTGGGGATGGTGCATAGGCCACAATGTTCAGTTTTGCTCTCATTTAAACTTGAGACACAGAGATGCAGGATACCAAACAACCCTAAACCACACTGCCAGCACTTCACCCGGCGCAGATCAAGCCTGGAGCTGCGGCCCGGTGACCGCGGTTCTACAGCTGCACACCTGTAGGACCGTCAGAACAAGAAGAATGTGTTGTTGGAATTCTTCAGATTGAGGCATGATGTGTTGCTATGTCATGTTGTCAGACATGTTCTAATCAAGTGATTTATTGATGTTGTACATCAGCATTCAGACGTTGGTGAAGCTAATGAATTTAATTAAGAAAAAAACTGAATGTTCTTGATTACACTTATTTCTAAGTAAGGATCAGTATGAGTAGTAGAGCCCTACTAATAAAAATAATAATGACAATAAAGTCATGAAATTATTAGAAATTATTAGAAAAAAGTCAAAAACATAGAAAAGCAGTGTTCAGCCTCTATGCACCACAAATCTGGAACAAACGTCCAGAAAACTGCAAGACAGCCGAAACACTGAGCTCCTTTAAATCCAGCATAGAGACCTGCCTGTTCAGGGAGATTTTGAAACATTATCAATGGAGCATTAATCAACAATCTGATGTGTAAAGATGGAAACTGACAATGTAATGTTTCAATTGTTGACTGTCTGTTCAATGATTTTGTGTTTTTATGACGTAAAGCACTTTGAAATACCTCATTGCTGAAAGGTGCTATACAAATCAAATTTGACTGGATTTGATAATATTACCTGAATGAAGTCATAGCATTATGGGAATAAAGTCATACAAAATAAAATAAATTTGTACAAAAATAAAGTTTGACTATAAAATCAATAGTATGACAATAACGTCATGATGACCAGAATAGAGTCATAATGTTACAATAATATGGCTGTAATATGACTATATTCTTGTATGAGTTTATTTTTATTGTATTCTTACATTATCTTTGGAATTATCGTTCCCTTAATACTCTGTCGTACTTTGATAAAGTAAAATGTCTAAGTCAAATAAAGTATGCACATTCTTCACCTCTTGAATGATTAATATCCTGAAGCCTCACTGAGGTAAAATAAGTTGTTTACATGTCAAAACACAAATCATCATTTTTAAGGATTAAAGTCTTAACACCGAGGTTTAGTAGAAATTGAAAGACAAAGATGATCCTATTTCCTCCAAGAGAAATCAAATATTCCACCCATCACATAAAAAATGCAACTCTGCTACGTTAATAGACAATGACAAAGACCTGGGAGTGAACTGCTAATCCTTCTGTGGAAGAACAAAAGCTGCAACACCTGAGCATAAAGCAGGGTCTGGGGGTGAGGGGCTGTTCAGAGGATAGTTCACACAGTATCAACTGTAACTAGAAGAAATTTCCCAAACTGACCAAGACATGGACAAGAATCACAAGTGAGAAACATTATTCTGAAGGTAGGAAGAATGCTAACTGAGATGCTACATTCAGTCACTTTGGTAGACTTTTGAATCCAGTTTGATCAAGACTGACACATGAAGGAGGGACGTTAACGCAGCAGAACTGCCAACTGATCAATATTAAACAAATTCATTTTGATATTTGTCATCTGTGTCAGGTCCGTTCCAACAATGGTGAGCGGATAGAGTGGGGATTATTCAGAGTTCAGCGGCGATGAACAGGATGAACACGTCAACGTACCAAGAGGAGGAGCTGCTGGGTAACTCCACCTGGACCTTCTCCTACCAACACCAGAACAGCACCCCCACCCCGCCACTGCTGCAGGACAAGGCCTCCACCCTCAAACCCGCAGCCTGTGAGCAGGTCCACATTGCTGTGGAGGTTTGTAGAGGAAACCGGGAACGTTGACCCTGTGGAACCCATGACGACCCCTGACCCGGCTCAGCGTTTCTTTACCCTTACTTCCTGTTGCTGTGTGTTCTCTCCTCAGGTGTTTCTGATCCTGGGGATCATCTCACTACTGGAAAACATCATGGTCATCACAGCAATAGTGAAGAACAAGAACCTCCACTCACCCATGTACTTTTTTGTCTGCAGGTAAATATTTATTATTAGTGCTATTGAATTTTGCACCACAACAAGTTGTAAAAACAATAAAACGTTTTCTGTCCAGACGAAGGATTCTCAGCGGGTGTCCAGAGCAAATAAAAAGACAGATCAGAGAACTTCACTTTGGTCCAATCTTTTTCTGTTTTCTACTTCCTGCAGCATTTAGGTTTCTCAGTGTGTCTTTGTTGGACATAAATGTTTTTTTTGTTGTCCTTTTGTCACTACACTTTTCTCTAAATGCTTTCACCAAGACCTTTCTAAATTTAATTCTGCTGCACTGCTCTCTTCCGGAGAAGCCGATAAGTTGTGTTTCTTGGATGTGGTGAAGTCTTCAACTGAACTAAACTTTCATGCTGAACCTGGAAAAGTCCTTGCATCAAAGGTTATTGTTATGAAGAAAAAATTGGCACCTCACAGCCCAGTTTTGCATTTCAGCCTAGTTTCATGTCTCACTGAGGTTGGGGATATCAATGTTATTATAGAGACTTTATGACAGGGTTTACTACATTCTTCTAAATTCTAGCCTTGATCAGACTCACATTTCATGAGTCCTTTGAATTTACATTTGAAAAGCATAAATACAAAAATGTTCTATGAAGTGAATCATTGTTCAGTGATCAGACATTTGACATCTGATTTCAACAAATTTTGGATTTTTGGATGTCGTACAGTGAGGCGTTTACTTGCATCACCTTTTGTGATTTCTGTATTATATAAGACTTAAAGGTGACAGAAACATGGAGCATGCTGGGGTTTGTTACAATGTAGCATTTACTGCCAACGGACTCAATAACAAATCCACAGCACAAAGCATCAGCAGCTTCTTTATGCAAAGCTGTCAAAATCAATGTTGTTTCTTTCGTTATTATTTTTTTTTTTTTGGAAAAGTGTCTTTACTCTGTGCAGATTTACAAATAATTAAAAACAAAACTTCAGATGGTTGAAATGATTGCTGGAACACCAGAACAATGGGAAATGTCTTGCGGCGTGTTTAGAAAGCATTTCCATTCATAAGCAGGCAGTGTGACTCAGAACACATCATTCTCCCTTAGAACAGAGAATCTGGTCATCTTATGTCCACTGACATTCAAAGATGCTCAGATTCCTATTCACCTGGAGGCAGGACTTGGTTTGACAGTAACAATAATTCCCCCATTGATACAGACAGATTAAAGGATCACTGATGTTCATTTTGAATGTTCTTTCTGTTTCTGTCAGGCAGTATCTGACTTTGTTCTCCAGGGCGGATCAAAAGATGCGGTTGTTGTTTTCTTCAAAGAAAATATAAAATGAAATACATCGAGGCTCTGAACCATCTAGTTTTAAAGAAAACCTTGTGAATGCATTACTGCTGTTTCCAATAGTTACAAGGCTCCAAACAGGCACTTGATGTATTTCTTCTGGGTTTTTCCCCTGTATTTCAGATCACCAAGCAAATTTTAGTATCAGACAAACACAAGCTGAGTAAACACAACAATCATGTTTCAAACGATGATTTCACTTCTTAATGAGTTTTTCTCAGAATCCCAGGAACCAAACATGAAGAAGCAGCATTCAGCTTCTATGCACCACAAATCTGGAACAAACTTCCAGAACGTTGCAAAACTGCAGAAACACTTAGAGCCCTTTGAAACATTATGTTTTAAGAATTTAATAATGGCACTTGACCAAATGTCAATTTTGTCTATGATTAAAAATATAACAAACTTTGGCTCCTAAATACTTTATGAAAAACTTCATCCTATTTTATGATTGGTCTGAATATTATCACGTTCTACAAACAAATGATGCAATTTGTCGTGGGAAAAACGTAGAAAAATGGTTGTTTATATATATATTTTTCTCACTCTGTCAGCTTAACGTCAAAAATGTATTTGGGTCGCCTTGTTTTTGTGTTAATTGAACCGAAATACTCTGACCTGCACAGCAAGAGCATATGTCAGGGTGATAAAAGTTAAGCTTAGCATAAATAATCTACTCTACACTTTCTTTATATATTTTTTTTAATTAAAGTGTTTTAATCAACCTGTGAAGTGTTTCCCTTTGGACTTTGTTATCTTGCTACCATAGTGTTGACAATCAATGTCAAAACTTTGCATCCCCATCTCAGATTCTTTGCTCGATTGCCTCATTTCCGTGATGATATTCCTGACTCAATCAAAGCAGCAGCTGCTGTGGCTCACTGCACGTGACACTTAAAAACAAATCCACTAACTCACTGAACGACTTGCCATTTACGTTTTACAAAGGAATTTCAAAAAGCATTACCTGTCTGTTAATTCTTTGAATACAACGTGCAGCTGCTGTCGAGTTCTTTATGCAGGCGCATCAAGAAAAAACGGTGCAGAAAATATTGGTGGGAACTGTCCCCTTCATGCCGGAGTCGGTGGGGACATGTCCACACCAGTCCTTCAGGAAATTACACCTATGGTCTGTACATATTCTGCAAGAACAAATATGTCTGTTCTTTTACTCGGGGTGACAAGAACAAGATTTTCTTTCTAACCAGCGCATTTCATGCTTCACAAGAGCTTAAGGAAAGAACTTCTAGGAAGTCTTTATAGGTCCCTCCCAGTGGAGGACAAATCCACTTAATTTTTCTTAGACACTACAAAAAAAGAAGCCGTGCCCAGAGAAGTCCCAAAACATTAAGGTGCAAGAACAGAATGATGTCAAAGAAATTTCTCTATGTTCCCAAAATCTGTATCGACCTTCAGCGAGAAGAGAAGAAAACTCTCCCAGCCACATATCCACCACCAGCGAAAGAGTGGACAGTAAAAGCTTTTGTTGGATTCTGTTTGATTCCTTAAAAGTCAGCCGTAATTCTCCAGAACACCTGAAAGAAATGGTTGAATTCCCTCATCATCATGTCAGTCAGCTCCACTAAGGTCTAGAAATGAGCCGTGCACTGAGATTCAGGTAGAGAAGGGGATGCTTCTATATGTAGGGTGGTAACTCTCAAGCACTGGACTTGGGGACCCCGTGATTTAGCTCGAAAGGACGTCGCCTCAAACACCTGCTAACATGCTGCTTTAAAGCAAAATGCATCTATCAGCGGTATCAATTTATCCCCCATAAATCACAGTTAGGATTGGCATCGCTACATGAGCGACAAGAAAATGGCTCAACCCTGCAGAGAGGGAAGGTTGCACATTAAATCATTGATTGATTTAACTGGCTCTCCTGCTGGGAGGCAGGGATTTAAATGCATCACAGCTCAGCAGGAAGGTCTACCAGCTTATCTGCTGGCTGCTGGTGAAAGCACGTCTGTGCAGAAACTTCCGGAATGTGTGTTTTTGGCCAAAAGTGTTATTAAGCGTGTCTGCTTGGTTGCAGTCTGGCTGTGGCAGACATGCTGGTGAGCGTGTCCAACGCATGGGAGACCATCATCATTTACCTGCTGAACAACAGGCAGCTGGTGGTGGAGGAGCACTTCATCAGACAGATGGACAACGTGTTTGACTCCATGATCTGCATCTCGGTGGTGGCGTCCATGTGCAGCCTGCTGGCCATCGCCGTGGACAGGTAGGACCATCTCAGTGTGCCACGCGAGTGTTTTTAACCCTTTGAGTTGCCCACATCTGTATAAAATTTTGATTTTGTTTCGACTCCTCATTTAACTTGTTCCATGAATTGAAATACAAACTATGTGTGATATGCTTCCCTCCACAGGTATGTCACCATCTTCTATGCTCTGAGGTACCACAACATCATGACAGTGAGGAGAGCAGGCTGCATCATTGGAGGGATCTGGACCTTCTGCACCGGCTGTGGGATCGTCTTCATCATCTACTCTGAGACCACCCCTGTCATCATCTGCCTGGTGTCCATGTTCTTCGCCATGCTGCTCATCATGGCCTCCCTCTACAGCCACATGTTCATGCTGGCCCGCTCGCACGTCAAGCGGATCGCCGCGCTGCCGGGCTACAACTCCATCCACCAGCGCACCAGCATGAAGGGCGCCATCACCCTCACCATCCTCCTGGGCATTTTCATCGTCTGCTGGGCCCCCTTCTTCCTGCACCTCATCCTGATGATCTCCTGCCCTCGCAACCTGTACTGTGTGTGCTTCATGTCCCACTTCAACATGTACCTCATCCTCATCATGTGCAACGCCGTGATTGACCCGCTGATCTACGCCTTCAGGAGTCAGGAGATGAGGAAGACGTTCAAGGAGATAATCTGTTGCTACAGCTTAAGAAACGCCTGCAGCAACCTTTGTTCCCTAACCGGTAAGTTCTGAAAAGAAAAAACGGAGGAAAAGAACACACACACACACACATACACACACACAAAAACGAAGTTGGATGAATAAACTTGAACTGAGACTGATTCCGGAAATTCAGCGTCCAGCACATGGAGACTGTGTTTTGCTTTGTTTTGTTTTTTGCCACTGGCGTATTTTTAGTTGGGTGTTTGTTTTTCCGCCAACTGTTAAAAAGGACGAGCCAGGATGGAGCCAGAAACGGTGAAGTGTTTCCTAATGCGCTATAATGCACTGCATCCAAAACACACACAAAGAGGCTGATTTATTCGGTACATTATCCAAACGCTCTACCAGCCCCGTCCGAAATCATGAGTCATTTAAAAATGCGTCACAGAAATCCAACCTTCTTTCATTCGCCCCTGTCATGCCCTCCTCTGTGTGGTTTAGCTTTTCTTTTGGTTCTCCTCTTCTAATCAGTGAGATTACTATCCTACCCTACAAGACTGTGTCCGACAAGGCAGCCTGACAGATCTATTTCACTTCTGTCAAGTGAGCCATGCAGGCTGAAAGAGAGCTTAGATATTCACTGTTAATTGCCGATGACAGTGTTGCTTCAAAGCTGTGATGTGCTTCCTTGGCAATCAGGACTAACCCGTGGTGGAACGGCCTGGACAATGAAGCTGGCAACTCTGACAGGATCCTGGGAGTTCTCACTGCTGTTACGAAAGGAGGCCAAAACTATTAGAAATGTAATTCAGCGGATAAAACATGAAGTCACTGTAATGTAATGTTCAGGGGGGGGTTACAATATGCTTGAATCAACACCATTTTCTTTGCTGTAATGGTATTTAAATGTAAAAAAATGCAATTTCATTGACAGGTGCAAAAACATACAAACACATTAGTGGGGCAGAGATGAACAGAAGCAAATCATCAGCATATAATGACAGTATGTGAAATCCTTCAGCTGACTGATTCTTTACTGGTCATATAGAAGATCATAACTAAGTACATTGTAAAGGAATCCAAGGAGTGACATCAAGTACAATAAAAAGAAAAGTTGAAGGATCGTGTGATATAAACCTAGAAAAGTTTATATCTAAGCAACAGTTTAAGCAGCCAACGGTATTTATAGATATGAAATGTAGTTGACTGTTCAGATGTTAGCAATGTATAGTTGAAAACTGTCCATATCTCTGCGCTGACACTAAGCTCCGTGAAAGCACAAATAATTTGTGCTTCTTTCATTTTCTCATATGTCATCTGTGTGCATCATGAGCTCATTAAGAGTTCTTTAGCCAAATTATTTCCACATGTGAAATTCATCAGAATCAAGGCACCACTGCGTCTTGGTCTGGATGTTTGTCTGTTCCTCAGTGCCAGTCCACACCTGCACTCAGGTGACAGGGCTATTGGCTTGTGATAAACGCAAATAATGAAATGTGTTGTCTCCGTCAGAGAAGCGGTGCTGAGCGTTGCGGAGGAGAAATGTTTTCTGCTGTCGCTGCAGTAACTCCAGAGCTCAGCTGCTGCCTCTGTACGATTTATGAAGGCAGTTTTTCCCTCATTATTTACAAAAGACAATCACTGAATGCATCTTCTGCTTAAGAGAAGAACAGAAAAGTGCTAATTAAAACAAGCCTTACAATATGAATGATGAAAAAGAGAATACAGGAACACAATGTGCACATTTTAAAAACATTACTAACTCATTTTCTGAAGATTTAGCCTCTCTACAAATGTTTGTAAGGAAAAACTTCATATTTTACTATGTTTTAATTAAAGTGGCTAAACAGAAAATGTATCGCGAGCAGATGGATTACATAAATAACATGAATTAAGGTAATTATAATAATACAATTTTGAGATTTTTCATTTAAAATATTGCAGAAAAGCTTGAATTCTCGATGGAAATGGCCTGGTGTAAAACATTTGCACAGAAACTTGTGATCTGAGCAACTAAAGACACAGAAACAATATACACATGTATACATTTTATTCATAAGTTAATGAATAAAATGTATTCCCATTTAGAAAGGTCGGGTAATTAATAGTTAAATTAATCAGATGGTGAATACAACGAAAGTTTGAGAATAAGAGATTTCCGATTTGACTTGGACTCCTGATCTGAAACTTGAGTCTTTTTCACATGTATGAAGATTTAATAAACACTGTCATGACAGGCTACAGTGTTATAGACTGAGGGTTCGCTAACTGTCAAAGGAAGCACTTGATCATTATCAAGTGATGTTTGTGAGTTACACAGAATAAAAATAATTCAAAACTAAAACATAAAAGTAGATTTTCTCAGTGGAAAGGAGGCGATCTCGCTGTACAGTTCAGTTGTAAATGTTAAAAGTGAGCTGAGTCACTTTTTGGAGACCAAATACATAATCCCAGTTTATGAATAAATTTAAACTCGTTTTGGCAGAAAAAAAGAACATGTTTGCATTCTGGATTCTTACCAACCTACATTTCATTGCCTCACTGGAGCCCAAAGAATTCTGCAGCCATGAAGGATGAAACGGTGTGTACACTTCACGGTGGATTGGATGAAGGGAAAGGATGATTTGAACTAGTGATTTTTGCTGCTCAGTTTTTGGGGAGACAGGAAGAGTGATGTTGCATTAAGAGCATTAATGCTCTTAATGCATTCTTGTACACAAGAAGAGTTCTGCACCGATTACCATGCAGTGGGGACAGAGAGCCTTCTGTTCGGCTTTTTTCAGCATATTGAAGGTAAAAACCATTCAAGTAAATGGCGACTGCCTCCTTTTAGAGGTCTGACAAAGACTTGCTGATGAAAGCGCTGCCTCCACTCTAGGTGGAAAAGCATTATGATATCCGGTGCTGTGGAAGACATACATGACTAATATGTGGATCATCAGCAGGGGCTCAAAGTGAATGAGCAACACCACAAACAAGGTAGAAAAAATATGATGATAAAGCAGCAGGATGGGGTGACAGACGCTTACTGCTCTGACTAATGGTCCTCAAGCTCAAATCACCTGTTAAAAGCAGACCTGGCAACCACAAAAACACACACAACAATCTCCTCTTTCATATACGCTTTCCAAGATAATTACAAACCCCTGCTTCACTCCTGGGGGAAGCACGTTTATCCTGCTGTGTCACATATTGCCTGACCTTTAGAGGATCTATTTATTTTCTGCTCAGTGTGAACCACAAAGTGTTGTTTTTTTTTGTATTGCTGTAGAAACATCATGTTTCCAGATATTGTTTTGTCCAGTTTTTTTTTTTTTTTTTTTTATGTGATTATCAGCAAATATTCAACAAATATTCATGATTTTTCAGAACTTGCTAAATGCCAGCTTTAAAAATGACATTTCTTTTCTTTATAAAAAAATAAAGTTTCTTTATTATTTATTTTTTTTACCTGCTTGTCCTTTACATGCAAATAAGTAAGAGCGTCTCCTGGTGATAATAGTTGAGGGTGGGGAAAGCTGAATCTCAAAAATCAGCATGAACAATGATTCTGAGAAAATTTAATTTTCAACAACAAAGAAGAAGGAGTGGCTGGGTCCAGCCTCAAACTATCAATTGACCAAATTTGAATTAAAAAAAAAAAATCATTTGTAATGGAAACTGAGCTACTGTTGAATGATCGATAGATTATAATTCGTAGATTGAACAATTCATACTGCGTAAACATGTTGTCTATTTGATCAACTTCCTGGACACAAACAAAAAGCAAAACTCACCATCTACCTTTTTTCATTTCATGCCGTTTGTATCGACAAATCCAGAGTTGCACAAGTATAAAGTAATGACAGCGGCCGTCGTAACGCTGCTGTCATCACACATGACTGCTGTCATACTGAATCAGCACCATGGTTACCAGCCAGCCAGCCTCTTAAAATCTGCCTCTGTGTGTAAAAGCGCAGCACCGTTTCCTCAGACAAGAGCGCAGAGTTTTCCGTCCTGCTCCGTTCTGTCTCTGTGCTCCACATTGATCCCCCCGTGTGCTGAGCTGCTGCCATGTAAAAACATGAATGTACAAATAGCTCCACAGCGCTCTCTGTGATTGTGTGCCGGTGCCTACCTCCCTACTGAGAGGCTTGATTCTTCTTTATCAGTAAAAATGCAGCGACCTGCTGAACCTGAATGTTATTAAGCATTGCTATGTAAGCGACGTTATTATCTGTGCAATATATTATTTATTGTAGAAGAAGAGAAAAAAAGAAAAAAAGAGTTGGCCGCTGTGTATCTCTCCCAAAATAATGTTTGTTCCCAAGGACATTGAGCTAAGAAAAAAAAAACACGGTGAAAAGATTAACATGGGTTACCCGTCTTGTGTTGTAATAGTGTTCTGATTTATTGCAAGTCTTTTGCACTGCAGAGAATATTAATGGGAGAAGATGCATACAAGTGCACAGACTTGTAACAATATTTACTTCGATGACTTTGCATTTTTGTGCTCAAACCCCTTTGTGCTGCTATCGTATGCAACATTCTTCTAAAACTGACACTGAGTTTCTGTTGCCCACAGAAACAGCAGTGTGTGTTTTTGCTTCACCAGACTGAGGCTTTCCTGATCGGACGCTTCAGCTTTTCTCCGTTCGCACATTTCACATCGTCAAATGGTGATATGAACAAACGTAAATGTTGGCTTCTGTTGGCAATGTGGCTTACAATGGATTCTTGTCTTTGTGTATTAATGTCTTAATAAAAAAGATACTAAATCTGAGTGTTATTCTGTTTTATTAATTATTTGTATATATATATCATTATTTTTACTCCATTTTAAATGTAACTGTTCTTCATGACCAAAGAGTGCAAAAAGTATTCTGAGATTTTCTCGACAGATGTTCTTACTGCAGCTAATGGCCTAATTAAAGCACAGTAGGGATGGAGCCTTTGCAGGCTACAAGCTGCCCCTCGTTGTTCACACTGCAGTCTTTTAAGTTTCTCCTGAAAACTCAGTTTTTAAATCCGAGTTTGAGCTTCATCAGACTGGTTTGATTGATTAATACTACAACTTTTTTTTTTTTTTTTATCTTACTGTTCTTGTTAATTTTATTGATGTGTTTTTACTCTTTGTGATGCACTTTGGTCAAAGTGATTGTTTTTAAATGTGCTACATAAATAAACGAGAGGAAAATTGGCTCCAATATTGTTATTTCAAGGTTTTCTGTTTCATTAAATATTTTTTTCCAAATTCTCTCTTTATGATGGAAAATTCAAATCCCAGAGGGAAATGTGATGCTGTAACTCATACAACTCTCTTCAGAGCAGGAAGAATCTCCTTTAGCAGTCTGAATCACAGCAGGTTGATGAGGTGTGCATAAGACATAAACATGACACTTTCATAAACATGACTTAACACCAGTTATGAACATGAAGGAGTCTTCATGAATGTTACCGACTGTTGTGATGAAGTTTCATTCATCACAACATAACTGTCTATAATGACAATTATAATGCAAAGGTGACAACTTCAATTTACCTTTGATGCGAGTTTTAATGCGACTTTGCTTTAAAAGTGTCATTATTTATCAATAATGCAAAATTGACACTTTTAATGCACTTTGAATCAACTTTGCATTAAAGTGTCATTATTTGCCGAATGACACTTCATGACGACAGTCATAAACATTCATGAAATCCACTTCATGATCATGTCAGGTGTTATGTCACTCCGTCAAATAAAGGGTTACTGAAGTCTCTGACCGAAGACTCAATAAAAATCTTATTGCATACTTTATTTGATAAGAGAATAAAAGGATTTTTACATTCATCAAAAATTATTTATTTACATCCCAAAAAGTCACAAACAAAGACTGCATTTTTGTTAGTTACAGTGATGCTTAATCTAATGAGTAATATAATAATAGTAATAAATAAAACAAACAAACTCAATGCAAAACTAATAACCTGAAAAGTACTGGAACCAAAACACAGTAGATCTGATGCATTTTACAATAAGCTGGTAAACAATAAACTTATTGTTTACCAGTAGCAGATTATATTTATTATCCTGACTGCAGCACCACATGGAAAATCTCAACAAACTTTTCAGTTTGTAGGCAGAATGTCACTCAAGTTCTCTCTCTGCTCCATTCATTGGCTCATCCAGATGTTCAAATCTGGATGAGATGTGCAGCAAGCAGATTTCTTTCCTTCACCGACACCCAGAAGGGACAGCCTGATCTGGTACATGTGCAGTCCAGCAATATTTATGTCAATGATTTAATATGCAAAGGGGTAAACTGGGGAAAATCAGAAGGCATAAAAGATGGCGTCTTCAGTGAAACTTGTTAGTTCGGCCTGTCAGTCTCTCAGTGGGTAAATGATGCTCTTTCCCTGTGGAGTGGGCGTCTTCATGGATTTGCTGCTTTCAGCATCAGACCATGTCTGCACAGTGCTGCAGGCTTCTTCTGTCAGCTGATCTTCTCTCAGTCTTCACATACTGGTGACAGATCACTGATCTCTGGAGGAATAATGCTCTCTGTTCGTAGCAGGCTAGCTCTTTGCTAATCAGGTCATCTATATGCCCGTCTCTGCCCTGCTTCTGTGCTACATTACTTCCAAATAGTCATTTCTTCTTTATCAGTGGATTTGCATGACAGATGTACATTGGGGGCAAATGTTAGACTTTAGCATATTGACAGCTTTTTCAGTTATAATAATGTAGCAAGAATTTATCATTTCCTTTACATATTGATCAGTCTCTTTAATCAGATGTTATTTATTTAAAATCAAGCTGAATAATCAGAATTTATTGACAATCAGTTATTGTATGTCAGATCTACAATAATTAATTAAGCAAAAGAACAAAAACAAAGATAAATCTCACAAACAATTGAACACTCTTTGAAGAGAAATGTCAGACTGTATAAGCACTGAAAAGACAAATAAATAAGCTGAATAAAGAGATTTTGGTTTCTACATTTAAAGTCTAAAGCAGACAGATCAATGAAATGATCTGTCTGGTCATTTCATTGATCAGACAGTTTATTTCAATGAGTGAAATAAACTCATTGATCTGTCTGATTATCACACCAGAACACCAGATTACAACTCACTTTATATTACTCTAGAAAAGAAAGTTAGAACTGCGCCAAACAGCCTGAAAGTGGTCGTTAGGAGATTGAAGCATAGCTGGCAAGAAAAAGAAAAATGTCTCATAATCCAGTTAGAGATAAAAATTTCAATTTCAGATATGAAATTCATTATTTTTCTCCACCTAATTTTCTTTTAACTGCATAGAGGGAGAAAAGGGGGAAAAAATAGTTGTAGATAAATTGATCTGCTGCTGATTGGAGCCGTTTATGGTTTAAGGTTCGCAGCATGTGAACATCCCCCGGAATAAAGAGTCGGGGATGTTCAGAATCTAACCCAAGATTTAAAATTCTGACTAATCGCAAGCTACATGTGGGGTGTTGTAAGTCATTTCTGAATGTTTAAACTTTGACTTAGAAATAGAAACAAGATTACAAAATAGTAAACTAACAATCCTTTGATTATGAAACTTCAAGATAGTATTTATGGAATAAGAGGTTAAAATGGGCAAATTCTACAGCAGGAAACTTTTATAAACAACGTGTCTTTTAGACGTTTGTTAAAAGTGTCAGAATGTCATATCTGACAGATAATCTTCTATTTCCATCTGCAGAAATACACCACTAGGTCAGAAACTTCCAATCAGAGGGAGGAAGAGAGTCTTGACACTGTCAATCAGGCTCATGTATGCACTGCTCACACCATTTCTCCTTGCTTTCTGCCTCATCGAAGAGCCTGTCCTCAATGCTCAGCCTAGGTATCATGACCAGCAATAAGTTGTTCTCCACCCTCCATCTTCAGCAGTGCATACACAAGCATGATTTACAGTACTGAAACCCTCCTCCTGGCTCTGATTGGTTGCTTCTGACCTGCAGCCAGCAATGCATTTCTGCAGACAGCAGGAGGGTAACTGGGTGGAGGTGGATTTCTTTCACAGATGATCTGTCTCCTGTTGCACTATCAGCGCCTGGAGACATTTAGAGAAAGAACATTTTGATATAAGTTAGCTGCCTCCGCTGCTGCTTTAAAGAGTGAGATGCCAACAATAGAATCGGTTTCAGGTCATAGTGACCCCAGTGAAACCAGCAGGACAACAAATGAAAAGTTCAAACACGTGGTTTGTGTGCTCAAAGTCCATTGACCAAATGTCCAAGTAGCAATGCAAACAAGAGTGATGTAGGTTCATACCCTCTGCTATCCTCAGCTGCTTGGTGACACATGTAACAGGAACCACACTGTGTCCTAATGCCTGCCAATAATGACTTAAAGACAAAAATGATAATTAGCACAACAGGGAGTAAAGCTCTTTTGGGGGAGCAGGTTTAAGGTTGCGCAGTCATCAGGATGCAGTGCAACCTATTTTTGTTCTGTGGGTGAAAAACGTTTCGAAGCTTAAAACTTTAGATGCATTTCTGTCATAAGCACAATTTCCAGTCTGAGCAAAACAGCATCTTTCTGAAGGTGTGCCGCAGCTCAGCCATGCGGAAAGCGTAGATGGCCGGGTCTATGAGGGCGTGGCTCATCATCAGCACCACATGCAGCTCGAACAAGGACCGGTAGCATTCACAGTACGGATTCATAGGGCAAACTGTGATGATGACCAGGTGGACAAAAAACGGCGCCCAACACACCACAAACACCCCGAACAGGATGGTGAGAGTGAGAGCGCCTCTCATGTTGCTGCCCCACCTCCGCTGATGCTGAGACTTGTCCCTGCCGCCACCGGGGAGCGCTGCGATGTTCTTGGCGTGAATGCGGGCCATCATGAACATGTAGACGTAGAGGAAGCAGATGGCTGCTAAGGAGACGACAAAGAAGACGATGAAGCAGATCATGATGAACTTAAAGTTGAAGAACTTCACCATTAGCACAGCCAGAACTGCACACGATGTCCAGATGAGCCCCAAGATGGCTGCCGTTCGCTGCATGGTCATGATGTTGTGGTAACGTAGTGCATGGAAAATGGTGATGTAACTGTCAGATAAAAACAACAACAACAAAAATTGAGTCTTGATTGAAGGATCTTTGGATTTTATAATTAGGGTTTGTGTTAGAGTTACCACAATTCAAATGTGTGTAAGGTTAGAAAGACAAAAGAAAGACAAATTTGTAATCATATGGTAATATTCTTACATTTGCAGCTCCCTGTAGGTGGTTAATGGAGCTTTGAAAAGAACCTTGGTGGTTTGTCAAACTTTCAGTTGAGTCAAAGCTTGTCAGAGTGAAAGTAATTGGTCTTGGAAAGCACACGTTGTTCAGATAATGGCTCTCATTAGCCAGCAAAGGTTCCTTTGTTGTTTCAGTTTAAACAAAAATGAGCATATAAAGAACATCTTCATCTTTTTAATTTGGGAATCCACTCTCTTGTATTAGAATTCGCAAAGATCAAACTCATCCATCTGTCCAAGTCTATACCTGCTAATCCTCGCAGGGTTGCAATGGTGGGTGGAGAGGCGACTGCAGGGTGAGAGGCAGGGTGCATGCAAAGATCTAATGTCTAATTGAAAACACACTTTAGATTTAAAATTGTTTTTCAGGATTTTATGTGGTCCTAACAACACGGTCTCAGCTCGTTGTGTGGAACCGATGAATGAGTGAGAGTCACACCAGTCCCAATATAACTGAGCTACAACCAGAGTTCATTAGATCCATATCACCTCTTCTTTTGATCGATTTGTGCTGCAAAGTTATCTTCAACTGGAATGGTCAACAGTTTCTGCAAGGCAACATGTTTCCATTTTCCATAACACCATCTCTTTGCCTCAGGGTAAAAATCGGGTTTTAACAAGTTTCCTTTATTTGATTATTCAGCTATCAAACAATAAGCTTTATGTACCTATAGCAATCAATATGCTTTTTAGGTGGAAAAGGTCAAACTAATTATGTTTCCCAGACTCATTTTGAGTATTGAAATGATAATGAAAGTTTTTTGTTGTTTTTGTTTGTTGTTTTTTTGATAAAATTCGCAACAAAAAAGGTTTAAATGTGGCTTCTTGAATGTCATGTCACAATTTATTCATCATTATCTCCCCTCTTCTATAAAGTGTTATATTATTCAAAGGAATGCTTTGTTGAGGAGTGATAAGCCAAAATGAGAGGGCAAAGAACATTGCACCATTGTGGCTGGATATCAGTCACTATGCCAATGGCCAGACCAATAGCACTGCAAGCATCTGTACTAACATTGCACTAAGAAATATCACACCTTCTAAAATGGAATTATATTAGCTAGAAACGCGACAAAAATGATTGTCAGGGGTATTGGTTGCTGACTTCTGTCTTCATCAAAAGGTGTCTGATAAAATAACAAGTTTGATTTGCATCCTTGTCAGTTTTGTGCAGCTGACTGCTCAGCATCCAATGACCATTTTCACAGTGAAATTAACTGAATAAAAGCAATATTAGGTGGCCAGTTGTGCGTTTTTTGTCAAGATCTGCAAGAGTTAATGCTCACATGGGTTGTTTTAATATCATGGCAAAAATCATGGCTGTTTTTTTTGGAGAGCACAGCATTATGAGTTGGTGTGTTAAGGTCAATACGGCGTTATGGTCGATACATGGTGACATTAGATTAGCCAAAGACGCATTAGAGACCATTACCAGTTCTTCATGAAGGAGTTGCACAGTGCAATTGAATTAGGTAACATAGATGCTTTGTGTCCTTGCCCAATGTGCAGGACATACAGTTCACACAATGTTGGAGAGAAGTCCAAATTCTGTTTATTGCTTTAAGACAGCTTCGTTTTTTCTCTTTTTTTTTTTTTTTTTTGCATTCCTCACTGTAGGAATATGAGCATCCTCAGTCATCCATCAGCAGATCTAGATACATACCGGTCAACAGCAATGGCCAGGAAACTGGATATGGAGCCTACAAACGACATGCAGAGCAGGGAGTCCATCACATCGTCTAGGTTGGTCTCAGGAGGACCCCTCCTCTCCAGGTGTCCCGCATCAGCGAGAACTATCATCAGGTTTTCCCATGTTTTTGTCACACTGGCGATGGTGTTGAATGCAGCCAAGCTGCACATGAAGCAGTACATGGGCGAGTGGAGGTTCCTGCTGCGCATCACCGCCACCACAACCAGCAGGTTCTCAGCCAGGCTGACGATTCCAACGGTGAAGAAGACAGGAAACGGGACCTTGACCTCGGGGCAGCCTGTCTGGTTCATGCCAGCGTCCTGTCTGATTCCAATGCAGATCAAACAAGTTCCTAAAAACAGGTGGAAGCAAATAGAAATATTACACATGTTTAAATGCTAAAATAGAATAATAATAACGATGATACACTATTGAGCTTTGATGAGAACTATTGGGGGCTATGCCAACTGCATCGTTGTCTTTAGAGTAACATCCTATTATTCCAATATTATAAACTTGATTATGTTCCTGGCTCAGATTTAAAACTTCATTTTAATGTTTTGGTCCATGTGAATTTCATAATTATAAAGTGCTACAGAAAAAAAGCCAGGCAGACATTTAACTTCTAAATTGAAATTTTATATCAATAAAAAAATACATACTAAAAAAAATGAAGCTTTGGCGATAAGCTTTCAGCTTTCAGTTTATCTCTAAACCCTCCAGCAAGAGTTCTGCAACTCTTATCCACTGCCTTAATTTTAATGAAAATGAAAAAGAGAGATCATATTTCTCTTGTTTTAGCTTCCCTTCATTGGCTCCCAGTTAAATCGAGAAGAGAATTTAAGCTTCTCCTTTTCAGATACTGTATAAAGCCCCTAATAACCAGTTCCATCATGCACCAGAGATCTGATCGGTCCATATGTTCCTAACAGAGCACTTTGCTCTCAGACTGCAGGTTACTGCTGGTTCCTAGAGGTTCTAACAGCAGAAAGTGAGGCAGATCCTTTAGTTCTGCCTCACTGCCTCTCCTCACTGCCTCTCCTCACTGCCTCTCGTCTGCTGTGGAACCAGCTTGTGAATCAGCCACCCTGCTTACTTTTAAGGTAAGGATTAACACTTTCCATATATTCTTACAGTATAGTTAGACTGGCTTAGTTTACCCTAACCTAGTCTCTCACTATTTTTTCTTCTTTGAAGCAACTTCTTACTAGACAAAGAGGTCGCAACACGTCAACCAGAGTTTTAAATCTCTTCTAAAAAATATAACCTGTGCTATAATGTCAGGACAGTTTGCACAAGGTAAATCAATGTGAGTGTGTCAGGGTTCCAAAGGTCGGCTATCTTGGGTTTATATGGTAAATACTACAAACATACAATATGAGTTCAGTCTGATTTCACAGACTGATTCAAGTTGAGTTTCAGTCATTTGTGAGCTCTTGCACATGCAAGTGTAATGTGTCTTTCTTTTGCAGTTAAGAGAACAATTAGCTCTTTGTGTGGAAATGGTGGAGAGAACTGCAATTCAAGCTCCTAAACCTAAAATCTCAAACTGCTCATTAAAATCCAGCACAAGATTTCACAGAATTTCAAGATTAGCTTAAAATAAAAATACAACACATATTTAAATCCAAAATGAAAATCTGTAGAAATGCT
This sequence comes from Poeciliopsis turneri, assembly GCA_922788865.1. Lineage (NCBI taxonomy): Eukaryota > Metazoa > Chordata > Actinopteri > Cyprinodontiformes > Poeciliidae > Poeciliopsis > Poeciliopsis turneri. The sequence goes on along the minus strand of CAKLNU010001061.1, from coordinate 1,388,710 downwards.
TTTGGTGACTTCAAAAGCATTTTGAAGTGACCAAGCTAAACTAATAGATGAGCCTGAGCAGGAGGAGGGTCTTAGCGCTGTATATCATGTTGATGCAAGCGTTTCACCTGTGCTAATGGCGGTTGGATATCACAGGAAAACTGTTTACCCTCTGTCATCGATAGCCATGTTAACTGGCTTGCGCATTAACGGAAAGCTACATTCTGGAGGAAAAGCTGTAGCTCAGCAAGGTGATACAAGGGGCAGGACATGAGAAGCAACTATGTTAGCATGATTGACAGTGCTAAAGCCCTCCTCCTGGCTCTGATTGGTTGTTTCTGACCAGTCATTGTATTTCTACAGACAGCAGGAGGAGCACAGGGAGTCAGAGGAGCTTGATTTGTTATCACATTTATATTCATATTGCCATGTTACATGACCTAGTGACAGTTTTAGCAGATATGTTAAAAACTTTTTTTAAATAAAAGTTACCTACTGCAGCTTTGAGAAAACAGGGCATTTAAACTCAGACGGAGAGGCTGACCCGGAACCCAGGTGGCTGGTAGCTGCTATCTTACTGAGCAAGTGTAAATTCCTCTGGTAATTACTAGAACGCCGATCACATTCAGGAAACTCACACGGTAGTAATCACTAACCAGCAGGTCTCTGCAGTTGTTCTGTAACAAATGCCTTTCTCTTCTGTGTACATCCTGTTTTTAAGTGGGAGGTGGAGTGGTGGGAGCAGGGGGGCTTTTGGCACGGCTCAAGCTTTATCTGCAGCCACATCTGCCTCTGCTTTCCTGTTTACATAAGAGGGTTGCAATCAATTTGTTCTGCAGGTATTCTTCTCAGAGTTATGGTTTGTTCGTGTTTACCGCAAGTCTGTGATGCCAAAAGCTTACAAGATATTACAATGCCTCTGATTGGAGAGTCCATCTAATCTGCTGTGTTTTCCTCCATAATCTATGTACAAATCTCTGCTTGATACATCATTTGTGGAGACACAGGAAAGGACAGCGTGTTACTCAATTCCAACACATCAGTGTTTCTCCTAGAAACAAAAGAGAAAAAAAAGCAAAGATTGTGTACAAGTAAATATTTTTGTAAAACTCACATGGATGCTGCATTATGTTTTAAAAAATACAGAGAAAATAAAAGTGCACTCTCTGAAGTGCACTTTTTTTATCTACAAAACTCCATTCATTATCCTTGTGCAGCCTTATGTGTATAGTAAAAAGAAAGTAATCAGTGCAGCAGCAATTCAGTGAAACATGCAAAGTTTTCACTGTTTCAATGTGTCATTTTTCTTTATAGCAGAATAACTGTTTAAAAGAACAAAGAGGCTTCGTTCCCACAGCAGGTCTCAATGCTTGGGTTTGTCACAATAACAAATTCTGCTGAGCGATTACTTGTCTCAAAAATGCCAAGTAATCAATAATATTGTTTGAAGATCTTTTTACACTTATTTAATGGAAATGACGCAATAATGCATGCCATTTCCTGCCAAACATAGATGCACTTTATTTTCAAAAGAACACTAAACACTGGAACTGATAAACAAAACAACCAAAAACAAAAATAAAATGGATTCTCAGTCTCCATTAACAAAAAACTTACTTGAATAAAAACCAAACAACTTTAAGCCAAAGTGGAAATAAATACTGCATTCAACTAAAAGAGTGCAGATTATAAAGTCTTATAAATAATATATATTTCCCTTCAGTAATCATTACATTTAAATAGAGAAGATGGGCACATCCTACTACCTGATGCAAAAGTTCACACTACACGATATTTTTGCCCCGATATTTCTCTTACAACAATCTTAGAAGGTTGGGCTTCCAAAAATTGTCGCTTGCGATTCTGCAACAGATCATCCTGTGGTGTGTTATGGTAGAATGTCGTGGCTGCTCCGATGTAAATCCGATTTCAACAGGCTGAGTTAACGCAGGTAGCCAATCAGAAAGGGTGGATTCCTCTCCAACATGACAGAGGGAATCCCAAACAGCTGACATGCAGCCCGAAGTTGCAATGATTAAGGCATTTATAATAATGGACGCCACTGTGATGAGAGCCAAAGTTACCATCAAATATTCAGTCATATTTACGTACAGATTTACCACATCTGACTTCTTCTGGTGAAAAATTCTGTTGAAAAGCAACAAGGCAATTCAGACTTTAGACACGTTAACATCAATTGGACATCCATATTTGATTTGTGGCTTTGTGAGGACAGCATCGTGCGGTTGTCATGGGAGATTCAAGGATTTCTCAAGCTTGCATGAAAGAATCAATACAATTCCAATTTTTTGTTGTTGTTGTTGAGGGAATGACATGACTGATATGAACTCAAAAATGTTGGTTTTACATAATACCCCTTTTAACAATAACACGTCTAAATGACATATTCTTCCAGAAACTCCCAGTGGAGACTGAATAGTACATATGAATTGAATTCAGAAATTATACATAACATGTGTGTCATGTTTTACATCCAAACTGGGTTTTTTCAGCATTTTAAATCCTTATATATTATCGTTTTATTGACACATTTACTGAGGGCCTTACAAATTTACACCCTTAAGTTTAAGCTTAGAGCAGATAGTTTAGGATGAGATGTATTCACTCAAATCACAGCTATTATGAGATATCACTGATTTACTTAAGGCAAGACAGTCAATACTATTCTCATGAATTTATACAAAGTTCAATAAGGGTAAACAGCACCTCATTAAAAAGGTGCATATAGCAAAGCAGCAGGTAAAGGACAGAAAAGGAGAAATGGTGTTAGAAGGTTGAGCAGCTCTAAATTCTACTTGTGTTGTACAAATCTGCGAGGTTACAAACTATTGTGCTACAAATGTAAGAGTTGATTCTAGCATTTAACTGTTTTTTTTTTAACTGTAGGGATGGTCAACCTAAGAGACCAATTGTGACTGTGATGGAGCTGGATTCTACACAGTGAATTGTTCTGGAAAGAATATAAGGAACAGAAGATGAATCGAAAAGGCTGGATTTAGCCGACATAAGGTGTGAAAAAAATGGAGTACCATTGTTGTTGTAGGATTTATCTTTTGTCTTTGGCAAAAGACCATGAACCATTTCTCACTGGAGGTAGGATCCCGCATTTGTTTTGATAGCATTTACCCAGAATGCCCTGTGCTTTTGTGGTGGTCTCCAATCCTGTTGGCACTCACATACAGTATGCCTTCAGACCACACCAGAGTTCACTTCAAAGAGCTGAGAGCGAGGTTTTTCGGTGGATTAGAGTTCACGTTTTTGGTCTATGTTGGAGCTCAATTACATATTCAGATCTCTTCAAATAGACCTTATGAACCTCAGTCACTTCAGTTACCTAAACTTGTTTCTCAATTCTTGCATCCATACTGAAGATATGTTCTCTAAAGTCATACGAGTTCAATTTCTTTCTTCAGCTCCAATATAGAACCACAGACACATTCATCAGGTGGAGTTTTTGTTGCCTGACAGTGATCAATTTCGAAGGGAAAGTAACATTTTCTGAAAGTTTTATCTCCCTGTTGAAAGCAGAAGCAGGAACTGTCAGCTCAAAGTCATAAAAAAGCATCTTTAGAGTTGCTGTCACTTGAAATGGCATATTTGTTGAATTTCTAAGAATAAAGCTCAGTGGAGTGATTGCTCAGTTCAAGAAGGAGTGTGCCAGAAATAATCAAGCTCAGCTAGAACAGAGTTTTGCTGACACAGATGATTTTTCAAATTCTTGTTCATGGCCAGTTTTTCTAACAAGGATGCCAAGAGCACATTTGATGCAAACACGCTCTGAAAGTATGTACCTTGAATCGGTCTGGGATGGTAGGGGGACAGATTTGTGCTCATCAATGAACAGAGAACTGATGAGTAAGCATGAAGATTGTTTTTCTGGGTTAGTTGGAGAGGCTGTGCACCAACAGGGCTTGGAGCTGATCCTGAGAATGGAATGATCTTACTCTGATCTTGGGAACTCTTTAGGTTTTCTTCACTGGCCAATTGATTGATGGTAGATAGGCATACACCACTTGAGTCAGGAGACTTCATTGCCTCCAACTAGGCACAGAGGTGACCATAAGGCAATTGAGCTAGACCAACACATCCAGATGGTCTTGGCCAATGAGGAGCAGTTCTGTGTCTGAGGCACCCTTGGTAAAATGAACACCCCATAAATGTGCAGGGCCTTTGGAAGAGTACACTCTTCTCCAGGCTTTGTCCAAGGATTTAAATGTCTGTTTTCTGAGTGCTTTCTTTTTGGTGAGCGAGGGAGGTGCCTGCTGTAAGGAAGCACTTCTGAGGTAAAAGGGATTGAGCAAAGACTCTACCTGAAATGTGGGAGTCTCCTCTGCTGTATCAGAACCAGACAATTATGTAAAGCCGCTTTCAGAGAAGTTTGTTCTGTTGATTTATGCCGCCTGCTTCTGTCTAACCAGTCATTTGCCAGGACTGGGGCCATACTGGGGTTAATTATAAGTTAATTAGAAAAGAAATCTGAAAAACATATATTCAGTGAGGAGAAAAAAAGTTCTTTGTTTTAATTGGATGTCAACAAAAGCTTTCCAAATGACCATAAGCTACTTATCACATTCTTAGAATGTGATAAGGTCGAGACATTATGAGTATTAAGACTTTTACCTGCAGTAGACCAATAGTCTCTGAGAGAATTCCTGTTGGAGGATAAGTTGATTAAACTAAAAGCAACCTTCAAAACAGCTCATAACTTTTATAGTTATTGATTGATTGATTGATTTCGATTGCAAAATTTATCACTTTTACAAAAATACTGGTTCAGAAGGATGCCTATGCTTATTTTCTGTATCGATTGTATGTTGAACGTTGGTCATGCTAAATTTTAAAAACTGGATTCAAACCCTTTTGCTTGGATTCAAACTCAGTATCTTTATTTGCTTCAAGGCAAGAAGAGTGCTGAATTATGCATTCACCCCCTTTTTGAAAGCAATGTTTTCTTTGAAAAAGCAATAAAAGGGTACAACATCTGAGGGGGTGAATACTTTTCATAGGCACAGTATCCTTTGCTCAGAATCAGTCGCTGAGGGGATGAATGAGGTTTTTTTTTTTTTTTAGCGTTTTGTTTTTGTTCGCAGATCAGTTAATCATCTGCAAAATGAAGTTTCGAGGGTGTGATCTTTTGTTACGTCTTAAGGCTTTTGTCATTTATGTGCTGTAAAATTAGCTTTTCTCTGGCCTGGGGACCTATTCAGGGTTCTTTTTCTAATTAATGTCTCACTCACATTCTCTTTCATTATTATCTCGGAGGTGTTGAATGAGTTTGTGGCTTTGCTCAAGAGTGCAGACTCCAGTTCAGCACTAATTTCCTTCTCATATTTATGTACCTGGTTTGCTTTTTGCACCAACACTATCATGTTAGGTGAAATAAGACAATTATTCCTAATTAGACAATTTCAGGTATTTCCTGTGAACCACGGCTGACTTTAGTAAGGCTTTAAGCTGCAGCTTTTCTGCAGCTTAATTTAATACCTCAGATTTATTAAATTATTATTAGGGTACAGTTATGCACCACAATGTTGGTTGTTGTTAATTTAGTATATAAACAGAGCAATATTGTTTTAAACTCTATTCCTATGACATTTTAAAATATATGAGAGTTTACAAAACTTTTACTTTTGCATATACAGTATATAAATAAGAAATATAGAACATGTTTCACCAGATGTCAAAAGTCTGTTGGCAATAACAGAACAGCTGTTCACACACTGGACTTTTCAACACCGGAGGGGATCTGTTGCTTCACACACCTTTGGAAGACTTTTTGACGACATTGTTAGCGTTAGCAAGTACTATGATAGAAGCAATGCTTAGTGAACCTGAATAAAATATCAAACACTTTCTTTTCAACACAGCTTGCTCGTTTCTTTCCATTACTGGGATTCTTACATTGTCATGCAATGCGACAACCATCAACATGTCCTACTTTCTTGTGGCATCTTTTAGCGTCTGTTCCTACCATACAAGGAAGCCAAGAAGGCCAATCAACACCCAGCAGATACAAAACTCCTCTTTTCTGCCCATCCACTTCATTAATATGCCGACATGTTGCCATCTTATCAGCACTATCTCCGTCTCTCTTATTACCATGCATTTATTCTACTTTATTACTTTCCAGGCTTCTTCTCCTGTTATAATGTCCCAGAGATCAAACAGCTGTCTCACCGCAGGCTGACCCGTCTGTGCCCTGCTGACTTTTTCATCATTAGACATAAAAGAACAGTAACTGGATAAGTTGTTGAATTGAAGGAGTGGACACTTTCTGAGCCACGGTGTTCTTAAACACGGAGATCCTCACACAACCTAACAGGAAGCACCGAGTTCCTTCAAGTTGAGGTTAGAAACGCACATGGTCAAAGCGTTGACTCACAGTAACTGGAACATTCCTCAACACATTTGATGATTATTCTATTCAATGACTTTGATGACGGCATTTGACAAAATTCATTGTATTTTGTATCATTAAGGGTGTTAACAATACAACATCTGAGTGTCTTCAGTCAGAGATTCGTTGTAATACAGACTGCTAGAGAGATCTTTGCTAGCAGCTGCATTCGCTATCTACAATAACCCTTTGAAGAAGCCGAATCAATATGAATTATAAAAAAGTTTCATTTCCCTTTGGGATCAATAAAGTGTTTTTGAACTGAACTTGAATTTATTGTTATTAACTGCAACTGGAATGTGCTGTTTAAATAAACTTGAGTGTATGTGTTTTCATGTCTACCGATTGTGTTTTAATCATTTTGTACCCTGTTTAAGATAAATACAAGTGCTTCTTTTCAACAAGTTTGATCAGATCTTCACCATTAGCTTCTTTATACATTCAACTTCTGAGTCTTGCTGAATTCTTACTTATGAGGTGAATAACAGAACATTTCTATTTTCTCTTAGAAACTGCTAAAAGCATTATCCAGCCCAAAACTCCTGATGAAGGTTTTGCTTACATATAGAAGTGATGTGTTACCATGACAAGAAAAAACAAACAATTGAGTATGTGTTTTTCTGAGAGGCAATGAATGGAATGAAAGGCATTTGAAAGAAGACAAAAGAAGCAGCATTTTGTGTGAACAAAACCTCAGCTGCTCTGGGGAAGATATCAGCCTCTGCTTGTACTTTAACAAAAACTCCGACCACACAGTCTGATCCTTTTATCTCCTAGTCCCATTAGAATAAATCTGAGTCACTTTTACCTTCCTGATATTCTCTGGAAGAAATATGTATCTGAACTGCTCTATTCAATTCTGACAATTTTTTTTTTTTTTAATCTATGCTGGTGTGAACGTTTACGTGAAGCAATGTACAAACTCTTCAACTCAAGCAGGACAAAACACATTTAGTTTGAGTGCTCTGGTTGAGTTCCTAATGACACAGTGTGAGGTCTGAGTAAAAGCCTTACCTGCTCCATGTTCAGACCACAGCAGCTCAAAAAGTTTTTTTTCCTCCTTTTATTCGTCATTGATTCTAAAGAACATCTTAATGCAGGGCACCAGCTGGAATCACACTGTGGAGGGTTTTTATAGAGGACCCGTGGTTGGGAGAGAGGACCATGCTATTTTAGCCTTGAACGGCTCTAATCAAGGCAGCACTCATGTTATTTTGTCCATTTCTCTGTTTATGTTTTCTAACACAGCCTCCATTTATGTCGGCAGGGCTCAGAGTCTTCTCCTTCCTCTTGTTTGTCTGTTGAAATGCATGTCATTTTGTTTGAATGAAATTCAAATTAAACTAAATGATTACTCTGTGCTACATAAAGTGTTTCTTCTCGGTGGATAAAGGTTTCCTGTTTGAGCATTACAGTCTTGTTCCTGATATATTCCTGATATATTCTCTGCATATCTACAGTCTTGTGAGCGAGTATCTCAGATATATATATATATATATATATATATATATATATATATATATATATATATATATATATATATATATATATATTTTTGTCACTGCTAAAAGTTTCAGACAAATTTCAGATAAATTTGTGTAAACAGATAGTTTACACTCCTAATACTTATACTAGGGATGTAATAGTTGAAAAAATGAACCAGCATTAAAATCTTGATGATAAAATATGATAAAACATCATAAATAAAAGGAGCAAAAGTCACTGGGCACTGCTTTAGACAGTAAACCTCACAGATGACAGTTCCAAAGTATCTTTGGTGGAATAAGACGAGGCGATGTGAGAGGGAAAAAAACAGCTTAACATATAAGGGTGTTACTATGAGAGCATTTATATTGGTCTTAATTATTCGTGACACAAATTAGACTAATTACCAAAAAGTAATAGCCCACCTTGTTAAATTTATAACCGCCTTGGGGAAGCTGAGTTCAGTCACTTTATTGCAGAACTCTTACCGGGGCAGCCGCTCCCAAAAAGATGCCTGACATTTAAGGTGAGCGTATATTCTCAAAGAAAGACAACAAGTAGCTCCAAGTGATATTTTAAAAAAAAATAAAAAATCTGGAATTCTATGATTTTTCTTTGAATTTTTAAGTTTTCATTTTTAATTATTTTTAATTTTTAAAAGAACCAGTCTGGTGAGAAGCTGTGACAAATCACATCCACAAAAAGGATGGAAATAAGGCATAATCAGTCCCAATGATGCTATGTGGCAATTAATTCAGTTTTGCATCATCATCATTTTCTTTAATCCAGTCTAAATTATGTGGTCTGTGGATTTCTAGCAACTCATTTCTGGTGGCGTCAACCAACACCTCCTCACTAACATAGAAAGACTGAAGGCAGAGCAGAAAATCAACGTTCACAACTTCTCTGTTTGGTGAAAGTCTACCTGAAGAGTCAAGCTCAATGTGAGAAATTATTTCCCAAATTGATTGCCTTGACAGTGCTTTGGTTATAATTCCTTTACTTGAGTAAAGTTGGAGTCTGGCATGGAAAAAGCAGCCAGATATCTTGTTTATTCTGTCATGACTAGACAAATATAATTCACTTATTGACACTTAGCATAATACGGACCAAATATTTGAACAATGTCTGGCTTCTAGTTACAGTTTGGGTATTTTATTAATAAAATATTTTCACAATAATTTTCCAGCAACTTACAGTTATGCTCAGTTGTTTATGGTGGCAGCATGATAAAGTGTGAAAATGTTCAAGGGTTATGAATACTATATTTTAATTGTACACATTTAATTGTTTGTAATAAAACAAATAAGTACATCCAGTCAGTCTCCTCGTGTTAAATGCCTAAAGGAAAGGTAATGACAAAAACTGGGAGCAGATGGACAAAGATGGGAGCTAATGCAGAGGATTGATCATAATTATAGCTGCAATAGAAGGCATATTGATACAGTCAAGATCAAACAATAGTCGAGCTTTAGCCTTGACAAGCCACCATTCTCATGCATGATTTGCAGCCTAAGTGACCAAAACCCAAAGCCTCCCTGAACTTCAGAGCCAGAGTTCAACCGCTCTCTTAATTATCTGTGGATTTCAACATTCACGCCACAAACATTAGCACAGATGCAGCACAGCCACTGCTTTCTGAGATGACAGCCCCACTGCCTGTTGAAGCAGATTCAGTGGGAAACCTTAATAAGAAGTTGGCAGGGGAAAAGGAAAAACAGGATCTGCAACAACAAAGCCACCCATGACTCAGTTGAGGCTAGATAAAATGCTCTGAGTTTATTTGTATGGGTTGGTTGAAGTGATGATAGGATCGGTTATCTTTCCGTACAGTTGCGGTCACCCTCCTTCATACGGAGAAGTTTGGAAAAGTACGGAATTTGATTTAATTTTCCAAGTGTGGATGAGTTTGGGAAGTATTTTAAGTTTCCCAACTTCGTCCCTTATTTCATTCTTTAAGATTAAAGTCTGGAGGCTGGCACCAGAGATTGAAATGTTTTCAGATGTGATTTCCTCCTTTTCATTCTCCAGATCAGGGGAATAACATTTTCCCAAGGGCACCCTCATAATCCTCATGCCGATAACATTTTTTAAAACTGTATTTTGCACTGGCGCAGTGGGTAGCGCTGTTGCCTTGCAGCAAGAAGGTCCTGGGTTCGATTCCCGGCCCGGGGTCTTTCTGCACGGAGTTTGCATGTTCTCCCTGTGCATGCGTGGGTTCTCTCCGGGTTCTCCGGCTTCCTCCCACAGTCCAAAAACATGACTGTCAGGCTGATTGGGCTTTCCAGATTCTCCCTAGGTGTGAGTGTGTGTGTGCGTGGTTGTTTGTCCTGTTTGTCTCTGTGTTGCCCTGCGACAGACTGGCGACCTGTCCAGGGTGAACCCCGCCTCTCGCCCGGAACGCAGCTGGAGATAGGCACCAGCACCTCCCGACCCCGTTAGGGAGAAGGGTGACGGAAAATGGATGGATGGATGGATGTATTTTGCACTCCTACATACTGTGGGAAACATTTGGATTTTAAACTTTCCAGCCTACAAACAACCAATCTGTTTCAAAGAAATAGAACCTTTATAGAATTTGTCTTTATTTGTACGTATTGCAGACTCTCTCAAATATTAACTTTAAAATAAAACATACAGAATCAAATATTCAACAAGGCTCGACACTGTTAGCTCTGGTGATACGAATGGACAACAATGCAGCAGGAACGACGCCAGACAGAACTGAACAAATGACATGGACCCAACGAGGAACAAAGGACACAGGTGGGATGAAATACACAGAGGATAATCAAGGAGATGAGACACGCCTGGGAAATGATTAAGGGGAGACAGGACAACACGAAGACTCAGAGACACTGAAAACTCAAAATAAACACAGAGAAAAACATAGAACATGACACGGAGTTTCTGGATTCTAAATTTGTTTTAATTCCTGCTCTGGGTTGAGTGCAGTATGTTCCTGTTCTGGTTTGCTAAACTAATAGGTTTGATTCCAAAGTAAGAATACATTAAAAAAGAAGAAAAAAGGAAACGTTCTTTCTCTTTATATGTTGGGAAGCGGTCATCCCCAAGATAGTGCAGCCCACTGACCCAGAGTGAGTGACTATTTGGCTCAAGAAACATATTTAGTTTCCAGTATTTCACTTTTTCACAACACTCTGATTTTCTGACACTAAATATTGGGTTTTAAGCCATAATCACCAAGTTGCGATAAATAAAGGCATGCAATATTTTCCTCTTTGTATTGAATCTATCTGTGAATTTCTGACATGAATAAGAAAATGTTTTGATGTTTTGAGATGCAAAAAATGCATGATTAGAAGAAAAAAAAAATTACTCTATTCAAAAGTAATAGTTGGCATTTTAACACTTATGTGTTGCAGTTGATGTATATCACAACTTTCCTAAAAAGTTGTCCTCGGTCAAATCCCTCGGTGTTTTACTGTGTCCAACACACGGTTGATTAGAAATGATATTACTTTCACAGAAATCGGTGGTTTCTCTGCCTGGGGGTTATTTTCCATAAGCTTCTGCTGAAAACCCTCTTTGCCCTCTGGCGTATTCCTCCCAGCCGGAGTGCACCCACGCAGACGCTGAGGATGTTACATAAGACAGCTCTTACAAACATCGATCGTAGCTGGATTTAAACAACATAAAGTATTCCATAGACCATTCATGCATATTACAGATTTTATTACCTTCTGTAATTGATATTTATTTATGTTGGCCCATTTTCCCTGCGTATTACAGGGGTTTTTGTTTGTGTTTTTATTTTTGACATAGAGATGTTTGTCTTGTGTACTTAGTTAAAAACCTAACAGTCTTCTTACGCGACATAAAACACTTTCACACGCACTATTTGACGTTCGCAACACCTTGAAAACAGAAAGCATTTTCTTACATTGAGATTAGCCTAAAAACCTGAATGTACCAACTTGTTGCACCAAGTACATATTATTCTACAGTGGAAACATAACTTTAAGGCAGAAGTTTGAGTTGTGAAAGGTGTTTTGTGAAAAAGAAAAAGGGAGATCCTTGTTTTTCTCGAATGTATTTGAAATCTCTTTGCATGCACGGCTTTGTTTTTTTAACCATGAAAGAAAGTGATGAGTCAGAAAGTCCATATACTTTGCTGAGGTTATTTTCACATCTTCGGGGGCCTCTGAAGAGCCCGATCAGCTCTCTCTGGCCTCATGATTTTGGCCCCAAAAAATTACTCCACCGCCTCCTTGCTGACGTCACGGCCATGTTGGGACGTGGAGGCCATCAACCACCAATCCACTACTGTGTCCATCTGGACCATCCAGGGTTGCACAGCAGTCATCAGTGGACAATTAATCTTCATGTCCGGCTGAGCCCACTGCGACTGTTTCTGCTTGTGAGCTCTGGTTAGGGGGGCCAAATAGTAGGTTCATGTACCACAAGCCTCTGAAGGATCCTCCACCTTGAGGCTCCAGCAGCTTTAAATAACTGTTTGCTGCTTTGTAAGGGCATTTTCATCCCATGAATTTGTCTAACTTAAACCTTCCTCATTATGCCTTTATTTGTACAAACCATCTTTGTTATGAATCAGCCACAAATCTCTTCACAGTACGATAATGGTTCAGTTTTTGTTAAATATCTAATGTTTTCATATTTTGTCATACAGCACTACACTATCTGATTTTCGTCAGCAGAGATATCCTTTCTCTTTCCAACATTGCTTGAAATCTGTGGCCTGCTTAATAATGTGGAACATCCTTCTTAAGTAGATTTCCTTTAATTGAGCTCTCCAGACAAACTCATCAACCAGCTCTCTGAAATTAATTATAGTGATTCAAAGAGCCCTGACACACAATACCATCTATAAATTTAATAGCACAACAACAAATTTAATCTTTATGACACATAAATCCAACTTGAATAATAATGTGGAACACAGTGTAGACTTTTAAATATTTCTGTTAGTTAATAAATCACTGAACGGAATATGTTAATGATCTGCTGGCCTGGTATCAACCTTCCAGACTTCTCAGGTCTTCTGGTTCTGGTTCTGCTCTGCATTCCCAGAACCAGAACCAAACATGGAAAAGCAGCATTCAGCTTCTGAGCACCACAAATCTGGAGCAAACTTCCATAAATATGCCAAGTACAAACTAACAGCTGAAACACTGATCTCCTTTAAATCAAGACTAAAACCCCACCAGTTTAAAGTTCTTCTTGATTAATAATAACTGGAATATTGATTAATATATTTCATTGATGATCTTTATGATGGCATTGGACAAAATGTTGAAATGTTGCTCTCTTCATAATGTATGACTGTGTGATGTTTTATGGTGAAAAGTGCTTTGAACAGCCTTGTTACTGAAAACTTGACTTGACTGAATATATAATATTGAATATTTCAATGGCGCACCGACATGTCAGCATAGGGGGCTGGTTTTTATTGAAGTGATATATGAATCTTTATGCAAATTTTTCTCAAGGTGGGAAATAGATGAGCCTGACCCTCTAGATGAAGATCACAGATGAAGCGATTCCATTACAGTTATCACTGTTGTGCAGAGAGCAGATGTCACCAATTTCAGAGACAGTCGCCACATTTTCCTTCTTTGAAATTGGATAGGTTCTGATCCACAGCACACTGCGTTTTCTGGGCACAATCTCAGCACCAAGTGCAAACTACAATTGGATGAACATCAGACAGTTGCCCTGCAAGGGCAGAGTCTGTGGCAGCAGCTTATCATGGTCAGGTTTTCATCATCTACTGCATGTCTGGGATGTACAATCATACAACACACCAGGTCGTGTTTTGTTTATCTGTGAACGTCAAGTCTTTTTCATCAAATAATTCTGCTTGCAGAAAAGGTAAAAATAATTTGTTAACCAACAATTCTGGAAAATGTTTAGATATAATTTGGTAAACACAGTTTTCATTATGGTAACATTGAACACTCAAACCCAGAACTCAAGGGTCTTTAAAGGGGATAAATGAAATGCTTTAGCCTCAGATGTACAACACAACGTTTACTACAGCAGAGATTTAGCTTTTGACACATTTCAAAGGTATATGTAACAGTTAGCCATTGCCTTCCTTTGTTTGATTCTCACCTCCCGTCAGGGCTCCATCTGGGTTTTGTCCCATCAAGATTGATTAATCCAGCTGAGTTTCAACCAATCAGCAAATAGAAGAAGTACTGCAAAAACAAAACATTTCGCCAAGAACTTTTGTCGAGTTTTTGGTTTAAATATTTCATAACACTTGAAATACGTCAAAACTGATGAAAAAGTGTATTTTCTGCAAGATATAGAAGCATTTTAAGTCATAAATTCATGAATATAAATGTTATTCCAGATGTTTTTCACCCATAGCAAAACATTTTTTTCTGTTATAACAAATGTGGACTTTACAGAGTCCACGCCTCTAGCAAACCAGATCCTCTGTACAAACCAAAGCGTGGAACAAAGGGTTGGTTTTTTATCAGACTACATACTGTATGTAGGAAGTAGAAAACATATCCAAATTAGTGTATTTTTTATTTTCTCTGTGTCGGAATTGAATCCTAAACCATAAAATGGTTCACTTCCCTTGTTGGCAATGATTGCCATCAAGTGTTGGTAATTACTTCTTTTTTTTTTGTTTTTTTTTTCTTTTTTTTTTACATCAGTGTTTTTTGCAGAATTGCTTTATTTAAAGATACATTATAGTTTTTTTTGCGGGCAAAAACTGTGACTTTAAAGTCATGCCACCACATCTCAAAGTCTGGACTTTGACTAGGCATCACCCAACATTTTGTTTTGCTGTCTGGACTTGCTGGTGTGCTTCGAATCACAAGCCGAGCATCCCTGACCTGCAGGTCTAACATGGAACATTCTGCTAAAGTGGGAGCACAATTCCAGAACCTGAAGCAGTAAAGAAGTCAGAGACCATCACAATGTCATTGTTTTTTTTTGTCAAAGCACTAAAAGTCTCATGTTAAAATACTGCCGTTGCCTTTAATGTGTTCTTGGATGTACGTGACGCGTTGGCTTTGAGAACCGCTGGTTCTATTTAAGTGGTAACAATTCATGGATGTGGCTTTGAAGCTTTACTGAACTTTTGTTTTTTCCCCCCTGGGTAAGTAAAAAAAAAAATGCAAAAGATTTGTTTGATGATCTGAATCAATTAACCACCAGAAATGTGTGAAACAAGCTCAAGTTGTGGAATCCATCAACGCAGCGTCCTTGCAGTGGAACAATAGTCAGACATTTTCTGCCCACATAGGAGATTCTGCTGAATCACCTGGGAGAACGCTCTAAATGTGATCGACTAGATGTGTTTTTTGTTTGTGGTTAACTGCAGTTTAATTCTGTCTTTCTTTTGACAAAAATGTATTTAAAAAAAGAACAATATATTTGGAAACACATCTAATGGTTTTTGATTATGGCGTTAAGGTTCTTCACCCAGGGTGCCTCTGTGTCAGTGGTGACAGTAAATCTCTCACAGTGGTGACTGTGTGTATCCAGGCAGTGGGGAGTGGGTGCCCCCTTGTGTTGAGCTCAGGGTAAGCACAGTGAAGAAATGTGGACTGCAGACGTCTCCTCTGGAACTCCACCAAACATGGAAACATTTTTGAAATGCTGTGACCTTGAAATTGTGTAATCCTGTTTTCTGCAGCTCATCTATTAGTTGATATATTGTACAAAAAAATAAAAAAAATAAAAATCTCATATTAAGGCTAAAACTATTTTTTGTATGTGGAAACATTTCTTTACATTTGCTGTCAAATATGTGAGCTGTCATTTTCATTAAAGTGCAACTAGAACATTCTAAAAAATCAAGTTAAACCTTTCAAGGGGTAATTTACTGACAATTAAATTGTCAGTAAAGTTTTTTTTTTTTTTTAATAGAAAAACTAATCTTTTTCTATTCAAAAAGATTAGTTTGGGATAATATAGGTATATTATGTGAATAATATTTTTTTCTGGGTATTAGATTAGTTTCTAAATGGCTTAAAAAATCTATTTTTTTAAGCCAAATGAGTCAAAATACACATTTCTTGAGGAGTGTGTTGACTCCAAAAGCTGCTCTCACTGGTTCTTTGTTACTGAATTAAGAAATCTCCAGTAAAATTGGTGCTTTTCTAATTAATTCAGTAATTTTCAATGTTGTGTTTTCACTAGCCATAAGCAGAAAATAATCATAATTAACAAAAAAAAATAAAGACTATGTGGAATTAATGAAAGGTTGTGGAGTGGTATTATGGTGTAATAAAATTAACTTTTTAGAGCTTTATCATGTATCATGCACCCTTTCCCCCAACACACACACTCAAACACACACACTCTTCACTAGTTTATTAATAAGTGTACTGTAGTTATTTGTTAATGTAGTTTTACTCATATTTCGTCAGAGTGGCTTTTAAAATCTGACTAACTCTAGCATATTGTCAGAAACTGTCATTGTAATAAATACATTTTATAAATTAAAATAAACTTTATATATTTACAAAATTATATTCGAAAGTTAAATGCAGCAATGCATTAAGGACTCCAGGCCTTCTAGAACATGTTCTATTGATTAAAACTCAAACAATTCGATGTGAAACAGGACAGAACAGAACAGGAGAATGAGAGAGAAGATGGAAGAAGAATGAATGAGACACACTGCGTAATAAATCCTGTTTCGAAATGGCAAATATAAATTAATTTTCTTCTAGTAACAGAGTTGCTGGTGGAGGTTGGTCTAAGATTGCCAGCTGGCCGGCCACAATGCCAAAACATCTGCACCCATCACAGGAAGCTGCCAGGTTATGCCTTTTTATGTAACATATTTACATAATATGTAGTTTCACCTGTAAATAAGCTCTTACTCACACCTAAGTTCACATAACAGATGTGAGTCCTTCCTTCTGAGTGAGAATATACTTTATTGTATCATATCATTGTTTAGAAAAAGAATAAGATATGAAGAAAATATTTAAAGTTACTCACACAATGATAACTTCTTGAGAATGTTAGAGAGAACCGGAGGCGTTTTCCCGTACAGGAATCGATAAATGCAGTTTCTTGTTTCCTCCAAAAAAAGCCAATGAGCTGGGGAAATGCAAGAGTTGTGGAAATGGAAAGATTTTGCAAATGCAATAGACTGTTTTTGATTACAATACAAACAGCACAGTTCCTTAGGAGGGCCGCAG
The DNA here is from genome assembly GCA_922788865.1 of Poeciliopsis turneri. NCBI lineage: Eukaryota > Metazoa > Chordata > Actinopteri > Cyprinodontiformes > Poeciliidae > Poeciliopsis > Poeciliopsis turneri. The sequence goes on along the minus strand of CAKLNU010001061.1, from coordinate 1,371,667 downwards.
CAGTCTCCCAGACTGTCTCACTCTAATCAGGGCATCTGAGCTTTTTAATGAGGGTTGCGATTGTTTTTCTGAAACTCAGCAAAGTCAGAGAGTTGTTTTCTCTCTAATTGTGCTTGTGTGAGGACAAAATGAAATGTTACAGAAAAACAAAGTGTGTGCCTTTCACCTTCCCTCTGCTCTCCCCTCTGTACGTCCTTGATTAGTGTGTTTAAAAATTTAAAACTCTATCTAAAGGGCTTGACGACAAGCAAAGAAGTCAAGGATGTACAAACTGGGAGACATCATCAGATGAAAGAAGAATCAAGAGTCAGTGGAGAAGGTTTCTCTCCTTTCGCCATTAGAATCTATATTTTAAAACAATTTGTGTGTGTTTGACAGTAATTAGATGTATGCGTGAGCAGGAATGGGATGGATTCTTGGTGGCAGCTTTCAGATCAGACTCTACAAAAGAGCCAGGGTGGCAGGAGACTGGCAAGGCAACCTGGACGTACTGTTCAAAGAGGACGTAATAGCTTATCCAACAGAGGTGTTTTTCCAGGCTTTCCTCTTTGGAGAGTTGGAACTTAATTGTCTGGAATACTTGAAAGTTCAACACCAAGAGAGAGAAAAGTATCAGATATTTGGAACTGCTTCACCCACAGGATCATATAGAGAAGGGAACTCTATGCGCCAAAACTAAAAAGTCGTGAGGCCACAGGGAGCAGAAACTCTGGCAAACTCGCATACACTCATAATAACCTGACTTCACCATGGTAAAGTGAATGATCACTTGTTTGTAGAAGATAGAACAGATCCACAATCCACGAGGCAGTAATCAGGTACATGAAGTGAAGTTCAGAACCAGAACCAGAGTCACCTACACTGTAGGTGGAGGCAGGTCAGATACTCCATCAAGAAAAATAACAAGCCCTGTCAAACGCTGTGACAAGAATGATGACAGACAACCTCACACTGTGTGAGTGCAGAACAGGAGTTTATATAGCAGCACTGGTGGGAGCAACCTGGCAGGAACAGGAGGAGCAGAGACACAGATAAGAGCAATGAACTGATCAGCAGGTGAAGGAGGGGCTGTGAGCTCATGACATGGCATGGATCATGACAGGAAACACAGGAAACAGGGAAATTATGATAGACCCGTAATAAAGAGGGCTATAAATAAATGTAAATTCAATGAAGCTAATGTCAAATGCACTGAGAGAAACTTGAACTGGTTTATTAGCTGAGGTTAAAGAGAAATGCACACGGGGAGCTCAGCAGTGAGCCTCCTGCTGGGCCGTCAACTCACACTTCATTCATCTTGCTGAAGTGACTGAGACAATCCGATAGTTTTAAAAAACACAGTTGTCAAAAGATTTCTGGGTCTACCAGATATTTCTGTGGCTTGTCATTAGAAATGATTGGGATTAAAATGCCTAAGTGTGTGTTGCAATTAAAGGGAAGGATAAGAATATGATTTGCATAATTTTTTTTACCAGTCAGTTGTTATTAAGGTCATCATGCACGACAAAGCTACCAGTCAGCACCAACTAAGTCAAGTAAGAAGGTAAAGTCTACTAGCATTTAATTTTTCTGGCATTGCTATAACTACAAAGGAAAACTTATCATAATTTGTTCTGCAAACTTCAAAAACAACCTAACCACTACATGTGTCAGACTGTTCTAGACATGGTTGTAACAACTCTGAACTCTTTTTTCCTGCAACCAATTGATACAAATTCCATCAAAAACTGCTGTGAGTGTTCTTTGTTTGAAATGGTAGTGCACTTAAAGACGCTTAAAGAACACACATTTGATTATATGTGCAAAAGTCCTTAATGAAAATAGGAGAACACTCTTCAGTTCCTTCTCAATCATCAAGCATCTCTCCAAGCTGTCTGGTTCTGTTCTGGTCAAGCTGGATGTGTTTCTACCAGCAGTGTCTCCCTCACTATGTCGGTGTGAATATGGGTGAGAACGCACCACACCTGGCTATGTGGCTGCAAAAAATGGAAATGTTTTGTCTTTTTTATTGATGTCGTGTCTGAGCGAACTTGTCCTAGAGCTTTCGAGATCCAGTTAAAGCCACACCGATGGAGACACGTGTCTGTTTCCCCTCTAAAGCCCAGGAAAGCCTTGTGCATTGTTACTGCTCATTTATGGCCAATCAGAAAGACTAAATATGTCACACATTCATTATATATAATAGACAGATTGTGTCACTCAGCATAACTTGCCTGAAATAAATAAGCTAAAAAGAAGAAGGTATTCATTTGATGCTATTTTATTATTTAATTAAGGATTAAAAATGTCAGTAAATCTCAAAAGTGTTTAAAGAGACTGTTCAATTATTGTGTTGTGGTGCAATTCATTTCAAATTTGGTCACTTTATGTTACAGTTGGAACTAATAAAATTAATTGATTCTCAGAGTCACTAAAAAAACAGTAAACAATGTTTTCTAATTTCTAAGTGAAAGCTCAGATCTCGGATCACTGTCACACTAGAGTTGTGCATGTTCAAGCTGCAATCATCAGTAGAATATATAATTAGAAATGGTTTAGACTACTTCTTGTGATACGTGCTAAGAATAATGCATTGCTCTTCATTACATGCAATCAAACACCAAAGGAACATATTCACAAATAGATGGGTGTGCCATCTGTTTGGTTCAATGAAGTGCAAACCATCAGACATGCTGGTAAATTATTATCTGCATCATTCATTTATTTTTTTCATTTTTCTTTCACTTTGATACAAGTATTTCTAGTTGAGACACTGCATCTTATTTTTAAGAAAGACCTGTTTCAAACAGCTGCAGCCATCTTGGAGACTGCACTGTGAGCTGCCCCTCAGCTTCTGACTTATCCTGTCAAAGTTTTGACTTCATGAGCTGTTTTTGTCATATCTTACTTTGGAAAATTCAAATTCCAAAGACAAAGAATCCACCAGCAGTACTTTCAATTATCCAACTTGGACGCAGTTAAGCAGATTAAAACTACAGAGGATGTCATCAAACTAACAACTTTCTTAGACTGCTTACTCTGTGCAAAACACCATGACTTGACAAAAAAGTGGCAACTAGGAATCCAATGCAGCTGACATTTCCTCACCCCGGGCGGTGAGCCATGTCCCCTCTATCAAAAATCACGTCTGCGAAAAGACATGATTCAGCTGCAGCTGCTTCACTTCTCTTCCCAGCGTTTTTCTCTTCTTTATAAATGGACCATATGTGCCCCTTCCTTCAAATAAAGCAAGCTTTTGAAATGGGCTTGGATGCAGTGGAGGTTTCTTTTTATATGAGATCAAATAGGGGGAAAAAACGGAGAAACATGGACAGGCTGAAACTAGTCATGAGTGTATATTGAGAAACTGCTCAAGCAGGATTGCGTCCGTCTTTTCTGTACAGGAAACTAATTATTGGAGACGCGTTCAATTCAAAAGCAGGGTTTTATTGGTTGCTAATTCTCAAAGGCGGTGTATTTTCATCAGAGGAAATTGGCTTCACACAAGCTGCCTACGGTTCAGCTTGTTCAACTTAACAAAATGCTTTCTCCTTCCTATGAAAATTACATTCTGATGCTTGTTCAGGTAAAACATCAGACAGAAAAAATCCATCTTTAGCCTGCAACACACAGCACAGACAGGCCTTTTATTTTACTATTTTAACGCTGAATGTGCACAGCTGGAAATTTAGAATGGATTCATGCATGCAGGGCTTTTGTGTGCTGATGTTTTATGGGCAACAGGATATATAAAATGTCCCTAAATAAATAAAATATTTATCTATTGTCTTTTCAGAGACTCCTGTGCTCTTTGGAAAGTGGATTGATGATCATGGCTTACAGGTGATGAAAACCTAAAATCTAATGTTAACCCGCTTTATTTATTTATTTATTTGCATCATTACATCAAAACAATTTCCTAGCCTATGAACTTGTTTTTATAAAACAATAAAAGTGATTCTGATTCTGATTATTAAGTAATAACCATTTTATCTTCTACACGTCTATCCAGTCAGCAATCTTCCCCATGATTTTGTGGTCTCTGTGCAAGAAAGCAGAACTGCACGTATGGTGTGTCACATGCTTCCCTTTAAAATAGAAGGTGAATTTAGTTTATATTTAACACCCAAAGCCGCTGAGTTCCACTTCACACCTTTGGCTCGGCAATGCAGATGTGTGCAAGATATTGTTCATTTGAGATTTATGGCCGTTCAACAGCAGCTCTGAGTGGGTTCATGACAGAACAGCTTTGTGAATAAGGCTTATGTTTCACTCCCCCCCCCACTCACTGGCATTTTTGCGAGTCTTCTGACTCTCAATTGGCTGTCCAAGCCACTGGTTGTTTCTTATGTTGCAGTAATTAACAGACAATAAAACTTGAAACAAGAACAGACAAATGTGTTTGTTTAATCAAGGTGGTAGGAACAAGAACAAAGTTAGTTCTGGCTTGAATAACTTGTACTCTCCATACAGCGTTACTGGAGCAATCCTCGTAGACCTCTTCCACTTTAGAGGTTGTCAGTGAAATATTACAGACATGAGATAATTGTAGCCTTCACCGGCTAACAACTCATGAACTAAATCAGCTACAACAACATTTATTTTCCCTTTGAGATCAATAAAGTATTTTTAAATTGATTTGAATTAATATAGCACAATGACAATTTTACAGCCTGACTCCAGGGCTGCAACAAACTGAAGAACTAAAAATAATTTATTTAGCTAAACGTCAAAACCTTTTAGTACATTTTGAATGCATGAATATGTGGAGATGTGCATGCTGCAAAATCCAAACTTCAGAGGTGGCCAGGGCAAACTCCCCACTGGGCAGAGAAGCAGGCAGAAGCACATTGGATCTCATTCCTCTAATGTCAGGTTCCAACCTGAAAAACAGACACAACGATACCCCCTGGTGGTGGGGTGGTCACAATATATGGAAAAGAAAATTACAATACAGAGTTAAAAGATAAGAACATCCAAACTCATGACAAAAGAATGGTACATGTCAAATATTTTATAGAAAATGTTTGAAGGCTTTGGGCTGAGTTAGAGCCTTTGTAGCTGTTAGGTTTGTTAAAACTTTTAAGGTTTCAAAGCATCAATTCAGCCTAGAGGTCTAGAATCAATTGGGATGAATATATAATTTAAATGATTTTTGGTGAAGCGGCCTGAGAAGATTTGTTGTGAACTGGAGCTTTAAAAATAAATTCAACTGAATTGGATTGTGGGGAGGGATATTGGGTTTTATATTAGATCCCTTACTTTTAATATAGAAAGTAGAATGAAAAAAACTGTAGATAAATTTGTTTTGGTTGGTCAAGACTTTTTCTTTTTGTTCAAAGAAATAATATTCTTATATCAAAACTTAATTTTAATGCCACAATATAGTTTAATTAAGTGTTCTATTTCAGTTCAAAAATATTTAACATACATACATTAATAAATAAAAAAAAAATAGAAAAGACGAAACATTTTAGCGATTTTATGAATGTACACGATTCACCCAAGTCCTTTGTAAACTGGTTTGTTGGATATTTATACATTCTATGAATTATTTTGAAGTGGACTTCCTTTTGTACTTTAAGCCTTTCTGGTTATCCCATTGGCTCCGCTTCTGACGTCATGACGTCCTGGTGTTTTAGTTTACGAGGGGTGGCTGATGGCGCTGAGGCAGACGGTGAGGGAGGGGGGGGGCTACCACAGCTGCAGGAGCAGGGGAGGAAGCGAGCGGAGGATGCTTATCTTCAAGGTGAGCTAATGTGAAATGCAGGAAGGCTTCCTGTTCCGTAAAGACAACAACACCACCTCTGGGTGTCTGCCGCGTTAGAGGTAAAAGAAAGGAGACCGTATCAGAAATAAACACTAATACGGACATTTAGATGGTCCCTGTTTAGCTGCCTGGCTAGCATTAGCTAGATGGAATGAGGTGACTTTCGGCTCAGTTTGGACTCTTGAAATGTAACAAAGTCCATATAAAACTTGCTTTAAGTCAGCGTTTACTGTACGTGCTAATGTTGACATGACCATTAATTACATTTTCATTGTTATTTGAAGTTGACTGTTAGCTTGTACATAGCACCAGAGACACATTGGCGCATGTCGAAAGCTGGGAATCAATGACCCAGTTTACTTCCTGTAAAGGAAATAAACAGGAGGAAAGAAATCATATTGCGCTACCAGTAACATCTTCTGCTCGTTTGTTTACCGCTTGTATTAGAAAATCCAATATGTGTCTCTTGGTTTTTCTTATCCGCGTTGTCTGTTTCAGCTTCAGGTGATGCTTTTCCCGATTTTTATGCTATGAGTTATGGACAGGAACAATATTCCCCATAACTTGTAATATGAATATTACAAGTAAAAGCTTTGATTCAAAGCAACGCCAATGCGTGTTCTCTGAGAAAGAGCTGCAACGTAAGCGATTCTATCTAAAACAGCAATAATATCGAAAATGCCGCCAAGATTTTGTGGGTAGGTAGTTAACAATTGAGAAATGCTGGATCATTTCTGTTGATGGTAAATTCCTTGATGTTTTGCCATCATTGTGTAGTCCAAGTCATATGGATAGTGGGACTTTTTAATCTTGATTTATATTGATGGTAGACATATTTTTTCAAACAAGAAAAGTCCTGAAACAGTATTCAGTTCATTACTAAAACAACAAATTTGTTTTAGTAAAACAAACAAAGATGTACAGTGAATCCAATGTAGACATCTTGAAAGTTTGCTATAGAGCGTGGCAGTTTCGATACAAAACAAACAACTGTTTTTGTCAATCTTTTGTCACGGTTTACTGGTGGAGATTTTAAAAAAATATGATGTTGTTTTTTATTTTAAATACAGATTTTTTTCATTAAAAAATAAACATTGCATTGAACTTTATACAGCTGATTTGGCTTAATAAGATAAATTGGCTTAATTTAGTCGAAATTAAGCCAATTTCGTAGAAAAGTAAAAGAAATCAATAAAACCGACATTGTCTGTCTTTGGAAAGAAAATAAATTGCAGTTCTTAATATCCTCCGATCAAATTTCTGTGTGGCTCTTTTCCGGCCACATGATTGGTTTATTATTAGCTCTTCATCTTTTAGGTTTATGTTGACCTTTGTTATACAGCTCTACTTTATTACTGGTCTATTAATCAAGTTATTAAATATGAAGTCAAGTTCAGTTTACTATTGAAATTGGTAGCTGTGTCCTGATACAACTTTATCCACTTCTGATACAAAACTGACATTGTAGCTTTGAGTGTTGGCCTATACTGATATTGACCCGATACAATATCAGCACGAATCATACTTATTTATATTCCTGATTACGTCTTTTATGTAATATTTTGCCCCTTGCTTCTTCCTGACCTTTCCCAGCATGTGATGACGGAGGCCTGAAGGTTGAGAGGCTGCGGCAGCAGGACCTGCGAGCATCCAGCTTCAATGAAGGATGAAGAGCCCGGTGCACAGATGCAGGGACGTGGAGCACGGCCGCGGGCAGGCCGGAACCGGGGCCGGGGGTGGGTCCAACTGCCTGCAACCTGAACAGCGCATCCCTGTCTCCAAAGACGTCATCACTTCCTCCTCTTCCTCAGCCTTGTGGTTCATCAGGGACACCTGCGGCATCGTGTGCGCCATCATAACATGGCTGCTGGTGTTTTACGCTGAGTTTGTGGTGCTGTTTGTCATGCTGGTGCCCTCCAAGAATCTCACTTACAGCATTGTGAACGGGACCTTGTTCAATACTTTGGCCTTTCTAGCCCTCGCCTCTCACCTCAGGGCCATGTGCACTGACCCTGTATGTATACTGAGATGGATTTGTTTCTGTCACTGTTCGGATGTTTTCTTTCTTCCTTCTGGTCCCTAAGATGTTTGTAAATGATTTGTTTTGTGCCAGGGGGCAGTGCCAAAAGGGAACGCCACTAAGGAATACATAGAAAGCCTTCAGCTGAAACCAGGGCAGGTGGTCTACAAATGTCCCAAGTGCTGCAGCATCAAGCCTGACCGAGCGCACCACTGCAGGTGAGGGAACGGCTGCAGCTGTCAACTCAGGCTGTCCGTACAGCTTCACATGAGAAAATTATTTAGATTAGAAACCTTCAGCTTTTCCTTATTTTAATCAGTTGACTACAATTATCTTTAGTACTTTGTGAAGAATTGAGTTCTACCCTTTAGGATTAAGATTTGCATCTTTTATTTAAGAGTGCACCAAACTTTAACATTCAATGAAGTTGAAAATAACTTCCATATGTCTATATAGAGCCATATTCAATACATTTGAATGTTAATAGTAGAGTTCCTGAAATAAATGGAAACTTTCAGAAAGTGAAACTTTATATATAGTCCCTCAGCTAACAGCTCACAGACAGCAGAGGAACTCTTTGAGGCCTTCAGCTTCCTCAGTTTTATGCTCATTGTGTTAATGTGTGTGTGTTTACATACACTGATGTATGTTATCTCTTAAAACCTGGTTTGATGTTTTACTATCTGAGGAACAATATTACTTCATGGAAACCAAACCCTGGTCCTGATAAATTTCTGCTTTATGATCTGAATTCCTTCTCTCTGATTCCCAGTGTATGTAAACGATGCATACGGAAGATGGACCACCACTGTCCCTGGGTCAACAACTGTGTTGGGGAAAACAACCAAAAGTACTTTGTTCTTTTCACAGTAAGTTCACAGGAAATCTCTATTATTCCGTCTATTTGCATTTTAAAAGTGACATTGAAAAGCTGGGAAATTTGGATGTTTGACATGAAAGCCTGTTAACTGCTTTCTTTTGTGATGCTTCTATGTTAACGTGACACAATTTCTCAGTAGTTGTCAGGAAGTTGGCGGTTTTTGTTTTTTTGTCGTCTTTTTTTGTGGTAAACTGCTTCACGTGGTCTCACCACTGTTTCCTTTTGGACCTAGATGTACATTGCACTCATCTCTCTGCACTCTCTGGTCATGGTGGTCTTCCATTTCCTCTACTGCTTTGAAGATGATTGGACAAGTGAGTGGGTTTTTCTTCTTCTGTTGCACCTTGTCTCAAAGATCTAGATTCAAAGGCAAACCTGCATCTATGCTGCGAAAATCTCTTTATAATATTTCTGCACATTTAAGCAATAAAATAAAATTATTGGGCTTAGATTAATGTTTGTGTTGTTGTGTTTACCAGAGATTTCAAATGTGCACACCCTTGTTTAAAAAAGGGCTTAGTTGTTGTGATTCAAATAATTAAAATACAATAGATAATACCCAAACTTATTTCTTTTTTAAAATATTCTATAAATTTATTTATAATACAATTTAAATACACTAGTGTAATAATGTAAATACACTACGGTATTTCAAAGTAGTGATTGAAATAGTGGATTTATTACATGATTACAAGATGTGATAAGATTTGTCTTAAACATGATGCAACATGATTTGTCAGATGGTGACGGTTGACATAAAGTCTGATATACAGTAAACTGATATTTGACTATTTCCTACCTTAGGTCCCTGTTGATAATTATGGGACATAAGATGTGATAACATTTGGTTATCACAATCAGAATTTATTTTGTTATTGTGCAAGACAGCGCAATAAAAAGTAAAAATGGCAACTCAAAGGTAAAAAAAGAAAAGTAAACTGATCAAATTTCAGAAGTGAGTAGTTCTTCATATTACTCAGTTCCATGATCTAACTCTGTTAGAAGGTTGCTGATGTCTGACCTAAACTCTTAAGTAATAAAGAATGCTGACAAGGTGATCAAAACAGGCCAATCTCTTCTAAATTAGAAATCTGTCTTTATATAAAGCAAACTGATCCGCCTTCATTTTGTGAACCTCCTGATTAAGTGTTAATGTTTTACTGCAGAAGTCAACAGGAAGTCATTTTATCTGTGAGGAGACTATAGCGTTCAGTTCTTCATGTAATCCTTGACTTGCCCTTTCACTTCCATGTCCCTCCATCACCCAGAGTGCAGCTCCTTCTCTCCTCCTGCAACAGTTATCCTCCTCATCCTCCTGTGCTTTGAGGGCCTCCTCTTCCTCATCTTCACCTCTGTGATGTTTGGCACCCAGGTCCACTCCATCTGTACCGATGAGACAGTAAGTTACCCGCTCAGTGGCGACTGACTTCCCTGTGCTCTTCTTTCATAACTTCCTTTCGTTTCCTTGTCCTCTGTGGACCTTCCCTCAGCTCTGCCTTAGTCAGTTTTGACCTTCAAGTTCTGATATTTACCAAAAACATGCTTTTACCAGGTTGGAGGAATAAGTTGTTTTTATTTTGATTTCGTGTGAATTTTTGTTCACCCTTTTTGAAACTACAGCAGTACTTTGCCAGATGGACACTTTTACTTTCAGAGAACAGCTCAACGAACTGATCTAGTTCTTTATATAAATAAAGCCTCGTGGGTTTCACAGCTTGATGCTGTGCGGTTTGCGCTGCAGGTTGCTGGTTAGTTCCGTAATTATCACAATAAAGAATAAACGGATGTCTTTGCTACAATAATCTGCTGTTCCTTCATACCTTTTGAGCCAAGTTGGTAAGCTGGTCACAATAATGAATAAATTAATAGCATGATAAATTAAAAAGAGCTCAATAACTTCCATTCTGATTGATTCATACTTTCTGAATGGAAGCTTTGTTTACAGCCCTCCCATAATCCATTTCATTTATTATTTAAATTGTGTGTGGTTTTTATTTCCATTTATTTGTTGTTTTTGTTTGCTTTGTTTGTCTTTTTAGATAATTAAAATGTCTTCCAGTTCCAGTTGTGTTCTTTAGAAAATTAAAGTTTATCTTTGAGAGGGCAAACTTGTATTATTAACACTATATTACTTGAAAATGGTCTCAAAACAACATTATAATTTTTTGCAATTATTTCTGGGACAATGCATGTCCAGTAAAATGTGTTATCGTGACAGGCCTACAAGTTTGTACGTCTAAAAGGATATTTACATGTTTTCATATTTTAGCTTTCTGAAACACATTTTCCATCCATCCATCTTCTTCCGCTTATCCGGAATCGCGTTGCGGGGATAGCAGCCTACAGAGTGAGGCCCAGACTTTCCTCTCCTCTGCCACTTGTTCCTACAAGGGAATCTCAGGGTGTTCCCAGACCAGCCAAGAAAAATCGTCCCTCCAGTGTGTCCTGGTCTCCTAATTGTGGGCTGTGCCTGGAACGTCTCACCAGGGAGGCGTCCAGGAGGCATCCTAACCAGATGCCCGAGCCACTTCAAATGGCTCCTCTTGACGTGAAGGAGCAGCAGCTCTACTCTGAGACCCTCCCAGATGACAGAGTTTCTTACCTTATCGCTAAGTGAACCCAGACCCCCTACGGAGAAAACTCATTTCGACCGCTTGTATCCGTGACCTCATTCCTTTGGTCATGACCCAAAGCTCATGATGGTAGTTGATGGTAGGAACATGCAACGACTGGTAAATTGAAACCTTTGTTTTTTGACTCAGCTCTCTCTTCACCACGACAGACTGGTACAGCGCCCGCTTCACTGCAGACGCTGCACCAATCCGTCTGTCGATCTCCCACTCCATTTTTTTCCTCGTTTGTGAACAAGATCCCGAGACATTTAAACTCCTCCACATGGGGCAGGACATCCCCTCGACTCATAGAAGGCACTCTACCCTTTTCCGGCTCAAGTCCATGACCTCGGATTTGGAGGCACTGATCCTCATCCTGGCCGCTTCACACTCTGCTGCGAACCGCTCTAGTGAGAGCTACAGATCACGACCCGATGACGCCAGAAGGACCACGTCATCCGCAAAAAGCAGAGATGCAATCCTAAGGTCACCAAAACGGATCCCCTCAACACCTTGGCTACGCCTAGAAATTCTGCCCATGAAAGTAATGAACAGAATCAGTGACAAAGGGCAGCATTGGTGGAGTTCAACTCTCACCGGAAATGAGCCTGACTTGCTGCCAGCAATGCAAATCATACAGGGACCTCACTTGCAAGGAACAAAGGGCCCGGTACCCCATACTGCTGGAGAACCCCCAGAGGTTTCCCTGAGGGACACTGTCAAACACCTTCTCCAAGTCCACAAAACGCATGTAGACAGGTTGGGCGAACTTCCATGCACCCTCCAAAACCCTGCTGAGGGTGTAGAGCTGGTCCATCGTTCCACGACCAGGATGAAAACCACCCTGCTCTTCCTGAATCCGAGGTTCGACTATCAGACGGACCCTCCTCTTCAGGACCCCTGAATAGACCTTGCCAGGGAGGCTCAACAAATTTTCTCATGTTATAATCAAAACATGAACTTGTATTAAACCAATCATTTCAGTATCTCCATCTGCTATATCTGTTTATTCTTTATTAACAAAAATCAAGCAAAGTCTCCAGTTAGTTTTACAGTGGCCACTTTTAACACGTTTCTCTTGATTGAAGCAAATAAAAAACATATCAACATGGTCTGGTTTAGATGACAAAACACTTGAAGTTTTTTTTTGTTTGTTTTTTTTTGTTGTTGTTTTTAGATACAATAGTTATGTATCGCACATGGTGATTTATCAAACCATACTTACTGTAGAATAATATAATTTTACAAGCCTGTTACAGATTTTCAAACAGGGCTAATTCAAGTTTATTTAGGCACCAAAATGCAACAAAATACCAGTTTATTGAGGTTGATTGTAGTTTGAGGCTGGATTCATTTTAGATGTAGATGAAAATAAACAAGACGCAATAGAATTCACCTTTCTATCATCATGTAGTTTGATTGAAAGAAGTCGTTTGATTCAACATGACAAGAAATAATACCATTCGATTGAGTTAATAATCTTAATAAAACAACAACCTATCAAAAGCTTGACTCGTCTTTCTCTCCTGCATTGGCTGCTTTGCAAACATCAGCCAATAGCATCAAGTAATTTTGCACCAGGATTGTTCAGCTTTCCAGCTGCATTTTTGTTTGAATACATAAGATATTCTGATTGAATAAATCTATGATTAAACACATTCTCCACATGAAAATCTTTTGGCAGGTATAGATCACCACAGACTAATAAACCTGCCAGACGAACAACAGGTTTACTGACGCTATAATCCAGCTGCCTACAAACTGGAACCCATCAATTGTTAAAGTGATTCTCACACTAATCCATTTTCTTCCCCATCTTGTCGTCTCATCAGACACAGATCATTGATTGTGTCTGATTGGCCTTTTTTTCCTGTTACTCCAGGTGATCACATTGTGCTACTGGATGTAGAAGTATATTGAAGCTATCTATGTCTTTGTGTTCGTCTTTTATTGTTGTTGTGTGGATCTTTTGGATCAATCTCAGCTGAAGAGCTAATGAGACAAACTGACCTTTCCAAATTTCTTCTTGTGCTTTTAGCTTCTTTTTGTCTGCAACTCCCAATAGAAATAAAAATGTGAGCATGTCAATGAGCTAGCGTAGCTCAGAGGAGAGCGCAACACAAGCGGCTACAGTATCCTCACTGCTCCTGTTGTAGTTTTTGGCAGCTCGCATGCAGAAGAAAAGTGTTGCTTTCATCAAAAACAATTTCAAGAAAGCAACTGCAAATATTTAAAGCTTTCTTTAAATACATGAGAGCTGGATGTACTGAGACTATTCAAAAAGATGACAGTGACTTTGCACCTGTCCAGTCAGAGTTTAAGCCATAACAGTGAAGTTGCTTTTATGTTTTCTTCCCACATCTGTCTCTGTTTGTTCTTTTTTTGTTCCGTTTCTATAACTTGTAGCTTAACGGAAAAAAGTGCTTGTTTTGGTAGAATCTTTAACCTAGCATTGATTTAGCCGTTCTCTTCCTCTTTTCAGTTTTAATGTTGTTTTTTGACAATATTTCCACCTGCTGGAGTATATTCAGGGGTATAAGTTAAAATGTTCTCACTTCACGACGGCAGCTGGAGGGATGCTCTTAGTAGATGCTCGGAAATTTTACAACCTTCAATAATCTTCATAAAAACCATCAGGTTTTAATGTGTTCATTGAAAAATCAGACATTCTTAACTATACTGTGAAGTAATTATAACAATCAGCCTACAGAGAAGCCAGTGGCATTAATCAGCTAATTTCATAAAACATTTATATTGGCTCAGGCATATTTATTCTGATATTTGTCGGACAATTTTTTTTTTTTTTTTTTTTTTTTTTTTTTTTCATCTCTGGTTTTTTTTTTTTTTTGGTTTATTTATATTGGATATTTAATATATCTTCCAGTTCCAGTGTTAAGTCTTCTGTACAATGAAAGTTTATTGATCTTTGAGAGGGCGACCTTGTATCATAATACAGTTATCAATGTTACCATTAAATGGTCTCAAAACAACAATACAATAATTACTGGGATAATTTATCATCCAGCAAATATTTGTGGTGTGATCTTTACAGCCGTGTTAAATATGTTCTATTTTCCAAATTCCTAATCGTTTTTTGGAAGATCATTTCAACAGAGGGAAACATGCAAACTCAAATTTGGTTGTCTCTCGTTTTCAGGGCATAGAGCAGTTGAAAAAGGAAGAGCGAAGATGGGCTAAAAAAACTAAGTGGATGAACATGAGGGCGGTTTTTGGACACCATTTCTCTTTATTGTGGTTAAGCCCCTTCTCCACCCCTGACCACGGCAAGGCTGAGACCTACCAGTATGTGGTGTGAGGGAGCTCAGGACAGGGAATGAGAAGGCCTGGAAAAGCTAGCCTGTTTGCTCCCAACTCAGCCTCACTTACAGTGTACGTCCCACACAAACCATGGACAGCTTGTCATGTGCTCTTTGTGCTGCCAACTAAGTGAGCAATGTCTAATTTATTTTATTTTTTTATTATTATTATTTTTTTGTTTGCCTTTACAAGTCGAGTTGCAGAGAAAAAGAAACACTGTCTGTCTTTTTGCGAACACTGTGATAAATCAGTTTTTTGTTGTTTTTTTTTTTTTTTTGGTCTTTTTTCATATCAGAAACTGTCTGTTCTTGCTTGGTGCGTAATCTTCCTGCGTTTTGTTCAAGGATACGTTCAGCCAAATTACAAAAGAAAAAGGGATTCGATGTAAAATGACATCACTTCATCCTGCAGGTATATGGCTGTTCATGTAGGTTAAGTGACTAAAACGGTGAAAAATCAAAATGAAATCGATTTATTAGGTTATGAGAGTAGCCAGAAGAATTTAATCTGCAGGTTTTTATCAGGGACATGTGAAGGAATGCACCTACCTCATCTGCTGAAAAATATATTTAGCCACTGGTTCAGTCCAGATACACCAACTGAGATATATCCAGTGTACATGATGACTTTCGAAACATTTTCTGCCCCTTGATTTCTTCCAATTTTGCAGTGAACATTGAACAATGTGCAAAACTGTAAGAAACGTATCCCAAAACATTTGGAGCTGGAACTGCAGTTAAAAGTGGTTCTACAAGGTTTTGGGTCATGAGTTGAATAAATCATTTTCTGCACTACTATGGACAAGAGCTGCAGCGATAAATCGGTGCTGATTTCCTTCATGTTTGGTGATCGAAGGTCTGAAAATCAGCCGCTGTCCTGTTTTGTGCAGCAGGTCACCTGTGAACACGAGTGATTAACAATAATCACCTCACTTTTGCCAACTTGGTTTGTTGTCCCACCAAAATTGCAACATTTTTTTAGTTTCTGCTGATGCAGTTCTCTTTCACACTACAATGTGTCAAATGAACCAAACCCTTTGAAAGACCTGTTCCCCTCTTTGCCTGTAGAGGCGCTGTACCAAGAGCCATTGAGGGACATGACATAAAAACCTCTGAAGATACTGAGAGGAGCTTCTTTCTTCATAAAGTTAAAATCAGATTTTAGTTGTTGTAGGATTTTTGTTTTGGCATTGGTAAAAGATTCAGATTTATTCATGTCCCCAATGGGCAAATGATGAGCCATTACTCCAGTTGGCATTAGTCTCATTCCTCTATTATGGTTGTATTTACCCAGAATGCCCTGCGTTATAGTCTGCTTCCTGCTTTTTGAACGGGCTTGGTGTTCACATATGCATTGAGCTATACAAACCTAGAGCTCAACAACTCTAGGTTTGTAGGTGGACCAGAGTTTTATTGTTTGCCTGTTTTTAGTTTGCATCCATTTTTTTTTTAGTTCCGATTGGTCAGTCATACCTCTCCAAACGAACCAGACCGCAGATGAACTGGGATTAAAGACAGGGCTGATATGAATGCATACTTAACCGTTTTTGTCACTATATTTATATATGGTATATCTATGTATTTTTGGACTTTCTAGACCCCAAAATTTGTATTTGTCAAAATCTGAATCGGCAGGACAGACTTTTAAATGATCTTTCAGAAAACTACAATCGGTGCTCTCCTAGTTGCACTATTTTGTTCCAGTCTCTCACCTATAATCCTATATTATGACTTTACTGTGATGAAAGGTGAACAAGTTCAAGATATAAGGCACTTTAAGGATTTATCTCTAGGTATACAAGCTGCTGCACAGCCTCTAATCATCTAAAATATATTTCACTCCCACGATGAGTTAAAATGGGAAATTAATGGTAAATATATTCTGTAATTTAGCTGAACGATCTTTTTTGTTTTGGACTGGCAAAATTCTGTTTCCTTATTGAAGTGATTCCGTTGTGAAACCAGATCCATGAACTTTTAATTGCTGCCAAAAGCTGCACATAAGCAGCTCCTCTTTGCTATTTTATCTATTCATTTTTTTTTTATTTATTTTGTGTGAAGGGCAGATTCTAAGAATCAAAGAAGTGAAAACTGTTTAGTTCTTCCTGCACACGACTATCCTGACCTTTCCTTCTCTGACCCGCCTCCATCTTGGCTTCGCTTTGTTTTGCCTTCAGTCTCTTCACAAAGTTCTCAGGTGTCTCGGCGTCACATCGTTTTGTTTTTTGTATTTTGGAAGTGCAACAAATGGTAAAAAACATACTGAAGCTAAGTCCAGTGCCGATGCACTTAAAAAAAAAAAAAAAAAAAAGCCAATAAGTCATGTCAACTGTTAAAAATGGATCAGGAAAAGGAAACGCAGTGGGAGAAAGATTCAGATGTTGCCACTTGTTGCAGCTCAAGTGCTAAAGCTTTTGTTAAAGGCGTGTCTGTGGCAGACCTGCATGAGAACTCAGACCTGAAGGTG
Source organism: Poeciliopsis turneri (assembly GCA_922788865.1). Classification (NCBI taxonomy): domain Eukaryota; kingdom Metazoa; phylum Chordata; class Actinopteri; order Cyprinodontiformes; family Poeciliidae; genus Poeciliopsis; species Poeciliopsis turneri. The sequence continues at coordinate 1,354,622 of CAKLNU010001061.1, read as the reverse complement.
ACTTCCTGTTCAGACACTCTTAATAATAACCAGATGTATTATTTATGTTTTTATGTCGCCTTTTTTTTTTTTTACTATCTATGGTTTGAACTAGAGGAAGGTGACGTAAAATCTTATCACAATATTTTGTGGTGCTATTGTGATAATGATGCAAATATCAAACTGTCATCACTTTGCAGTTTGTTTTAGGAAGCTGAATGGCTGCATGACAGCAATCACAGCCCCACTAACACAAATACTGCTTTAAAAAAAGGCCCGTTTGTTAAAGAAGTGTGATTTGTATCAGTCACTGGATACTGTAACTGCGTTGGACCATATTTTTATATTGATGGTCTCATGGAACAAGCAGTGGAAAAATGGTAACACGTTTTCTTTCTTTTTTTAGTTTTCAAGAGTCATTGTTGTAATTGTTACCATAAATCAGAATTCTTAGAAGAAAAGTTTCTCGAAATATAAAAAGCCCTAACTGAAGCTCTTTGAATTTTATAAAATTGTGATACAAACTCAAGTTCATACTCGATGTCTTACAGTTCTAAAATATTTGAAAGGAACTGCTGTAGACATTTGTTTTGTCATGCTGTGGGACAGGCATGGGCCGGTCTGGTTCCTGTAGTATAAAGTCTTTGTAATGAGACGGAGGCCAACATGCTGGAGTGACTGCTGTGTTCTTCAGCTCGTTGAAACACACAGCATCTCACACACACACGTATGGCTGCTTACTGCACCACAGCTGGCTGAAATAATGTAATGTTGCATTAAAGGATATGCAAATGTCTATTACTTGGATACAGTTTGAGTTTTATTTTTGTTTGTGCTTTAAATTATTATGGAAATACTGTTGTGGCGCAACCATGACAACCCAGGAGCTCGATCTGATTACGTCGCTTATTCAATTCCAAATGAAATCAAGAGCAGTAAACCCAAAAACACATTCTGTTTTTTCTTTTTTTTTTAAATAAAATAATATCCTCTAGATATTTAAAGTTTAAATAACTATATTATATAATTAGGGTGGGGGTGTAGTGTGGCCTCCTCATTGTATCGTGCTCTGCCACAATACAATGAAACATCTTTGCTCATGGTTGTGACCCGTACAGGCCCAAAGCCTCTTCTGGATTGTTTAACTCTGAAATTTCAGGAACAGAAAACTTGTGTTTGATTTTTCTTGATGCCAGCATTTCTTTCCTCATGAGCTTTGGTATGGAGAACTGGCTCACCAGTGTCTTATTGTGTATTTGACATAACTGTAATATGTCCATGCTGCACCAGTGTGGAATATTCTTCCCTTAACACACACACAACCTGTGTCTGTCTGTAAATGTGCATTTTATCCTCAGCCAAAGAGTGTGCGTCTCCCAAGCCCAGCTGGATTTGGTTTGTTTCAGTTACCACTGCTGTAAACCCTGACTCGTGCTTCAACAGTGAGATGTTTGTTGAAACACTGGCTGTGCGAAAACAGAGTACATTCTTCTATTGAAGAAGGGATTATCCTCTCACCTTCATTCCCTGTTTGTTCATGAGCGTTTGCAACGCGGCTGCTGTAAAAACGCGCCAAAATCAGCACAAAGCCCCACAACGTTCTGCTGATTCGGTGGACTTTGATGTGAAAACCCTCTGAAGGAGCGCTGGCTCGTTTTTAAAAGCCTCGACTGCTGGAAGAGGAGCAGGATCCGTGGATCGGAGTTGAGCCGGAACACCTGGCATGGCTTCCTGCACCGTTCTGGACTGCGTTAAAGCATTTAGGAAAGGTTCACCATTTGTACTTACACATGCTTAAAAATGACAAAAGCTGCACTTTGTTTGTATTGTTTCCATATTCTCTCTGAAGCTGCGTTTCCATTGCAAATGTGCGCAAAATTGTTCATATTCTGCTAATGTAGAGGGGGAAAAGAATCACAAATGCGGTCTTTCCTTTAAGTAAAAAATTGAATTAAAATCAGACGGGGATAAACATGACAAGTCATTAAAAATCATGGCAGCGACGGATGTCAACAGTTACATGAGACACATTCATAATTCAGCCATGATGGCGTCAGAACTCTTCCATAAGCCGTAAGAGGAGACGTCGTGTTGGAGCGACGAGCAGCTAATGCCTGGGAACATCTAACTATGTGGCATTTTGGGAAAATTTTACAGATTTACAGATTCAAAATGTTGGATTGACGCAACTTCTTATGGGCGGTGAGATGCTGTGAGAGCTCTGGTGGAGCCAGCTGCATATTGTCTTAAAAAAACAAAAGAAACCATCATCCTCCTACTGTTGTCTTCTTTGTAGTTTTCGCCAGTAGTAACATCCGGCTGCTGATCAGATGACTCGTGTGATGCGGTAAAAAGTGTTTCCATCACAGTTTTGTAAAAGACATGTATTTTAATGAGGCTGAGAAACCACCTCATCCTTGTGCTAAAACCTTTTAGCAAAATGTTATTTTTTTTTTGTTTTAAATGATTTATTTTCATTCAGTAAATGTATTTTCATAATGTCAATTTGCGCAATTTTATGGAAACGCAGCTAGTGTTTCACAGGTTTGGTTTCTCTGAAGTGTTTATGCATGGCAGTTAGTTTGGTCATGTCTGTGAAAACAGCTGGTGAAATGATTCGGATGGCAAGATTAAATTTTTTTTTTGTTTTTCTTTTTTTTTTTTACAAATTTTTAAAATGGATTTTAAAACTCGCACACATATTTCAGCACTTGATGCAGAGAATAAATCCTTCTCCGTTGCAAAGCAGAATGTGTTTGGCTTTTTTGTGGGGTGAGTGTGTTACTGATGATCTGAGCTTTCCCTGACCTGTATGCTGTTCTATCACCCCCTCATCACACATGATCCCTGGTTTTCCTTCCATCCCTGTTTTGTTTTTTTTCTCCATTCTTTGTCTTTTAATCTGCCTCTCTCCTATGCAGTGTCCTCTCCACACTCATGCATTCTGCTTTGGTTGATAACTCACTCTGCCCAAAGCTTTCTGAGGCAGACTTTAGAACCGTGACAGAGGTAAGCTGAGGAGGAGCTCGTCGCTGTAGTCGTCCCGTCAAGCTTAGCGCGCCTCAAGCATGCAGGTTTCAGTCATGGCAGGCCCAATGTGTCTCGGTTCCTCTTTGTTTTATGTTCAACCAAACAAATGGGAATGAATGAGTGAGCTTAGTGACGAAAATATTGCATGTCTCATTTTTATTCTTATTATTTGTGGAGTTTTTTTGTTTTTCTCTCATTTGCAATCTCTTATTTTTTATTTTTTTTATTTTGCTGTTTTGTTTCTCATACAGAATGTGTTGTCGTCCACTGTTGGCAGAGGCGCTGCTGTTTCTACTGGCCATCAAGTTAAAACACCAGTTTACACAACGGTTCCTATGCAGCCTGGAAGTGCTTGGAATTACATTTTTACAAGTTTTTATTAATGTGGGGAAAAAGAATTAGGGGGGAAAGAAGTTCATCCCATGTTACTTTGATCAAAACTAACAACTTATCGCTCATCTCCACTGCCGGGTCATCCATTATGACTGGAATGAGCTGAACCTCAACTGGGATGATTCATGGCTGCAGTGTGTATTCTAATGGTTTGGCACATATTTTGTGGATCTGGACTTGGAAAATGCCAAAAGCATATTTCATACATTTCCATTGAGTAGGAACATTATGGGGCAGTGGTCACCAAATGTCCTCTTCCCATTAAAGCTACAGTATGTAACTTCTACAAAGATTTTATTTATTTTTTTACATATTTATTAAAACTATTACCTTGTCATGACATCATGAGACAATCTGTGAAAAAATCCACCTCCTCTACTTTCTCCTTGTCGTCCTGCCGCCATGTGGCTCTGGTTGGTTTTGACTGAGCAGCGCATTTCTGCAGATGGCTGTTGGACCATAAGGAGGAGCTTTATTTTGATCACAGATTCTCATGTTATTCTGTCAGGACATGGTGACAGTTTTAACAAATATGTGAAAAAAATAAAAAGTTACATACAGCATGTCTAAGAACTGCTTTTAGAATTATTATAGTGCAAAAAACACAAGCGTTCCATTCTATTGGTCCAGGAAGGTGAAAAGTTTTCAGGAGACATAAAAAAAAAAATTGTCCCATGATTTCATCTGGCATCATCCTGATCTGGTTGAAATATCAATATAGAAATATTGCCAGGCGGTCCACTACATAAAGATATTGCACTTGTCAGATTTTCTGGCCAGTACAAACAGGAGAAATGATTTGCAGAAACCAGTACATTTTGTTGTTTTTTTTAAAGACCTCGAATGCTCCAGCTGTGTTTGCACCGTCGTCAGTGGTATGTGTGTGTGTGTGTGTGTGTGTGTGTGTGTGTGTGTGTGTGTGTGTGTGTGTGTGTGTGAGACGGTTCGCGCACATGCTCACTGTGGTGTCGTCCTCAGGGAATCGAGCGTCTGAAGGGAGAGACGGGGAGGTGGGGCAAAGTGCCCTGCTGGGAGGCCATGCAGACGGCGTTCGGGGGCCGGCCCTCCCCGTCCTGGTTCAGCCCCTTCACAGGCCTCAGCTGTCAGAACCAGCCTGTGGACCACGACCCCGTCCCACAGGGGGACATCATTGAGCAGGACGTCATAGAGATACCACTCACACCTACTTCATGACGACCAAGGCTTAGACAAGGGACTGCTTTTTTTTCTTTAATTGAAATGTGATACCGTCTAGAATATGAACTCATTTTATGTGTTTTTGATTGAACGTGTTTTTCCTCTAAAGGTGTTAAGAGGCTGTACTACTAAACCAGAAATATTTTTCTACTTGGGGGGGACAAGGGTTTGTTTTCGAGCGGAGTTGTGTGGTGTACTTATGAGCAGTCAGTATCCTACTCTGCAATCTGAGGTTCCAAAATTATTAAGGATTTTCTGGTGGTTGAGTCAGTCATGATAATCAGAACTTCTGCACTACAAAAAAACAGAATACTAGTAACTTTTCATCAATATTAAGGAATTATTTACTTAAATAGGCTCATATATTACTGAAGAAGTACTGGATCCACTGGCAGAGGTTTTTTTTAACTTTTAACATGGGAAAAATATCTTACAAATAATTTGGTGGAACAGGGGAAACTGAGCGAGCGAAGCGTCTGAGACGTCCAATTATTGTTGCAGAACGAACAGAAATGATTTTTAACAGAGTGCACATAAACGGACAGCATGGCGGCCTGCTGGCGGCGCTTCACCAGAACAAATCTGCTCCATTCATCTGGAAACTGAATTCTAAGCTTGCTCAGACCAAAGAAATTAACCCAAATTACTACAAACCAAATGTTTTCCTCAAGCATCAATCTTAGTGGAGTTACAGTACATCCCTGTAATCTACTGGACTGTAAGTTCTTTCTGAAATAAGACAAAGAAGCCACAGTCCTGAAAACAGTTTCTCATCATGTGCCTTATCCTTAATTATGGCTAATCTGAGAGGATTCATTTAGCATCTGATCTTTGTTCGTTGGAGTGTGTCATGTCTTCTGTTTATGAAATCTTAGAAACATACCTGGAACTGATTAATGGTTGGATGAGTTCATGTTAATTAACTGGTGAATGGGTGCTGGATACTATGGGACTATGCATAATGTTTACAGTCCTATATTTTGTTGTGTGATTTCATTTTTTAATGAATATATTCAAATATTTATATTTTCTGTTCTTCTGAAACTGTTTTATATGACTTTAATAAAATTAATTATTAATTAAAACAACAACAAAAAACTCAGCTGCTTCTTCAGACAAACTTACATTTTGGAAAAAATGAAAAGTATATGAAACAAGTTTGAACTTTAAAAAAAAAAAACTGTCTGCTCAATAATGAGGGACGTTTGTTGATTTGTCTTCCACAGCGCTATGCATAAACCCACCACAAGATGGAGTGAAAACATGAACAAAGCAAGCAATGATCAATTTTGTAGCTTTCTCATACCTGAACAAAATAAACTACTACTTGAAATTTTTTTGTAATTGTATTTTTTCAGTTTTCTTCCTCCAGCCTGGATTAAAGTTAAACTGTTAAGAAAAAAACTCACATATGAATTTATGTTTATTCAAAACGATTTAATATTTACAAGTATTCACTGATTAGAGACATCAGCCACAACCTGCAAGTCCAAGTCAACAGAAAATATCATCTTAATTTTACTGATCAGGATTTAAAGGGCTTAAAGCTCTAAAATCCTCGTTTCCACTGAGCTGTAGAGAAACGGGTCGGAGCGGTTCTGTAGGCATTTTGTCTGTTTCCACTGTAACAGACAATGGAAACTGAAGGCTCTATAGACCCACAGCTAACTAGCATCATACAACACAGTCCATTGATTGGGAGACAGACATCATTCCTTGTCTCATACTAGTGTGTGAAACATGTCTCATGCTAGAGACCAGAGACATTCCGTCCCATTCCTACCGTACAGCCCAGTCCAAACATGGGATAAGACATGGCAGGCCTGCTTTTGGGGCCCACTGCAGTCACTGGAACCAGTCAGCCTCTTGGAAAACAAGTCTTCTGAAAACCACTGAAACCAATTCCAGATGTTGAATGCTTCCTGGCCTGCCTCGGTTTGTCCAACAACATGCGCAATGTAAAGTGCAGTGAGAAGTTGGACGAACGTCTCCGCTCCCTGATCCATCACTTGTCCTTTTTCTCCACCTCTTGTGGGGACGTTTGAGGAGTCGCACTGTGCAGCACCAGCAGTCCACAGAGCGTGAGAGAGATGCCCGTCCACCAGAGGGTGCTGTGAATCTCACCAAAGATGAGCCTCCCAATGACAGCCTGGACACACCAACAGGGACGCAACAAGAATGTGAAGGTTTTCCAAACAGAAACTTTGAGCCTGTGAGCTTCTGGCTATCGCTTACAGAGGAGATGAAGTTGGAGGCGGTGGTGGTAACCGTGACCCCTGCTGATGAAGAGCCGTGACGGAGAGCCTTGGAGAACATCGTCCACATTAAAGTGTTACAACTGAGCAGCAGGACTCCACACAACAGCCGAAGGGGGACATGGAGCTGAGAACAGTGATTGTTAGCAACTTATAGTCCTATTAAAGACAGTTTTTTATATACAGTTTATTATTTTGAAACCTTTGCACTGTGTATAAAAATTGAGAAGTGGCTGATTTTAGTGTAGTTGAGCTGTCAGAAACAAACTGCAGGACTTTGACTAAATCACTCTGAAATGAAGAGGAACTCTTAACAACATAACACCAACAAAAGAAAAATTAAAATCAACATTTATGTATTTAAAAAATATATTTTTTTAATACAGAAATATGTGTGGTTATATGGTCTGGTGTCTCTGATATTCCATAAATCCTGTTTCACCTGAAAGCAGCAGTTTTCATCTTTTCCCATCCAGTTATTTTCTGTGTTCATAATTGGATCCTGCTCTCTCATCATGTTCCTCAGCAACATCTCAGTGGTAGTCTGCCATCATGCTACGTTGACATGACAACCAAACTGTTTGGTTGAACTTTTCAGTAAACTGTAAGTTTCCGTTTTCATAAGCCATTGTAAAAACGTTGAGGTATTACTATAACGTTTTTTTTTGTACCTAATAACTGAAATGACATTCTAATTTTATTTGGATGAAACTGCAGATAAAGATACGAGCCGCGGCTTCAACCCCGTCACGCTGGAACAACCAGTTTTATTCAACTCAGGAACCCGGAAGCTTGAAAACAGCTGTTACCCAGTCACACTGTGTGGCTCCGCCGGGACCCTGCGTCCAGCCGCTCAGGCCGGACTCACACATCTCCCTCAGGTAATCCGCGCCGAGGGTCAGCTTCGCAGACAGAGAGCCAGCAGCGGCCAGAAAGCCCGCTGACAGCGCGTAAACAGAGCTGGAGTCCATCTTTGAAATAAGCCGACAGATGAATCCGGTGTTACAGTTTCATAATAAAAGCAAGCCGACTGCTTGTCATTTTGAGACTGTGTATCACGGCGGAGCGCTACGGAAAGCCAGAAGTGCCACAAAATGTCACTTTTACTACGTGACTGGGCAAAATGTCGCGCAAAAAAAACTTTCGATAGAGCTCCTCGCGATACCCAGAAACACATGACATGAAACAGAGACCACACACTCTTTGCAACTTATGGAGTCCTAACTGTTTTAAGGAGACATCAACAATTTGACCAAAGACAAAAAGATAATACATAAACTTGTCAAACTTTGAAAGTCAATAGTTAGATTACAGTTGATCAGTATTAATGGATTAGATTTACTGCACAAAAGAAAAATGCAATTTGTTTTTAAGACTGCATCTAACAAAAAACAATTCATCGCAGTTTGGTAAGTGGCATTATACTTTACAAGAAGAAAGATCCAACAAATTAATGTCAACATTTCTGTGTATCCTTCTCCTGCTGATATAATAAATATATATTTCGTTATACTGAGATTGTATCTTTCAAATAACTTTATAAATCAGATTTTAAGCTGAATGTGATAATGAACATGAACCAATAGAATGTGCTTTGTTTATATTTTTGTTAGTCTGCAAAAAGCGTTGGCCTCCACACACATATCTGAAAATAAGAGTAGAATAGCTTATAAAATGTATATAATTTTTAAATCATCATTTTATAAATAAGTGCATAGAATGTACACTAAACGAACACACTCAGCAATAAAGATTGATTGATCAATATGTAGAATTTCACGTACTATTCTTAATCAAGAATATTGACCAAAATAAACGCATTACAATATTATTTTATAATAATAAATGATTTTATTTTGAAAGAGTCACTAGTTTTCCGCATTCCGGGTCTTTCACGTTGCGGCGATGTTGTGCGCCAATCACAGCAGCTCTTGGAGTCACGTTCATGTTTTGGTGCATTAGCCTCGGCTGTTTAGTTAGCCCGTTAGCTGAGCTTCTGCTGTGGATCATTTAGCGATGAATAAAGGGAAAGCTAGCGGCGTGTCGTGGGTCAAACCGGCGGAGCCGACCTTCCTGAAGAAGTTTAAAACCGACGTGGGATACAAAGAAGGACCAAATGTTGACACCAAGGTAAGGTTCTGCAGAAACGGGACGCAGGCGGCTTCAGGTGGGAACCTGTTTCATCTCTCATTCAGAAGCGGAATCGATTTTGTTCCTCCATCCCAAAAAATATTTAACTAATGATCAAGTTTAGACGAACCATTTTTAATCAGCCTCTCATTACAGTTTTATAAAACATACATTGAAAATGATTTGTCATTAACAGCATTTTTTCCACATTAAGTAGAGGAAAAAATGAGTCGGATCTGAATGAATCATGAAATGAAATGTTATTTCAATATCTGGTCTCTGAAGAAAAGAATCCACATTCACACAGTCTGTCCTCAAACTGAGCTGCATGTCAGGTAACTACAGGAGGCGGGCAGCGCCATTTTAGACTTTTGCATTTTATCCTTCCATAAATGCAAAGTATTTTTGGGAATGAAGATATTTCCTTGGTAATAACTTAGTTCAATTCAAAATGGCTTCATTTATCCCCAAAAGAAATGAAAATGTCATAAACTCATATCATCCAAGTATCTTCAAAGAGTCGTAGATGGTGACGCTGTGGGCAGGAAGGAGCTCCAGTAGCAGTCAGTCTTTCAAAAATAGCTAGAGGCCTCTGACTGAAGACTCACTGACTGAACATCGATCTTATGACATGGCAGCAGCTCAATATCTGGCCAGCTCAGACGATATTTCACAGTAAGAGACAGAAGAAGTTGGCAGAAAACTTTCATAGTGATGTTCAACAATAATGAAATAAATGTTCTGAAAGTGCCATCTCCTGTTGAGAATTCATTACCCAATGGATGTATACATAATCACAATACGATACTTTGACCTTTTGAATACTACACCTAAGAAATTAATCAGTTTATAAAAACTATTACAGTAACTAATAAAAATGAAAGAAGATTTAACTAGTATAATAAGAGCGAGCTTGCACACTCCAAAAGTTAACAGAATTGGACAAAAAGTCACAACTAAAGTAAAACTAAACTTGAGTTACGTAGTTTTATAACCCTGGTGAACCTTCTATACAATCAGCCCTCTAGTGAAACTTAACATGTGTTAGACTTGACCCTATTAAACCTTTTTCTATCGCTGCTCTCTCAGCGTCAGGCAATGCCCACGCCGGACGATGACAGCGGAAGCGACCGAGAAGACGAACTGCCTCAAGTCGTGGTCCTAAAAAGCGGAGACCTGAGTGCAAACGAGGCAAAGAAGCTGAAGGACGAACTGCGAGCCGGAGGCGAGGGCGAGAAAGGTCAGGTCGCTCGTCTAGTTGCAGAACAGGAAGTGGCAGTGTCGGCAGCGTTGAAACCCTTCCTCTCTGTGCTGTTCACAGGTGAAGAAGCTCCTTCAGATGGCAAAATTCTCTTCAAGAAACCAGCCAAGCGCTCGTCCTCTGACAAGTTCCAGGGCATCACTGCCAGCTCCAGCAAGAAGAAGAAGGAGGACGGAGCAGGAGAGCAGGAGGAGGACAAGGATAGAAAATCTGGGAAGAAAGTTAAAAATAACAGTCTGCTGTCATTCGGAGACGACGAAGAGGAAGAGAACGACTAAATGGAAGACTGGAGTGATGAATGGAAACCAGAAGCGATGTAAAGGAGTTAAATGTTGTAATGTTTGGCCTGAAAGGATGTCTCCATTCTCATGTTTGCTGCTCATAAATCTGAGAATAATTTTCATGTCCAGCTGAACTGGTCCTGTCTGGATCGCCGATCGTTTGACAAAACCCACAACCGCGTTCATCTGTATCCGGTTCCGCTTTGACGTCTCCAACAAATCCTCTACTCTTTCTGCTGCTTTTAAAAAGCCAGATCTTTTCAGACTCCTGAGTGTTTTCCAGCCTTTTTAAATCTCTCCATTGTTCATTTTGTGTAATGACTTTTTTTTTCTACTGTAGACGAGTGGACAAGAACAAATTGTCCTCGGCTGTTATCAGATATCTAAAGACCTGACCGGACCGTAGAGATGGATCAGCCAGCTGGTCCGTTTACTGCCATGACTCTTTAACTTTACTAGAAATACCAGCATCACTGCTCCGGGTTCTAACTGGGTCTAAACCTTCTCCATCAGCACCACTGAAAAAAAACCAAGAAAAACTGACACATCGATGAGACATGAAGGCATGTTTAGATCCCCGGCACAGTGCTGCCTGGAGCTCACCGTGTCTGGAGTCCCATCTGTCTGTACTGACATTCTGTGTTACAGCAGCAGAACGCCATGGTGGCGCAAACCTCAGTTACAAATAAAATATGAAATATATAAATCACTTCATTCATGCACCAATGAATTTACTATATAAAATTTTACCTCATTTATTAATTCACTATCCAATAATTATTACAATCACTTACCATAAATGCAGCTTCATACTGTGATTTTAGTTGGCTATGAGTTCTGTGGTGGGATATTTTATCATGTGACAATATATTATGGCTATGACCCATTAATCATTTTTATATCAATCTGATCAAATTTTCAGATGATTTTTAGCAGTAGTGTTCTCCAGTTTTTTTTCTTGTCAGATGTTTCCATTTCTTGCTTGAGGAGTAATTTTAAATGATTTAAACTCATATTTGATATATATTAAAAACAAACATGATTGAAAAACAGGTCAATTTAGGATAAAAATGTGTTTTTTTGCATTCTTTCTAACTTTGAGGCCATCACAGCGCCCCCTTGTGGCCCCCACTTTGAAACACATCGGCTCAATTCATACTGTCCAAGAAAAACACAAGTGTTAAAGAAACCTTATTTGAACCTCTTTATTCCAAAAGGTATGATCAACTCCCACACCTGCATCCAGATCATTACAATTGATGGAAGAACTTTTTCTCTCTGAAAATGGACCCCAGATAAAAACCTTGCATTACGAGGACGGGACGGGCGCGGTCGCTTTAGTCTCTGCGCCATCCGCTGTCCATCTAATAAATACTCCCCCCCCAACAGAGCAGCTGAGAAAAAGACCCAGCTGTTTCTGATATGACCCGTCCCGACGCAAACAGCTGGATGTGGTGGCAGAAGCCTCACAGCAGAGGTAAAGTTGGCTCCAGCAAGACTCAAACGGGTTTTCACCGCAGCATCCAGGAGCGAAAAGGAAAACCGAGGAACTGCGTGACGGGGGAAATTAAAAAGCACGGTAATGCTGCACAAACATAGAAATCTGTAGGCAGGACGTGGGTTTAGAGTCATGTTAAAAGTAAAAGTGAAAGAATCCGGTGAGGAGTGATAAATGGTGCTGACCCAGCAGATAGAAACATGGCGGCTGGTTTCCAGTCTGACTGAAGGAAACAGGAAGAGCTGGAGAGCTGTCATGAGTTCCTGAAAGAAGAGCGGTTAATGTTTGGCTCTAGTGTCCCGCTGCGGTTACAATAAGGGAAGGTCAAAGGTCATGGTTTTGTTTCTGCTGCGCTCCGTTTCCGAATGCAACCTTCTGGAGAAGTTGATGAGTCTTAACCTGCTGCCTCTTTACTCCTGCTGTGTGTGTGAGTGTGTGTTTCTGGGTGGAGGTCTCCTGTCCTGCTGTCAGTCTGGGTCTGCCTACAGAGACTTCTTGGTCATTTTCTTCCCCTTCTTCAGGGTCAGCTTGTTCCTGATGAAGCCCCGCTTCCTCTTGGCCGTCTGCACACAGGAAGAACAAAACAATAAATACACATCAGGGTTGAAATTATTCAGAAGTATTCAAATCTTTTCTCTTTTTTACATTTAATCATGTTGCAACCACATATGTGCTGTATTTCAGTATGACATCATTTTGATCTAGGAAATGATTCCTAGTTTTTAAAAAAAATTGATTTTGCGGTGTCTATTTTTTTAAGCCTGCCTGATTGGGCAGAGTGTCAGTATTCCCCACAGATTTATTACATTCAGGTCTGGACTTTGACTAGGACATTTTAACTGTAGTTGTAGGTTTATCACTGCAAAAACACCAAATCTTACCAAGTGTTTTTATTCTAGATGCTAGTGAAGATGTTGAAGTTCACTTGAAATAAGACAAAACTAACTTACAAGTAACTCTTCAGACAGATATGAACTTCTTTTAAGTAATTACATGGAAAAAATATATTGTAATGGGTAAAATAATCTATTAGTGGAAGTATATTTTTAAAATCCATATTAAGGAATTATTTACTAAAAACAATTTCCTGCTTCTTACTGTAAAGTTACTGATAAGTTTTGATTTATTTCAAGAGTACCAAGTTATTTACAGTAAAAACTGAAGCTACTTGTTAATATTTAGTGTTTTGCAGTGATTGTCCTGATGGAAGGTGAATCTGTCGCTGAGGCGTATGAGATGCGTTTTGTTGTTAGGGTAACTCTGACCCTCACCTTTTTGGAGGTGTACTTCTGCCTGAGGATGTCGGTGCTGCGCAGCTTGCCCTCCAGCTGGTCCCGGTTCTCCAGCCTCTTCACTTTGTATATCCGGACCAGCCAGTGCTCGGAGGTGAAGGCCTCCTCCAGGTGCTTCAGCTTTATGTCCTTGTTGCCGATCTCGGCGTTCCGGGTCCGGTCGAAGCCGGGAGGGGTCCGGAAGTCCAGCTTTTATACAAGACGTGAACAGAAACAGAAAAACATAAAGGTGGCGTTCTGATTTGATGACACTGGTTACTGTGGTAACCGCGGTAAAGCAGCCGGTACCTGCATCTCTCCGAAGCGGTAGTAGGACATCTTGTACATGAGGCAGTTGAGCAGAGTGGGTGAGCCAGCCTTGTCCACGCGGAACTCTCCCTGGGGGGTGAAGTAGTCGCTCTCCTGTGGTCACATCGGGGTCAGATCAGAAAAACGATTAAAAAAAAACAAAAGTCTTGACAACCGTGGGGTCAGAGGTCAACTTACTCTGATGTCTTTTGGGTGCTCCCCCTCAGCAATGCGAACCATCCACAGGAACTTGTTGATGTCGTCCCCTGAGTAGCCGATCACCCCGCCGAAGATGATCAGGACATAGTCCACGTCCAGAGACCTCATGATGTCATAGGCCGCCGACTCGTTAGATGACATTGCCTTGCCCACCTACGTCAGAACAGAGAAACCACACTGAGCACACACTCGTTGTTCAGGAACACTTCTTCCACTAGGTGGAGGATGATGAAGACGACACACTTCGATCTCAAGAGCGTCCACCGTGTTGAAACCGAACCGGTGTTCATCAATGGATAAATGACCTTAAAGCAGATTTTATTCAACCCAATAATAATCTGATAGTTTGATCTTGTAGAAATTTATCTGTTTCATCAGAGAATCATTCCAGAAGGTTCCAGCTGTGCATAGGAGGGATCTCCTGTAGCAGTCTGTGTTCCTTTGACTAATAAGACGGTGCTCACTCCTTGCAAAGCTTCCCAAAAAATTTTAAATGGAGTTTGTTTGACAATCCTCTTATGTGATTATCCATTCACACTTTTTCCTTCCACGTAATTTTCTGTTAATATGCTTAAATTCAACATTCTGAACAATCAGCTCCTTGTGGACATTTATTCAGTCAGTTCGTTCTGCTGACTCAGCGAAGTTTAGAGGTTCAGGAAACTTCAGCAGGTGTTTGAAGTTCATTTGCTGATTAATGTGTGAAAACCATCAGTTTCCTAGTTATTCTATGAAGTATATAATAAATATCTGAGACAATAAATTTTGGGTTTTCATTCTCTGTAAACCATAATGATCAAAGTTCCAAGAAATAAAAGCTTGAAATGTTTGAGTCTCCTTCAGACTAGCCTAGCAATTAGCAAACACCTGGTGGAACTGAGCATCAGCTGAGCTCATTATAGCAGTTACTTCTCAGTGAAACTGATAAAAACATTAAAGGGTTAATAGAGGAGCCATGTTGCAAGGACGTCCTGGAGGCAGAAAAAGCAGGAGTTTCTTAAAAAGACAGAGACCCAATTTCAAGGCGCTAAAAGTACAAAGTCAAATTTATTTGAAGTAATGTGATATATAACAACTGAAGCAAACAGCTATTTAATTGTTCTATAAAATCTCATTATGTGGCTGAAAACCACAAGATGCTGCCCATTTAATTATACTTCTGTTAGAGGAATCACCATGTAGGGGATCTGCAGGGCTATTGATCATCATGTGGAGGCGGCTCTCACCAGAGCGATGTGGCTGTTGTTCCAGGTGTTGTTGTCCACCAGAGTGGTCCGGTTGGCCATGCCTGCTATCTGGTAGCCGTAGTCCCACCATGACATCACTCTGGCGTGTTCGTCCGTGTTCTGCCTCAGCCAGTAGTACGCCTCCCGGAAGTCGTCCAGAATGTTCCGGGACCTGACCGGGACGGACGGAAACATGTCATCCAGGTGCTTGCCCTGAACCCCCCGCCAAAGACCCCGACTTGCGACTCGGCCCACCCGTCGTGGTTGTAGGATGCCAGCACCACGCTGGGGCTGGAGTATGCATTGCTGGTGACCCAGGTGCAATGGACGGCAAACATCATGAGCAGCATGAGCATCAGCATGGTGACGATAGACTTGATGTTGGGGCCCAGGCCCTCCTCCTGCTTCTCCTGCTCAGTCACGTGTTTCCTCACCTTGCCGGCCTGCAGGGGGCGCAGTCAGGACGGGTTAGTGGAGGTCCAGTAGGATTATTAACACACCTGGCAAAAGGAGCTGGTTACCTATCTATCACTTCAACTGTCATGTTGGGTCAGAAGTCATAAAAATTCTAAAAAGGCTTTTTATTGCTGCAGCTAACTGTTATATAAGCCATAGATAATTCAGACAAAACATTTTTTTACATTCTGCAGATTTTTCATTTAACCACTTTACATCTTTTTTCACACATTACAAATAGCAAAATGCGCTTAACAGAAAATGTTAAATTTATTTATTTATTTTGCATTATTTAACCAGGTGAAGCTAAAACTGCTTCTCGAGGAGTTCTGGGTTCAACAGATTTATTTTCTAACTTTCCATTCAGTTCAAAACAACAGCTGGCTGGCCAATCGTGGATAAGCCAGCACACCTCAGTCCCCCGGTGACTCATTACCTTATCATAGAGGTTTCCTGCGTTCTTCCTGTCGTCCTCGTCGCTGCTGTCCTCAGCGGGCGGACTCTGTCTCTTCATGTCATCGCCCAGGTAATGCTCGAAAACGCTGGAGAAGGCCACGGCCGACAGCATGCACACCACCGGCGTCAGAGTGAGCATCAGGCGCACCATGACACCAGCGAAGTACACGGCGCTGATGGCGTACAGCGCCACTGGAGGCAGGAGGCAGACGGGGTTAGAGGCACTGAGCTATACATGAAACGACAAGTTACATATTCCTGTATAATAATAATAATAATAATAATAATAATAATAATAATAATAATAAAAAAAGACAAATTCACTTTTCATTCCTTACAGTCTGAAGTTACATCAGACCAAACTTCTCTTGCATCGGGTCAGTTAGAATTACTTCAATTATTACTATTTGCTAAATGCCACAAATAATAGACAGAAAGATGGACAGCTGGAGAAAAAGACAGTGCTAAGCGCCACCTCCTGGCTCTGATTGGTTGTTTCTAGTTAGCACTGGGAGAAGACAGAGGAGCTCCATTTTGTCACAGATTATCTGTCACATAACAACATGGTGATAGTTTCAACAAATCTTTTAAAAAAATGTTTTTTTTCCCTAAAAGTTACAAACTGCAGCTTTAATGGACAGTTTTATAAATCCATTCTGCCATTACCAGTCCTCTAAGGTCATGCATAATCTTGATATGGCCCCAAAATTCTACAGGCGGTCACTGTGAAACGACAGTTCCCTCTCCTAACAGTTTGTTTGTAGTGATGCCAACTACATAACAGCTTTCCACTGGATCCTACTTCACTTTCTGTCAGTAAATACCAACTTTGCTTACAAATCATCAAAGCAGCTCTGATGATAACTCTGGCTGCCAGTTTCAGGACCTGTTGCTGTAAACAACATATCGATGTTTTGACTTGAGCTTACCAAAGACGCGTTCATCATTAATGTTCCTGATGCAGAACCAGAGGCCAGCGGGGAACGTACAGACCAGGATGTGGAGGTCGAAGAAGAACGAGACCCAGGTGGTGGGCTGATGCTCCGACACAGAGGCGATGATGGGAATGTGGATCTTAGCGTAACTGTGAAGTAGAGATATCAGCAGCGGCCTTTAGAAGATCTTCTTCCACCCATGAATGTTATTCTACAGACAGGAATGTCTTTAATCGGCAGGGCTGAGGTCAGGACTGCGGGAACTCACCCGGTGTCCCATAGGGAGTAGAACCGGCCGCTCCACGGAGCAATGTACCCTGGAGGGGAAACACATGCAATGTCTGAGCTAAGTGCTACACTCAAAGAAACACCAACATGAACACACACTGCAGGGTGTGTGCCAGAGGCGTGACATCTATACAGTAGTTTATCCACCCTGCAGGGGAAGGCCCACCACACAGATGAACATCAACGTGTCTGACACTGCAGCATAAGCAGTGTGACCTACAGGTTGCATGTGATCACCATGGCAACCTGTTCCATGTTTTCTAAAGATAACATGGAATGAGGACAATGGCTCTGAGATTGGGGACACGATATGACATCATTGATCAGATATAAGTAATTTTTTAATACATCGGTATGGATCCAATATAAGTTGCTTTTTAACATGTTGTATCAACCCACATTAATCATTTAACATATTGGTATCAGTCCAATAAGTAAAACTGATTTATGTGATCATTTCTAAATACCATCAATCAAATACTTCTACTACCAATGACAGGATAGTGGAATGAATAATAACGATGGTTATGTTTAATCTGAACAGAAATGGCTGCTAATCGTTTGAGCAAACTGCTTTTTTGCTGTAGCACCTGTGCAGTTATAGTTCTGATTAGCAGTTTGTAATAACTTGAAGATTTGTGGAGAAACAAAGGCAAAGAATCATATTTGTGTTGTAAATGGCTGCCCTTCTCTCCAAGGGGTTTATCATTTTGTTTGTTATTAGCATAAATGTGTTAAGAATGAGAACAGGCTCCGTGTGGAACAGACAGTATTTTAGCAACATTCTGACAAGAGAAGCGGCCGGCAGAGCATTCACCTCGGTTTGTCCTCCCTGAGCTGTTAGAACTGAGTGATTTGGCTGCAGTGAGCTGCTTGTTGTGCCTGAGTTACCAGCTGAAAAAGCAGACCCATTATCACTGACAGGGTAAAAGCCCCATCATGGTAATTGCTATCAAAACAACCTTTGCTCGCTAATTCCAGAGTTGTTCCCTCGCAGCACGACTCTGCGGCATGAACAGGAATGGACTAACGTGCTCGTTCAGCTCTGCATTAGCTTTTGTCAGACGATTAGCTTCATCATCCAAACTAAACACAAATGCAGCCATTTAATCTCAGGTCTTCAGGGTGATCTCATTGAAACCCCTTTAACAAAACACTGGATTAAAGTGCTTGTTTGCCATCTCCATGAGGCAGGGCGGGTAGAAGTCATTACACCTCTGTTACGCCATTGATTTGTCAAACGACCTTGAGGTTGACCATCGACGGACGAGTTAGCTCAGCAGGTTGAGGGGTGATGGTTTGTGCAACCAGCCAGAAGCAGGATATTTAGGCGAACAGCTACAGGAATGAACACGTTGCAAAAGTTCCAGACTTTTTGTCAGTCGATTCAGAAAGTGAAACTCATATCTGCGCCCCAAACCGTCCCTGACAATGAAAACCTCTCTCTGGACTTCTGGTAACAGAGTCTGGTCCTCCATACTCTGACCTTAATGAAACCCTTCACCTGAAGAGAGGACTTTGGGCCACTAGTAATTGTTCTTTTTCATTTCATTTTCTCTTTAGCCCAGGTAAGAGGCTTCAGGCGTTCTCTCTGGTTTGACACAGAGAACAGAACATTTGTAGCCCATGTGAAGGATTCATCTGGACCTAGCAGCTCTTTAATCTTCAGTCCATTCCTTGTGAAGATCCCCAAAATGTGTGAATGGATTCTGCTCATCAGTCCTGTCAAGGCTGCAATTCTCCCTGTTCTGGTGCAGATTTATACTTTTTCTTCCTTGCTTTGACTGTGCTTGGATGCAGTACTCTGAACAACAAGATTCTTCAGAAGCCACAAAAGTTTTTGTGGCTTCTTCTTGTTATGGAGGATGTCAATGACTGTTTATTTTATCTAGAGGCTTTGGAAACCTCTGCAGGCATTTTCACTAAGTCAAAGTCCAGTTCATCTGAGAAGGTGTGAATGCATAATCAAACTCTGATGCAGACCAAAATCATAAAAATCTAACTCTGGTCCACCTATAACCCTACGCCTCAATTCGGTTGAAGTAAACTCTGAATCATCTTGACTGCCAAGCTGACTGGAGACCACTCCAAAAGCAGAAAGTGGACTATAGCACAGGGCATTCTGGGTAAATGCAACTAGACAAATGCAATAGAAGGAGAAATGGTTCATGGTCTTTTGTCAAATACAAAAGCGAAATCCTACAACCACTAAAGTCTGATGCCACTCCATTATTTTTATGTTTTGTGAAAAAGGAAATTGTGCTCATGTCTTTTTCAGAGGTTTTCATGTCATTTCCGTTGTTGGTGCAATGTGAAAGACAACCACTACAGCTAAAAATAGAACAAATGTTGCAAATGTGGTCTGTATTCAAAGCGAGTCTATTGGTCTATCAGGTGTGAAAACAGTCTTAGTTATTGGATTAGGGGTGTGACGCCATGATTCTAATGTTTTCATACTCTAATTATCTGAGACACTGAATTTTCATTATTTGTAAGCGATAATCAAAATGACAAAAAATCATGGCGTGAAATATTTCACTATATGTAAAGTATGTGTATAAAATGAGTTTCGCTTTCTAAAATGCGACAAAAATTTATGGATCTTTTTTATGACATTCTAATTTTTTGAGACAGGCGTAAACAAGACCTAGAAGGCATAATTAAGATGAGATCTAATAGCAAAAGTTTAAGCATAGTTTCGCCATCATTATTCTTCTTGAAAATTTTGTGATCTATGAATAGTCAGAGGGATACCGGAGAAGTCTTATTTCTGTTGGATTATGACAGAAAATGTTTAGTGAGAGTCTAAAGCTGTGAATCTCAAGGGTTACAAACCACCACTGGTAAAATATTTATCCAGATTTTGTTTCAATTGTCAAGCAAAAATATGTATTTTTTTAAGCCCCACCAACCTGTGTATGTTAGGTAGATGACAGAAAGGAAAACCACCCCAGCAGCCAGAGAGACTCCCAGGAAGAAGAGTGTCTGGAACTCCTGCTTGGTCAGTCGGTCCTTCAGATACTGCAGGAAGGCATAGACCTGCAGCAGAACAAACACGCCTACAGGCAAAAGGAGCAAAACATTAGGAACACTGCAATATTCCATCCAACAAATTTACAAATGAGGACTCACAGCCACTCAATCTAATCATACTGTAGTTATTTTATTACAAGAGTCAAACTTTTTGTAAAACTATAATCTGACATGTGACACTAGGATTAATATTCATCTGCAGGGAAAGTTGTTTAAATACAACTTCCTCTGTCACTCGCTCTGATTGGTCAATTACCTGCTGCTGCCATGTGTTCGCTTGTTCTGATTGGCTGAAAGCCGACGAAGGGGATCTGCATAGACAGGATCAGGCCTAAGATGTAGAAGGTGCTGTACGCTGCAGAGACAAGCAGGTTAATGATTAAACTACCAGTATCTATAGTAAATCAATAAAAACATACACCATATTTTGATTTTAGATTTTATACAAAACATATGAGTTGGTCACTCTCCGGTTCTAAAAATGATTTCACTATACCCGAGGTGAATAGAAATAGAATGACTGGGGAAAAAAAGTCAAAATGGAGAAGCTGGGTGTGGTCCAATATGGCCGCTTTCATAAGATATTAAACATAAAAGGTAGCTAGGCGCTGCTGATCAAGCACCCCTGGCTGACTGATCTTCATCCCACACTGGAGATAGTGCTGGTTAATTATTTTTAATAAAAGCTGTTGCCCTGGAGCAAACGGGAAGTACAGATTTGAAGAGAAGTGACAAAAGCAAAAGAAATGGATAAGCAGTGCTTGTCAACAACTGACCGACATGTTCCTATTGAACATTATCTCTGCTTCCCATAACATGATGTCAGTCAGAGGCCACTTCAGATTTGCTGCAAAACTGACTGCTTCCAGAGATGCTTCCACCATCGACAGCAACTCTTTTAAAGATCTATGCATGACATTTCATTTTGGTTTGGAATAAATAAAGGATTTTTTTGATTATGAAATTGAATAAAGTCAAATTTCTATTTTTTCTGTACTCAATGAAAATCTAATTCAATTTATTTCCACAGCGTGTAGAGCTCTACACTTTGAGTTCAACTAGGCGCAGAGGAAACATTTTCCTGAATACTCACCCTTGCAGAACTTTCTATGTTGGTTGAGTTGCTAACCATGCAAAACTAACCCAACAAACTTTCAGTTTATGCTTTTAATACAAACAGAGGATGATTTATCCTTCTGTCTCTGCTGCATCTCACCTATGTAGACTCTCTTACTGAAGCGCTGCATTAGCAGCAGGACAAACACGTGAAGAGGAATCAGGTTGATGATGAACACGTATCCGCCCCAGGCTGACACCTGCCACACACAGCACAACAAATTTACTTAACTCAGAGCGTCGCCTAAGATATCAATGACAAACTGCTGGTTTTCCCATATCACCAATAGATTAAAAGCATTCGATTATGAAGGGAAAAGAACCAAAAAAATAAGAACAATCAGTGAAAAGGTAACAACCTTTCACTGATTGTTCTTAGCTGTGATTAAGCTCATTTTTAGAAATCTGAGTTCAATTTTAATTTTCACATCCAAGCCTGATTACTGCCAGGCTTGTCAGATCTGTATTGTCATCAAACAAATTCAGAGTAGGATTTATAATGTAGATTTTTATTTTGCCATGTCTTTTTATTGCAGTTGGTTGGGTGGGTAATGTATTGTGCAGCATCTTTGTACCTTTACTGCACAGAAGGATGCATATTTGTGCCATACCTCTTCTTGCCACAAGAGGCATCACAAAAACAACTATTTTAAATTTGCCTCTCAAAAAAAAAGTTTTGTATTAAAACTTTTATTTTTTTCATCGATTATCTGTCTCACATTCCACTGTCAGGTCATGGTGGAAGTTGTAATAAATATATAAAATATTTTTTATACAAGCAACATATTGCAGATTCGACTTTCCAGGGAGAACAAAGCAAGGTGTTACAAAAATAATCATCCTAAAAAAATTTAAAAAAGATAGAGAGACTTTTTCTGCTTAGCTTTCAGGGCTTCACTTAGACTGTGAAAAAGTTGATGACACTGACTTTTTGTGGGGGGGAAGATGAGTCAGAGTAACTGTTTTGGAGTGTCAATATGACGGGTTCATAGTTTCATTCCAGGGTTGTGGTTTGAAGCTAACATTCATCAACTCTCAGAATCACTTTGGGGATTTCTAGTGATTTACCAAAAGCACAGGTGACATTTTGATCCACTCCCTACCACGGCCATGCTGTTAGCCATTCATCCCTTCCTGCCTGGTCCTGATCAGCATCACGAATCATGTCAAGGCAACGGTGTGGAACTGAACTCTAATTTGCAATTTTATATTGAATCAGACTGCAAAAAATTGGATTACATTCAAGAAATAAATACTTGAATATGAACTGACCCTTTTTTGTTTATATTTACAAAATCATGGTTTATTAATACTTTAATGAGGCAGTGTAAATGTTTTGTTGTGATTAAAGACAGAAAAAGAAAATCTGAGCACTGTGATCACAACAGAAGTGACAAATAACTAGGATCATAAAACAAACAAAAAATAAATAAAACTATAAGAAGCATTTGTGTGTGAATTCCTACCATGTAGAAGTAGGACAGGCAGCAGCCAATGGCCCAGAAGACAGATCCAGTTTTGACTGACTTTACCTGCAGTGCACAAATGAGAGCATTAACACACATGCATGCACACACCTACATGAAAAGCTTCCATTAGCCTGAGCTACTCCATGCTTTAGGACTTTGTTCTGTTGCAGCATTTCCAACTCGTTGGCTCTGGCTGAATTATTCATCATGTTTCTCCTTTTTTAATGACTGATACAAAGCAAGGCGCCGTGTCCTGCACATTTTCCCCCTGTAGCAGCTAATGAGGCCATAACAGGGCTAACGAGGCCTGACTAAGTGACTCAGGTTAGAGCTGCCGCTGGAATGATGGAGGAGGTGAGGTTGAAAAAGTACAGAAAGAATAAATGAGGAAGGTGAAAAGACTATTGGAGTCAACTTCATCATAGTAATACAATGGAATCCAGTTTTTAGTCCATTTTAGCCCAATTTAATTGGAACTGAATAGATTGGAAATGGAAACGTGCCAATTCCAGCTTCCTGGAAGACAATGTCAAGAGGAAATGTAATTCAAGTTGAGTTATAAAACACTTAGAAGTGGAGTTTGAAGTCATAATAATAATAGAAATTGCTTGGGCGTACCCAGAGGTAGTAAGTGAACTGCAGGGCAAAGATGGCGATGCCCTCGTTGTCGAAGGAGCCGGCCACGGAGCGGGAGATGTAGCCTGGGACGATGGCAATGAAGCAGGCCGCCAGTAGCCCCGCCCCCTGGTTCCACAGCTCCCTCGTCAACAGGAAGGTGGAGATGGAGGTCAGGCCGCTGAACACGGGCGCCAGGAAAACACATACGTCCCGGATGTGGACGGTGAGATGGAGCAGGTTCAACACATAGTGGATGAGACCCGCCGTCACCATGAGGCCCGGGTAAACCTGGGGACAGACGGACGACAAATCACTCCAGTTAAAGAACAAAACAAAAAAACAAAAAAAACCCAAAAAACACTTCAATGACTGATACAAAGCAAGGCGCCGTGTCCTGCAGTAGGTCAGAACTGAGGATGTAAGCGACAACCCTCAGTCTTCACACACACAATGACGGGTACTTATGGTAATTTAATTGCATCATTGTGCAATCTTCAGAAAGACACAAGTAGCTTAACCTGAACTTTTAGTCCTGAAAGTTTAAGTCAAAGTTAGAGTGGTTTGTACAGATCATATTTATCAGACTGCAATGATATGAATGAATCAGGTTAAAAAGCACTGGGACAACAACACCCTGCACTCATCCTTGTTGCTTCAGTTCTAACTGATATATAAGAACTAATAGTCAAATATTAGTCTTAATTACTATTAGATTTTATTTTATTTTTTCCCCAAATCTCTTAACTTTAACATAATTGTTTCTGCTGGTTTTACCAACTCACATTTAATGCTCTTCTAATAATTTTTCAGACCATTATGAAAGAAATGTAAGACCTTTATCATGATAGAAATGTACAAAAAAAATGCACATTTTATTTTGCAGTAGTGATGAGCCTACACAGAATGCATGTAAACATCCTGTGGGGTGGCAACGGAAGTGAGACAGTGGCAAAGACAAACATTGTCCAGCACCAATCATAAATTTACACATCCCATAATAAATGCAAAAAAAAAAAAAAAAAAAAGCTACCCAGCTAGGGTATTTTGGGAACTAGCTAGCGGTGGCCTCAACTACCTCAAGCCATAGAACGGAATGAAGACTAAGCTACATGCAAATAAACCACACAGAATATGAGATTAAATAGTCCTGCCACGACAAAATGTATAACCCCTGTGATAAAGATTTTTAAGGCCATCTAACATCCTAAATTAATTTAGGACTTTAAGGACTCACAGAAACCTGGTGTAATATGGCTTTTGCTCTTCTCTCTGCTTCTGATGAAACCAATGTAGTTTTGAAGTTATTTTATCAACTAATGGAGAACTGAGAAACAGGAGCAATACGGAAGAGGAGAGAACTTACAGGGTAGTATCTTAGCTGAATCAGATCAGCATACTATGATATCGTGGCTCATCCATTATATCATAGATTGCTAGTTGAGACATATACAGAGAATAAAAAGAAGCTGCCCTGCAAGTTACGCAAGACAGAAAGTGGAAATAACGCTTACCGTCCCTCCGACTATCCTACCAAGAGGATACCAGGCTCGTTCATCAAACCAGTTGAGAAATTCATAGAAGCCATTGGAGGTCAGGTGGTGAGTGGATCTGTAGTTGAACCTGCAACATGAGGCAATAAAAAGAAAGAGGAGCACTTGGTTAATTTAGGAAATGCACCAACAATTGCTGAATTTTTTGTGAGCTCCAACTTAGCAACTAAGATGCTTTCCTAAGGAGGACTGGAAAAAGCAAAAAGTAAAACAAGTGTAGTGCAAGTTTCTGAGCGGAAGTAGTTTTGAATTGAACAAAAAATGAATGAATTATAAGATTATCCCCATTTATAAATAAAGACATTTATTCCTCAGCATTAAAATGCATCAAGTTATATATATATTAGTTATATATATTTTTGATAAGTTTACAGACCAAAAACAATGAGACTTCTTACTTTAAAAATGGTTTTAAAATATTTTTTTCTCATACGGGACTTCGGATGGACTCATTAGGTCTCAAATGTCAGCTTCAAAAACCAAAAAAAAGGAAAGAAGTAACCTGTTTAAAAAAAAAAAAAAACATTTTTGGTGCTAATGACTGTTCAGGCACACAGCAGAGGCCGAGAGGTTTGGAGTCGCGCTGAGAAGCAGCGGCTTCCGTCTGTGTTGGACTCGCTCTGCCACTACACCGTACAGCTCGTCATGTACTCTACACTGTGCAAGAGGACATGACGTCAATTTTCAAAGAAAAAAAATAAGTAAATATTTTTTAGAAAGTATAATTAAAAATGTAAATAAATATTTATCCAAACTAAAAGGAACTTTAGCTACATGTTCTTTTTATTTCAAATGAATCTTTTCCTCTGATCTCGAGATCATAATTCAACATTTGGTTTCAACATTTATTTTCTCAATTTTGACCAAGTTTTTTTTCTTTTTTTTCAATTGTACAATAATTTTGACCCTCTCAGGTCCATACTTTTGAGTGGCATCAACTTAAAAAGTACATTTCTATTATTCCTTATTTTGAGACAAATGTCTGCGATCACCATGGTGATCGCTGCTGATCCCTGTAGAAAACCTGGTGTTGGGTTAAATAACGTCTTCCAGAAGCTGAGTGAACTCTGCTCAGTGAGCTCTGGACCTGACAGAACCTGTAGAAACTCCATAGGAAGGATTTTCCTTCAGTATAACAATGAGATGCAGCAGTAAGGGGAAGGAGCACAAAAGTGGAAGATGATTTAAACTGATATCAGAACTTCTGCAAAAAAAGCTATTCCAGGCCATTTTCTTTTTGTTAATGTTGTGTGTGGGAGCAAAACAAAGAAACCAAGTACCAACCGACCTTCTTCACCCTCCCAGGACTCTAAGGTGGATGGGAGGTGTCACCTGTTCTGTCAGCAAACGGCAGCATGTAGTTTGGCACCAGAAATAAGCAAACTACTTTAACATTCACTAAAAAGAGTTCCTAAATTTCTTCAGGCCACAGAAGATTCACTTCAGTCAATCCAACACAGACTCCTTCAAGCTGATCTGAGAGGAATTCAAAGCCACTGCTACCTGGTTCAGAGATGAGATCAGGATGTTCCTGCAGCGTCTCCACCTGTGGAGGTTTTCCAAATGAAGTCAATCTCATCCACAGATCTTATCTACGTCAGGAAAGGTCAAAAATCACTCCCACTGTCCTCTTTGCCTCTGCTGTGAAACGTTTGGCTGACAGACAAGCCCATCAGGTCAGGTCTGCACATTTACAGTTAACAAACTTCAACGCCCCACTGTTGAATATTCAGTAACTTTCTTGCTATACAACAATTCAGACAAAAACAAAAATTGGTATTGGTCAAAATTGGAATTGGCCAGGAAACTGCAGTCGCTGCCCCCTAGAAGGAAGAAAGGAATAAATGAAGGAATGAAAGAAGTAAGAAACAAAGAAAGTAAGGAACAAATGAGGGAAATGAAAGAATGAAGGAAAGCAGGAGGGAAAAACTAATTCCAGATCTCAATATCCTCTCTGGTTGTGATGCTGCTGCCCCAGCAGATGACAACAGGAGTTTGCTCCATAAAGGTTGAAGCAGCACAAAGTGTGGTCTGCAGCAGCAGCAGTGTCAGCAGAGCAGCTCTCAGAGAACATACCTGCTCTTTTCATCACAGCCCAGAAGCTGGGCAGAGAGCCCAATCTGTCCACACTCTCCTCTCCTTTGCTGCTCTCTAAATAATTACTGATGAGTAGGCGACTAGCGCTGCAGCCGTTCCTCTCACTGATGAGACAACATGGCCTCTACCACAGCCCAGCGTCGGGGAATTTGGGGCACTAGCTCAATGAAACTGAGGAAGCAAAATAAGAGAAGAGGGACAGTTGCCGGGCAACAGTAAGAGAAAGACGTAAAACTTTACGAGCACGATGTGAGGACATGCACAATATTGAGCAATCGATAGTAATGCTGCTAAACGTTCGCCATCAGCCTTCCTCAAAATTCTCCTGTTAACTTTAAAATGGGCTCCAGATATCGAAACCCTGCTGCCATGTTGACTGGCAGTGTTCACATGTCAGAGAGCTGAAAAAACCCACAGGAGACAGAGAGAGCAGGGCAGGACAAATAAATAAAAAACATGTATTGCGATAGACACGTGATCAATATCAATAGATAATCTGATAGAATATTCAATACTTCCATCAAACTCTGATCCAGAACTGCACAGCACTGTGTGGGATGTAGGCAGAGGAAAGGCTTTGTCTGCTCAAATTCTCTCAGCCTGCATCAACCAACTCACTCACTCGCTATAGGTTGTTACCTAGCAACAACCTACAGGGTAATTTACGCAGCAGCAGATTTAGGTTTTGCCACCGTGAATCATAATTTAAAAAAAAAAACAGAGTGAAAACTGTAAGACAGGAAACATATCATCAGTTTGGCAATATTTCAAATATAAAAAAAAATAAAAAAAAAAAAAAAAAACTAATCAATAATTATTGATATTGACTGATATAAAACCCGTGAATCACAATATTTTTCAGCCGTATCATAAAGCCCAAAGAGAGAAGCCAACAGACTTTTTAACAGGTGAAGTTGGAATATTTTTCAGCGTTTGTGTTCTGAAGTACAGTATATGTTAGAATACTTTGCAAGATACAGAATCCCAGCTTTTCTTGATTTCACTTGGTCAGCAAATAAAGTGGGACAAAGATGATTAATCCTGATAAATATCCATTAACAGCAGCCATGGTGACTCTTCTTGATGCATCATTTCACTGTTAATGAGTTGTATAAAAAAAAAAAAAAGGTAATTAAGCAAATTTCAAAATATATTTTTCAGTTTGACTTGTAAAGTGCTAGATTTTGTGACATTGTTTTCTTGACTTTTCTTAATCATTTCTACTTTTGTTTTTGCACCTTATTCATATTTCCTCAAAAAACTTCTCAGCTATCAAGTTATTTTGTTCCACCTATTCAGGCGTTAAAGAGAACAGCTTAATAGCTCAGACTCCATGGGGTGGAACCTTTATGATTAGATTATATTTCAGAGGTGAGAGGAGGATTATTGTTTCAATGAGCCTGCCAGTTAAGATCCACCAACATTAAACTGATACTTTTACAGCCTGATTCCAATGACTATCAGTCACAAGTAGGGTGCACTGATTGCAGTTTTCTGGCCAAACACTGAATTCTAAAAAGCCGACTTGGCGATTCCAAATTTGACGAATACAGATTTTTAATTTTTTTTACAGAGAAAGTCGCCAAGTTGGCAACAGTGGGTGACTATTGACTGAGCCCTGGTGGGCGGGTCCGTCAGTTATAGGGTTTCCCCCAGTGCATTATAAGCCTAGTGGCCCACCAGGCTTTACTTGCCCACCCACCAGGCCAAGTCTTTTATACGGCCTTTAGATTTAAACAACAAATGCTACTAAAGGTAATACACTGGACTCCCAGGGGGCCACAGTCTATAAATATTTGAGACCTCTTCTAAAATGCAAATAATTGCCTATTTTACTAGTTTGAACACCAAATATAGATTAATACACACAGTGAAAACCATCTTAGCACTATTATGGAAGATAATGCCCATTGTTTTCTCATCTCTACTGTTGGAAGTACAGCCAATCAGGAGCAAGAAAAATGATCGGCATTCCTCCTAGCAGTTTTTTGCTGCATTAATATTGCATACAATGACACCGCACTACTCCACAGTGCAATATGATACAGTACCAATGAGTGAGAGATTATTCAAACATGCAGAGTGCAACTGTGTTTGGACACAGAAATTAGCAAACACTCTGACTTAACTACAGAGAAGAGCACACACCGAGTTCAGATCAGCTCAATTAGGCTGATTCACCTCAAGTGTCACCACAAACAGAAGCAATTCTAACCCAGTCATATTTACATTCAATCTAACAATAGAGTTAGAGTATAGTTTTGTTTATATAGTGCTAGTGTTGTCTTAACTATTGCCCCAAGAATGTTGTTCTTTTTGCAAATAACCTTTTTTTAAATTCTGCATACTTCAGTCAATGTTGTAGTATCTGTAATATTTACACATATTGCAATCTATTTATAAAAAATATATTTACATATTCGTTGAAATTGTCACTATGTCATGACAATATGGTATGAGAAATAATCTGAGAAAAAAAGGAAAAAAACATTTTTTTTTCCTTTTTCCTCCTTTTCCTTCTCTCAGTGCTAACTAAAACCAACCAATTAGAGACAAGAGGCAGCTCTTAATGCTGTCAATCATAATTTTGCATAGCTCACAGAGGTCGTGATTAAACAACAGTCTGTTGTGAATTCTAGGTTAGTTAGTATGGCCACTGATGACGGCAGATAAACACGTTTTCCTGCCTCAGTAAGTTTGTTTCTCTGCAACTAGCAAATTGAACAGAAAGTACAAAGGCTTGATTGACAGCACTAAGATCTTCCTCCTGGCTCTGATTGGTTGTTTTGGCCTGGGACTGGTGAATTCATTCAGACATAATAATAGATCATGGAGGAAGTGGATAAATCTTTTCACAGATTATTTGTCTCATGCCACACATGGTGACAGCTGCTACATACTGCAATTTTAATGATGGATCGACTACTAAATTAGTTGAATAATCATTTCATCACTATTAATCCAGTCAATAGTTTCAGTATTAAAAGCATGAAGGCATATAAATTTATGTATAATCCTTACTGACAGTAATCACAAACTGCACAGTTCTAAACCGTACAGAAACGTTGTCAAACTGATGAACTTCAGCAAAACTGGCAAAACCTTCACTCTGGCAATATTTAATAGAGAAGTACCTCCCGCCATGGTCTGTGGGATGCCAGAAAGGTCAGACCAGCACGCCTCCACAGGCAGAGAGAGACAAATGAAAAGAAGCCAATTAGCCGCTGATGGTAGTAAACAGCTCTGACGAGAGACCAAAGGGAGAAAGCACGTGGGGTGAACAGCAAATAAGTTGAACGTGCTCAAGCAACACATCTGCAAAGCAGCTTATCACAGAACTGGACCTCGTTTTACCCTGCAACACCTCTGGTTACTGAACCACCATGGATGAAAACCCTTTAAATGCCAACCAGCATGATGTTGAGTAAACCCAAAAGATCAAACTAAAACAAGATGACATTAGGGGGTTTCTGGAAGGACCTTCAGGCTTATTACAAAGCAGTTTCATCATCACAGTCTGTCAGAGTGCTTGAACAGCACAGGGATGTTTGCAACATATAAATTCACTTCTGAGGTTAACAACCTATATAAGAGTGCTACAGCCAATCACAGTTTTTGTCACAGACGTTCCAATCAATTACAAATGACAGCTAGCTTAATTCTGACGAGGAGCCCCTTTAATCACAGAGACAGTTCTCAGGGGGGTATTTGATGGTACTACAACACGATGGATGTATAATGGTGAGCTCCCTATGTCTGTATTTCTTTAGACATACACAGTACATAATGCCTCAAAGAAGATAACCTACAATTCAAGCACTGCACCAGGAAGTGATTATCAAAAGCGAGAAGCCCTTTTTCTGCTTTGCAAAACCCTGAAACATTGGAAAAGAATAAAAAACTACTTGAAATAAGACGTGAAAAAAAGTCTGTGACGGAAGAGTTAAAGTTTCAAGGTGAAGTTGTACAGGAACTGAGGTGTCAAAACACAAGAGTCAGCTCGCATCAGGATGGAAGACACTAACCATGAAAGGCAAAATAGTTTACTAACAGAGAGGTTCTAGAAGAAATAACTTTTACATTTGTGGAATGGTGGAACATAAGGAAGGAGCACCAAAGTTTGTGACTGAACTGTGGAAAAGGCAGACGACGCTAACGATGTACTAACGACTGATACACAACGGGGATACAGAGCATGCCTGCAAAAACCTGTGACAGATCCAACTCCATGCACAACAATTGTCGGCGTCAAGCAACCCCAGATACAGGAGAAGTGTTATACAAAACACTGCTCTTGTGTGAAATTTGACAGAAAGTTTTATTTTTATGATGTCCAGAATTCGGGGAGATGTGGAAAGCATATGGCCCGGTAAAAACAATCCTCAAGAGGATCTGATTTCAGACACTCTACTTTTAAAAAACACATTGAAAAATAGGATTATGGCTCTACCAAAATGCAGATGAAGCAGTCCCAACCAAATATGGAATTCAAGGATAAATGCCATAGCAGTTATGGAGAAGACGCTGAATGAAGTATTGCCATGGAAACACACCAACGCTGCAGCTCGGCGTTTAACCAGACCTGGCAGTAGATCAGAACGGAGCTGCAATGTGGTATGATGGCACACTTTAAATGAGCACATCCCCCTTTTACAGTGCTGAAAAGCCTTTTGTGAAGATGAGGCGTCTTTCTGCCGTGACTGCTCATGAAAGATGAGGTCATCTTTCAGTATCTAAGTTATACACCACTGTTAGGATCTAGATATTTTTATACATTTCCTTAACCAGTTATCTGAAGTTAATCTGAGCATTTTTTGAATAGACTATAAATGCCTAAGACTGAACTCGATAGGTAGTCCAAGACAGGAAATATATCGCTGAATGTTGAAGAACTAAAGTATAAAACTTCATGCTAATGTCCACTCACGAATACAAAGGACTCTTATGTAGGATGAATATGGATTGATCTTTTACACTAAAGTGGGGATTTCGTACTAGAAAAAGTTAATGTGCCATATTTAGATATTCACAGTATTATATAAAAGCATAAATACACCATATCAGCAAACAGATGCAGTTTAAAATTGCAGAAACTTATAAAAAACATGAGAAAAATAGGATGTTGGTATTAAAGAAGTAGGAATGCGCCGATCGATTACCCTGATTCCTTTCATTTTGAGCGAACGACTGATACCTGCACGTGAAACCGTTCTCATCTACCTCGACAAAGATCTGGAATACCACAAGGGACATGGGTGAAAGAAAATGGACAGATACAATTTTTTACGAAAACATGTCAAGTTCAAAGAAACTCACTTTGTTATTTTGATAAAGCTTTTGCGCTACATTTCAGCTGTGACAGAATTGGTGCATTTTGTAAAATTCCAATGGAAAGACATTTTGCACATCACACGAGTCAATAATCCGATGTTAATACTGGTTTATCAAGTGAACAAACTTATTCACATGTGATTTTGATTGTATTTCTAAATTAATGGAATTGTAAAATTGCACTTTTTCAACATTAGCAGAATATCAAAAAGGGTTTTGAGCACAATTGTGATGCAAACGCAGTTAGTGTCACTTATTACAAAAAAAAAAAACAAACAAAAAAAAAAAACTGTTTATTTGTATGGCACAATCCAGATACAAGGCAATTCTAAGTGCTTTATATCATAGAAACATCATGCAGTCATCAACTGCAAGCTAGGAACATTACATCATGAGGCAAATGTACATAAAAAGCATGGATCAATGTTTCAGTTATGAATCAAAGCTAGCTTGGTGGGTTGATTTTAAGCATCTCATCTTGAGTTGGAATTTTCCACATTCAGCAAAAATTTTTTTCAAAAATGTAGTGGAATTGTTATGCTTCAAAATGGCTCATGAATTTAAACTGGCCACAAAGTAGTCAAAGGCCACTGGAAGTGAAAACTGAATACTGTTGTGGAATGTGTAAGGCGTTATCCGTAGAGCTGGAGCGTCGGCCGGAGTTTGAGACGTGGCTCAGATGGAGCCAGACCCTCAGAGGGAGGCCCAACTTACCAGCAAGCAGCTTCAGCGCACCAGACAGAGATGAACGCTAATGAAGCCGTTTTTCCTCTCTGCTCTGATCGGCGCATGTTTAACACGACCAACATTCAAAGCACTACTAACTACTGGCTAGCTGCCTCATGCCGACACTGATTACTGTCAGATCTATAGTGGCTTGATCTGGAGCTTCTGAAGGAAAGGGACCATTAACCAGATGCATCAAAGGGACACAGGGTGTGCAGGGTAGGGGAGATGAGGAGGAAGGAGGGCAAGGGGGAGCAGGACAGGAGGGGGCTGATACAACCGTTTGCTCTCCTGCAATGTTCTTCCGAAAGATAAACAACAAAAAGATAGCAACCTTGTAGCAAGGCACCATGAGGAACAGTCATCAACGAGAGCAAATTCACTTCCTATTTACTCTTTAAGGAAAAAAAAACACTGTTTTATATATATATAGAATGTACGTCAAAACGTCAAAGGTTTTGTTAACACAAGACTTCCACTAGACAAATGAAAACTCCTTTCAGAATAACTGATTCCATCAGAGATGCAACAAGAAATCAGCTGACTTCTGAATCAGACACAGCATGGGCACCACAGAAGAAGACAATGTTCTTTGGGGTGGAGAGCCTTACTGAGGAAAGTCTATTTAAAGCTAGCTATCTCCAGTATCAAAAAGGTGTATAAAAATTAAATTAGGCAAACGGAAAGATGGCTGCGGTTCATTCAGGGTGCAAAAGAGAGAGAGAGCAAGACTTCCAGCAGATAACAGAAATACAAAATTTGCAGCAAGATGCAATTAATTTACTAAGTCACTAATTGATAACATGACAACTTAAAATGTTTTTAAGCTAACATCAGCTTAAAGAATATCATAAGATATGCTCGTAAACATTACAACCAGGAGAATGGCTATCCAAACTTATTTAAAAGAAAGGCAGGAAGTCAGCGTTGACAACAAGACACTTCACGTTCCCACCCACCTCCAGTGCTAGGAGTGCCAATTTGTTGGCCATTATGGTCCTGATCAGTGTTGCATAGTAACGAAGTAAAAATATTTCACTACTTTACTTAAGTATATTTTGGAGTACTTCATACTTTCCTCGAGTAAGACAATTTTTGATAACTTTCACTTTTACTTCACTACATTTCCGAACTTAATTGCATACTTTTACTCCGATACATTTTCAATGTGTGGTTTAGTTGCTCGTTACAAAAAAGCGAGAGAGAAACGCAAATGTTTTGATCCCACCTACTGATTGACTGCAACAAAGCCTGCTTGCCTGGGCTTGTTCATCACCACCAATAGGATACACAAGTTTCACCTCCCACTACGTCAGAAAGTCCAGCAAACAGTCCGATTGGTTAGTGCTCCGTTTGTGTAGGTTTGTGCCGTTAAAATGTTCGTTTGTGCAGCTTTGGTTTCCGAGATATTAAAATGATTTTTTAGCCCATCCAGAGTTTACCATCCCCGCATTTTGCTCCAAAACAAACCAAAGTGGGCTGGTTTGTTAATGCTCCGTTTGTGCAGGTCTGTGCCGTTATAACAAACGCAGCAAAATTGTTTTCAATTTGGATTTTGGCTATTCCGATATCCGGTGTGAGCGGCGTCTAACTCGAGGTTGATCCGATTCATGAACGTTAATTTCGGCCAGCCGTTCTCTAGGTCTCCCCTTCCTCAAGGCGTCGGAGGTTCACTCAGGGAGAGTCAACAAATTTTACATCCAAACTCCTGAGAAACTAATGGAAATAGATTTCTTGCCTTGTGACCAACTGACACAAAATTCATTTTACTTACTCTTTAAGTAAGTAATGGATGGCCTAAAAAATAATTTTTAATATCTCGGAAACCAAAGCTGCACAAACGAAAATTTTAACGGCACAAATAGAGCACTAACCAATCAGACTATTTGCTGGATTATTTGAGTAGGTGGGGTATCGGCATCACGGAGGTCTGTTTCGCTTCTCCCATTAAACACCAAGTTAACAAAAAAGCTCTCCCTCTTCAGATGCCAATAAGCTGCATTTCCCTCCCAATTCTTTTTTTCTTTTGCATAATGACCAGTTGTGTGCACCTATAGTTTGTGGAGTAATCGCAACGGCTTTTTTTCTTCATGTTGGCAGCATTTTCTGTACTGACTATTTTTCTCATTTTCAGCACTGACCTTACAGTTTCTATAAACTTAAAGCTTATAGAAACTGTATTTTCTGTCCTGAAGGGTTTACTAAGAAGCTGGTTCAGTTGTAAAGCAGGTTAAGTTAACCTAAAGCAGGCTAAGTTAACCTAAAGCAGCTTAAGTTAACCTTATGGTTTAGGTAAAGCACCTAATTTTTTTAACTAAATGATGCTGCAGGTTTATCTATTAGCAGGTTTCATTTTGCCTGCACTTGGTTGTGTACATTATTTTAAGTGTATTTAACAAGTTTACCAAAATATAAAAAATGTCATTCAAACTGCATTTGCCTTGTTTTACTTTTTACTTGTACTTTTCATTACATTACTTGAGTACATCCATTTTTACAGTACTTTCCATACTTAAGTACAAGACGTTTCAGATACTTTAATACTTTAACTCAAGTAACATTTCAGTCAGTGACTTGGACTTTTACCAAAGTCATATTTTGGAGCGGTACCTATACTTTTACTTGACTCCGAGATTTCAGTACTTTATACAACACTGGTCCTGATCATTGGAATCTGAATTTGAAGAGTTTTCATTTGAATCTGGACTTTCAGCTGTCTGTTCAGGACACTGAAAGAGGTCCATCATTTACTCCCATAAAGAACAAAAAAGGCTTCTTTTTTTGATCCGGCGCTTCTGAAGAAAAGCTTCAGAAGCTTTCCTTCAGAAGCTTCTGAAGGAAATTGCATCAATATTGATGATATTGATGCAATATCAATATTTTGATTTCATTTCTGCTTTAATATATTTGTAAAACCTAGTTCCTAAAAAGTGCTCATAGGAGAAAAACTAGGCAAATACAGTATGAACAAGTTTTTATATGTTCTTAAAAAAATATCACCATCAGTTAAGGAGGAAAAAAAAAAGATTGAATCATTCAAAATGGCTAGGAGCTGAAACCGGCACGCAGAACTCTAATGGTTGCATCTTTTATCCCTAAATATCAGCCAGATGTGAGGTTTTGGACAAACGTTGCCTAAATGTTCTTCTTACTTCCTGATGTGGGCAAAGGACAGAACACAGGCACATTCACAGACACAGGAGGACTCCCACGATTCTCCAGCTAACCAAATATCTCATTTACATAAAGCCACCTGTCAAACAGTGGAGGAGGGTGCTGGAACAATGAAGCACTGTAGGAATAAATTTCACCGTGTCGTGCTGCATTAGGCTCTCAGAGAGCGACGGCACAGGAACTAAAGGATTCGCACCCAGGAAGAGCTTTCAGATCTGCTCTGTGTGAGCCAGCAGACAGACACCAGGCCGGCCTTTAAATCCACACCAGCAGACTCAGTAATCATTAAACGCTTCTCAGTGATGCAATGCAGACTTGGAAAACGCAACGGCCAAATAGAAGGCTTGGCTAGTTTTGAGATTAGAATGTAAGCTGGCGGACTCTCAAATTAAAAATAACAAAAAAGAAAAAAAAAATAGCAACTTTGTTTCATGCATTGTGCTTATCAAGCAAATATGTGCAAAAACAAAGTAACAAAGTAGTAATGAAAACACTGGGACCTAATTCTGCAATCTGCCATGGGTGACTTGACAAGTTTTTTAACAAAAAAAAAGACACTAAAAAATGCGTCTGGGAATGATAAACGCCTTAACACTGATAAGTTTTAAACATTTGTAGCCCCAGATTTTAGTGTACTTATGTTTAAAACTGCACTCCTGCTTCGACCGCCATATTTACAAAAACAAATCTCCCAGGCCGTCCCTCAGTATATCATAAGCCTGGCGGGCCACCAGGCTTTCCTTGCGCCCCCAACAATCTAAGCATTGTTTATTTATTACAGGGGTTTTTATATACCAGTAATAGCGATAGCAAAGAAGGGTGAAATTGTCTCTTCGGTGAAACAGTTGTAACCACAATGGCGACATAAACCTCATGGATTAAAAGGTTTTAAACTGGATATTATACAACTGGGTTGGATCGATGGCCTTAGCCTCTTATAGTCTCAATCGTTGGTATATTTTTATTTGTAATCCCATACTTGGACTTCTTCCTTCAGCTTGCAGGGTTTCCTGCAGTGAGCCTGGTGGGCTACCGAGCTTCACTTGGACACACTGTATTTGTTAGTCTACAAAAATGGAAAGTTCACCTTTAGGACTTAATGTCCAAACTGAACTTTGAGAGAAATCGTTTCAGTTTTCTGTTTCATCTTCTTGGAGCAGAAATGCACGAACCTCAGGCTGCTGTTGTCACTAAAATGTTTTTAAGACGGATTCTGAGAAAGAATCAGTCATCTGTAAATGTTTCACTTGTGGAATCTTTTAGCTAACTTATTTATGATGGTGTTAATTTTCTCTTTTCGCTGTGAATGTTCTGTAAACTGTTTGCTGGTGTCAGAGATGTTTACATTTTTTTTCCTGGTGAAATAAAGGTTAATAACAATAATAATGATAATAAAGGTGTGAGGGAACTGGCACAAATTTCCTATCGTCCAACTGAGTGTTTCTTCCCATCTGCAGCTGCTCAATTTTACAAATAATCTCAAAGCATGTTCTTGAAAATTAACTGGATTCCATTGTACAGTCAACACATGTCAACCAGAGGACCTTTGGGAAGTGTTAGACTGGGAGCGTGCATGTTGATAATGTCAATACAGATCTTTGTAGCCATGTTTTCTATCCAAGGGTCATGTGAACATAAAGCGAACTTTAAAAATGTCACAAAAACAACAACAAAAAACAGAAAAGGTATGCTCCCATCAACTAGTCTGCAGGGAATCAACCAGGCTATGCTAAGCATGATTTTTCTCAGATGTTGGTGGCTGTAATTTACAGGAAGTAAAGGTTTCAAACTAGCATGGAGCACACATCTCAGGAAAATGAAGACAGTGCTCCCCTCCGAGTTGGAGTTCTAGACTTTGGATAATGCGAGTTTCATGAGTCTGGCAAGACACAGACACACCAGTGGATGCAAGCGGTCACTACGTCAGAAATTACTCAACAAATATATTTTCATCTCTCCTTTAGCCCATCAACTCTTTCTTGGAAAAGCCAAAAACATCACATCAAGCAAGCGTAAAAACATCTTTGTAAAATCAAGCAAGTTATCTTGAATTTTGTTGTTTCCATCAACATTTTCCACTTTCCCCACACGATGAAAAATGTACATAAAGAACCTTGAGGGAAACAAGGTTAACAGGCTAATATCTCAGGAATATTTCCAACAGTTCCTAACATTCAGGTCTTGAGGAACTCAAGTCAGATCTGAAGTTAAAAGAGAGACTGTCTGTCAATAAGTCGTGCTTAAACTGGCTGGTTAGTGCATATCTGAATATCATCCTCAATATTTGTTCCTTGTGCATATTTTGCATTCAAATCTAAACTCTGATTAATGTGCACCCCTAGATGGACACTTTAAAAAAAACAATCAGCTGCATAAGGTAAGTAAGAACATACTCACTTCTAAAACTGAAGCAAAGGTTTTGATACTTAAGAAAAATTACAACGTCTACAGGAACAGTTTCTGCAGTGTGTGGCAAAACTGCAAAGCAGCTGAGAACCAGAACATGCGGACATTACAGCCTGCAATCAGTGCTGCTGCTCCAGCGCAACAAAGTCAGAGGTGAACGCTGAGTAAACAACGGAGAAATCTGGTAGAGGGACTGGCGGCGCAGCTATTTGTTTCCGGGTTGAAATTGTCATCTTTCCCCAAATTTCCTACGCTGCTTCTGCTTCAGAGCTTCTTTCTCTCAGCAACAGCACGTTCAGGATCACCGAACACCCAGAAAACTTGCGGGGAAACACCGGAAAATGTCTTAAAGAAGGCTCCGCAAATCTTGGCAACCCGTCCGTTTTATGGAAGACAACTTACCAAGGGTCAAACTCGTGAATAATGCTCTCGAAGCGGATGACAGCGAAGAGCCTGGAGCTGAAGCCGGCCAGACAGGCCAGAAACAGAATGGTGAAAGACAGCAGGGACTGCCAGCCGGCCGGCTGCGACAGGCCGCCGGACAGACCTCCCCCGGCGCCAGCCATGCCGTCTCTCTCCGCCGCCGCGGTGCTGCTGCGGCCATTCCCAGAGTACGTCGCCGCGGAGGCCAGCGAGGATTTGTGTTTGCTCTCGGAAATCTGGTGATGCTCCGCCATTATTCTACGTCAGCCCAGCGGTGGCAACCAAGCAAATGGAGCTATCTGTTATCACACAGGAAGGGACCCCCTCTCGCCTTCCTATTCTGCGCCACGCTTCACTTCTGAGCCACTCGCAGCACCTTCCCCGGACACCCCGGAGCCCTCCAAGGTAGCTTCTGAGATTCCCGACTGTCTGACCTTATTCCCCGCTGACGGTAGGAGCAGCTAGACGATTCCTGGGAACCACATTGCAGCACAGTTTGGCTGCACCCTAGAAGTGTCACACGCGGCTCGAGGAGTTCCTCCTTCCTTCCTTGGAGCTGAATGAAAGGGGCGGGATCTGTTCGTGGAACAGGAAGAGTCGTCAGCCTCTCACAACTAGACAGGTACAGCGTGGACGGACACGGCTCCTGCGGAAGTCCAATCAGGTGACACGGCGCGTGACAGACAGGCATAAGGACTAATGAGAAAGCCGAAGCCTGACCCTCATGACGTACATCCCTCCCCCCACCCATCAAGCAAAAGCCGTTTCGAGGCGGGGGAGGGGCCGACTGCGGTACAGGTGTGACCAGCTATCCTGTGCGCTGATGGCTCCTGGTCCAGTGGCCCTTTTTTTTTGTGAGATTAACTGAACCCAGAGTTAAATAGAGAGAAAATTTGCGCAAGAAATAGAGGTAAATAATGTGAGTGAAATGATCATATAAATGTGTTATTTAAAAAATATGAATAAATTATTTCTATATTTATTTCCAGTTTCAATACATTAATAACACATTAATTTTAAATTATGTGCGACATTATTTAATATATTTAAATATATTGTATCATTAGAAAAGCTAGACAATAATGATTTAATGATTAAATAAATTACTTTATACTCCTGTTCTGAAGAACATCATGAACGAATTTAAATTATAAATTTCACCCGTCAACTCTATTTCTCCTGTCATTAGGGGTATATTTTGTATTCATAATTTAGCACAAATTCCAACATTCTGAG
Organism: Poeciliopsis turneri; assembly: GCA_922788865.1. Classification (NCBI taxonomy): domain Eukaryota; kingdom Metazoa; phylum Chordata; class Actinopteri; order Cyprinodontiformes; family Poeciliidae; genus Poeciliopsis; species Poeciliopsis turneri. The sequence continues at coordinate 1,314,259 of CAKLNU010001061.1, read as the reverse complement.
AATCTTCCCTTTGGAAAAGCTCTGTTTCTTTATTTTAAAACACAAAAACAGAATTAGAATGGTCACTCTTTTGAAACAATAGCAAATTTCTTGTTGTGTAGATATTTATCAGAAATTACAAGTTGTCTGTTTTTTCACAAGGTCATGTAACATTTGCGGTCAAGTTGAATAAAACTTATCTTTACTGAGTGTGACTGAAGGCAAAACTTTGAAGGTCAGGAGGATAAGCAAACATACCACTAGGTGGCGGTGTTCTCTTTATTTAGACTGCCTCTATGACCAAATCACTGTATTTGCTCAGACAAGACTAATGTTTTAAAACCTGGTCCTAAAGGCTCACAGCCATAGTTTTGGAAGTTTCCCTGCTTCAACACATTTGATTTCAGTTAAGTGGCTTAACAAGCTTTTTTTGAACTGCAGCTATCTTTAACTAGAGAAACATTTGGACGAGAATCTATCAACATTACTGCAGGGCTCTGGCAATGTTATAACACTTTGAAAAACAAAAAATAAAATCCTGGGAAATCCTGTCCGTGCTGACTTGATGGTGAGAGGAAGGACTTTTTTTTTTTTTAAATCAAAACGATAATAAAATCAAAATTGAAGAACATACTTTGTTGCAGTTATTAAATGCTAAAAAACAGAGCTTATTTATCAAAGGTGATCATTTCATCCATTTAGAAAAAAAGTTTTTTCTTCTCTAATTAAAATTTCATTTGCAAATGCTCATAGATGTTTTTGTGTGTGTTATCAGAGGTGATCATTTATTTTGTATCATTTAACAGTATTGAGAACATGAATACCCCAGCAGGCTCTGCCTGCTAACGACTCACACATTTTCCACTGAATCCATAAAAGTTATTTCTGATTCAGTTTTTTTTTTTGTACCACTACTGATCTTTTAACATCATCATGGGGAATTATGTGTTCAATATATTAAAAAAGAAAAGCTATATTTTGACAGATGTAATTCTCAAAAAAAAAAAAAAAAACTTTCTGTAGAGCTTGTAGAGTATGTATATGTTAATAGTCATATATAAGTGACTAGCAAATACTTGATGCTCTACTTGTTTAAGGTCCCTTAGTTAACTAGTTGACATTTTTAAGTGCATTAATTCACTAGTACATCTGAAATGGCCCCAAGCATAGAAGCAGTGAACATTTTAGACCTTACTAACTGACATCTGGGCCAAAAGTGACGTTACTAATGAACTGGTGCGTTTTTGTCAACTGTACCATCCAGTATACTGACTTAGTGACACAAGTTAACTAGCTAATAAGTTTTAGCTGCAGTAGTGCATTGGTCAAGCTTTCAAAGCTTTGACTAGTCTACATATGGTCTTTGTTGGTATATTTCATCTAAATTAATCATTTCTTTTGGTATTTATTATTGATTATTTAGAGCATAACTAGACCTATTGTTGCACAAGGGTCAACTTGTCACAAATTTTAGTCACGAGTCAACTAGTGCACGCCTTTAAATGTCACTACTAACTAGAGGGCATAATTTGTGTCAGCAGCCTGTTCACTGTTATGACACAATGTCAACATTAGAGCTGCTAGAATAACACTTCTGCTTAGTAAGACTTTTGCTCCTATTAGTTGACCAAAAGGACCTATTAGCTGCTGGAGACATCTTTTTACTAGGACCAGCATTTTTCAACAAGTTCAAGAAAATGTTGATCTGGTGTGGGCAACAGCATAACTATGTGTAGATGTGAAACTGGTGTTTATGTTGAGATCAAGGACATTGAATAAATACAAAAAAGCTTGATATAAACCTGGGGTATTAGAAAGTTTAATTGACAAATGAAAGCCTGTGTCTCTCGGACCCAGGAGGGAGACGTTGCGCGCCTTAGACACTGGTGGTGGAGACTGAGTGGATATTGAAGAAATGTTGAGCTGAAGCGGGAGGAGGGTGGAGGAAGTTAACCAGAGGAAGCTGAAGAACAGCTGAACCTTATCAAGGGAGTGACGCTTGATGATTGGAGGAGGAAGAGGAGGAGATCATCAAGTGGCCATCGGGTTCTAATAATGCAGAGATGAAAACCGAGTCTATTTTTGTTCGTATGTCCACAAGAACGTGATCCATAAAGACCCATACAGAGGAAAGACGGACAGCTGGAGCCACTGTAATATGAGAAGGTACGGACCATCGGTTCTTCAGCATCTTTAGTGGAATTTTCCGCTTGTCTGTCCTGACATGTCCACGTAAAACTGACAACTCACTTAAACTCCCCAGTGAGCCGCTGTCTAATAACAGCCAACCACAAACTTGTCATCAGAGGCCAGCGGACGTTTACCTGCAGACATAACTCGACTTAGCAGCACGGAAAGAAGGACGAGACCAAGAGAATGGCTTCAAGTACTGAAACGCACATCAAAGGTAAGATGCAACACTTCTCTTCCCGTTGTGGCCTTCCGTTCCGGAGTTCCCTGTTTCATTTGTTTTGTACTTGTTGTTGTTCTAAAACCGTAAATAAAATGTTCCAATACATCATATACTTAACCGCTTTACAATTTTCTTAGACGCTGGCCACGTGTACAAGGCTGTTAGTGATGCACGTGGACATGTTTCACAACATGCATGTAGGTGCAGACAACGGGGGCCAATGGCTTAGCTTGGAAGGGGACATTGGAATTATGATGTCTATTAATACAAGATAAATAAATGCACAAACAAGCTATTCAAATAAAGGTAGTACATAATAGTAGTAGTACTCAAGTAAAGTAAAAAGTGCAGTGCAGTAAAAATAGCCTACTCTTAGAAGTGCCTTTTTTCCCCAAAATTAAATGCATACAATCCTGAAGAGACAACAAAACTAGTAGCTTCTTCTTGTTTGCAATGTTAACGTGACGTATTGGTATGGATTAATGAGCCATCATTTAGCTAAAATCATCTGCATCCAACAACATTACTCAGCTTACTCAGTTTATTTGGGGAAACAAAACAAAACTGTGCAAACAAGTGTTGTGCCGAGAATCGTATGCCTGCTGAGAATTGCATACCCTGTCGCGGGAGCGCGCATCGCTCCAAACTCGCATAATGAGCGTTCGACTCGTATATCTCAATGAAGGTGTAAAAACTATTTATTTCAGTGGCTATGATTTTAGGAGATGCAGTGAAGAAGGCCACTGTAAGTTTTAGGGCTGACATGGTTAAGAAACGTGATAATGTTACGAATATCTTGAAAAGTTTCCTCTTCGGTCAGATTTCAGTCAGTTTTCTCGTCAATATGCGAGAGTTTAGAGCGATGCGCGCTCCCGCGACAGGACGTGCAATTCTAGGTCCCGTTTCTCGGCACAACGCTCATGTTGCGTTTAAAGACGGCTCAGAAAAACTCGCGACTGTGGAAAAAGTGCGGGGCACAGAATTGGGAAGTCCGGAAGCCTCTGCTGCACCAAGTCGAGACAGAAATAATGGAAAGTTGAACCACTATGGGGAAAAAATAATCCAATCCAGACGAGTACTGGTGACCGTGGGCGGGCCATGGCCTGGCCTGCCGCTGGGGCTGAGGCGTTCAAGATATTTTGTCCATTCACTGTGAAACTGCAGAAATGTTACATACACAGTAAATTTCGCAGTGTTAAATATGCTGTGTTAAAATTCATTGACTCTTTCAGAGCTAATACAACAACAGACTGAGTATAATGCCACCTAGTGTTGGTGTAAATTTCCAGAGTGTATTCACGTCGTGTCAATTTGACTCTGACAAGCTCCGCCCACCTCCTCTTCTCAAACCAAAAAGTCTAACCGTTGCGTGGACGCCATTTTTTCTCCTACTTGAGCGACTGCGGTAAGTTTCTTTTATTAGATAATAGTACAATTTGAATTGGTTTATAAGAATATTTTATTTGTTCCCCGGTATATGAGTAGGTTTTGATATCTAAATACTGAGTTTTAAACGGCTAACCTGTCCGAGTGAAAGCCTAGCTTAAAATGTCCGCCTCAAATCCATGTCCAAGCCATATAGCATAGATATTTGTTTTTATTTATTGAGTTATTTTTGCAATGCAACATAAACAAAAAATGTCTGAGTTGAGGAAAAATAAGTCTCACGGTGGCTGTTTGTTAATGCTAACCGACCAGCGTTTTATTTTTTGCTTAGTAAATTTATATCGGCATCTGCCTGCGCTGGTGCCAGGAGTTTGCTAAATTAGCTAATAGCTGTTCTGCTCCTTTTTACGTTAGTCCATATTTTTATTCGGGTTCAGTATTTCTAACACAGTTTGGTTCATTTTCAATTACAACTGAGTGGTATGATGTTGTAACGTGTGACCTTCTGACCTCACGACTCCAAATTGTTGGAACCGTAAGCGGTGCTAATAGTCCAGTTTTATAGTTGACACTGATTTTTGGCGCGAGTGTCAAATTCACTCTACTGTAAAACTTTATTGACTCCGCCATTAACCGTTGCTAGTGCTAACAGACAAGGCGAACAAGAAGCGAGGCAATTTAATGAACTGTTCTTATTAACTGTCTAACCTGGATAAGAGTCCAAAGAAGTCAAATTACTTTGCGCCCAAGCCATTATTATGTAAACTTTAATCATTGTTTTTTATGAAAACGATGTAATGTAAGCTGTATTGGTTTGTGAAGCTGTTGGCACATGTTTCATAAATTGAAAGCATTCCAGTACTAAAGATGAATGACTGAGGAATTATGTGCTGCAGGAACCATGTTGATTAAAACAAGACTTGGCGAGCTGCAAAAATTTGTCCGACTAACGGAGCCGAATCTGAAGGACTTTTTGATAGCAGGTAAGACACTGGTAGCTTTACACAGGAAGCTATGAGGTGCTTGTAATGTGACTTCACATTGTTTATTCAAAAGTAATGTTCCAGAATTTTATGTGCACATGTGAGTATTAGAGCAACATAACCTCATAATTGTGGTTTAGACAAGCATTTGTCTTTTTCTCTAGCATTTGCAAAATTTGGCGTGCCAACTGTAACAGAGGGCGTGAAGGTTGTTGACAGTTCAGGGACTGAGTTGGATGAAGATGTATTTGAGGATGTTGTTATGGATCCCTCTGCTGGAGTCCTGACCATCAAATATGAAACTGGTTTGTTATATTTGTAATTCATGTTAGTATTTAATAAGCTTGCTATTTCATTGTGATTAGTGTTTTTTTGTCTTTCTTCTGCTTCTCTTATGGTTAGAATTTGTCTCCATGGTGGAATCGCCTGAGGAATCTCAGCCAAGCTCATCTAATTCTCAAGACACACTGATTCTTTCAGAGAGTCCTTCTGCTAAACGCCAGCGCCTGGACACAGAAGCTAAGCATGTAAGAATTGACTCTCAAAAAACTAATGCAAAACAAAAAGTACTTTGTTGTAAAACTTTTGTCACTGTTTCCACCAGTTTTACTATCGCCTTTATTTGAGAAGAGAATCTTTTTTATTTCTTCTTCTTTACTAACAATTACTGTTTTGATATGTATTTAATAAAAGCTGAAATATTTTGTTGTTTGAAGTTGGTGGAATCCATTCTTACCAACAAACCTGGTGGCGAACAGATCATGAAGGAATATAATCGAAACAAGTGCCTCACAGATGAAACCAGAAGGAAAATGGTTAACATCCTGGCAGCTGATATGACAGCGAAGAATGGGTAATTTGTAAATAGGCTTTTGTTAGCCTGTCTAGATGAAATTAAAGATTTTGTTAAGTCCAGTGCATACGTTGGATAATTTACCTTGACCATTTTAATTTTGCAGGACATCACCACCCAGAGAGGTTAAAGAAATGTATGCCAGAGGAATTGTGAGCTTATTCCCCTGCCTCAGTGATCCATTCTCCAGGAAAGGTTATGTAAGTCACATACTATAATTGATTGTGTTACGGTAAACGCAGTAACACAAAGAAAACTTTTCGTTTCTATCAGATTATATGTGTAATCTGATAGATGCAGTTGCTTTGCAAATGAATTTCCTTAGGTTGCAGTTGTGAAATTGCTGCTGAGATTTATTTATTTATTTTTACATTTCAACTGTGTTTTATATAAACCTTTTAAAAATATAACAAATAACACTATAAACAGTTTAGAATCATAAATCCATTTGTGGACATTACCAAGTTATATTTCAATTCTGAGATGTCTGCTCTCAGCAGATTTACTGGTTGTGTCAGTCACATGATCTGACATTTTATTGGTATTTGATTATATTCTGATTCAATGCTTGTTGTGGTAACTGTTTGGTTTGCATAGAAATTTTTCATCAGCTTCTAACTTATGATTCTGATGTTCCTGTTTGTATGTCTGTTTTTGCCATCCTTTCGATCCCCAAGGAGCATTATTATGATGCTGCAAGTGGTACTGGGTACTTAGCCTGGAGAATAAAAACTATTCAGAGATCCACTGCTGGAGACAGACGATCATCATATGGAGGTAAACCATTAACACTTGAAGAAAAAAATGCAACCACAAGGACAGTGTTGCATTTTTTTTGGGGGGGGGGGGGGGGGGAGAGGTTTTATTGTGGTTTTTGTAAGTTGAAAGATTTTCTTATATTTACTAGCATCATCCAAAGAAGGATCTTGTGAACATGGGCTTGGAGGACCAGCTGCTAGACGAGAGACCAAGTTTGTTCCAGAGGCTGTCCTGAGTGAAGAAGAGTGCAAGGAAGCCATCGCACTGATTAAGCATTCAGCCGATGAGGACACAGTCAAGAAGAAGATGAAGCTCACATTTGACTTCCGGCACAACATGGTCCTTGACCCCCAACGGTCAAGCAACATACTCTCTGTCTTTCCACGTTTCAAAGATGTCAAAGGCTTTTATTATTTATTTTGATAATTTCACAGTCATGTAAAAATAGTGTATTTTTGTGACAATTCAAAATGAATACAATTAGTGGCTGGGAAATGTTTTAAGTTTTTAACTATCTACATCCTAGGTGGAGCAGGATTTTGTCCTGATGTTTGGAGAAGATGTGTCTGGCAAGTTTCTGGAGAAATGGACGACCACGTTCAAGAGAAAGATTATCCAACAATGCAGGAAGCTTCCAACCACCAATGACCTTGAAGAACTTCTCCTGGCAGCTGATACTCCTGAGGATGGCACTGAAGTGGATGATGACATGAGTAAGGATGACTTTCAAAATTATGTAGAATTCAATTATTGTGTGAGCTTCACTTAGTGATGTACACATAATTTAAATTGCATAGTCACTAGGTTTTGATGGTCAATTAAACATCAAATTTTTCTCATCACAGGTTGGGACAGTGACCTCGCGTCGATTTTGCTGCTGCTACACCTGATTCCCCCCTCTGCCTTGGGTCGTAAGAGACCAGGGAAGGTATCTGCCTCCCAAGCAGAGAAGCATCTTGTGGTCTTCAAGAAGGTTTGTATTTGTTGCAAATTTTATTTTATGTTATACTCAAGGTTGTTTCACTGGGAGAATTTCAGTTTTACGGTGATATCACGTAGTTAAATGCTGTTTTTCCATATATCTGTTTTTTGTGAACATTGCAGTTTGTAATTTATTGTTCCTTTCTTTCCTGCCCCCCACCACACACACACACACACACACACACACAGACAGGAACCAACATCCAAGAACATCTTGATGCCATCATGACGAGCACACAACCCTATCTCCTGGCTGTGGGACGGAGGAGGAAAGTAGCCCACCAGTTCTTCATCATCCTTGACAAGAATGCCATTGCTTGCAGGTCAACGTCCTCTCTTGGTGCTTTTGATGAACTGTTTAAGGCACATTACGTGTTTGCCACAACATACAATCCCATGCTGTGCAACATGTTCACGTTCATCCAGACCACTGTGTACAATATAGACGTAGGTAAAGTGAAAGAAAATCCTCGTGTGGCAGAAATTCGGGCTAGGTTGCTTCAGTAGTACTTGGAACAAATCTGTTTGGCATTATGTGTTTTATTTGTTGGGCAGAGTTAAGTTGCACAAATGCACTTGTTTGGTATCTACGAATAGTTAATTCATGTTTACTTGGATGTAAAAACTCTTTGCCTTAAATGTACTCTGTCAACTTCGAGCCATCAACTGTAATGGGATGTACACCATGTGATGTTACTGTGACACTACCAAAAGTTAACAGTGGGTCTTAAAATGTGCTTTAATTCCATAAATAAGTTTAAATGCATTTCTGTTGTAGTGTGATTTTTATTCAGTTGTACATTTAACTCTACAAAAGTGTAAAAATAGCACTTCATACTTCTCTGTGCAGAGTTGTTTTTTCACAGCTAAAGAGTAAATTATCTACACAGTGGAGTGTCAGTTTAACACTTATAGGAGTTATATGAGCCTCCAGTGTAAACTCTCAATAACTCAATGCAGTGTTAAATAGCATGAGAGCCAGAGTTGTTTTTTCACCATTATGGAGTAACTTATTAACTCTGATTAGAGTCATATTTACTCTTATCAGAGTTATTTGACTAGGAGTGTTAAGTTTTATTAACACTGCACAGTGTTAGTCAGTGTTAAATTTTTTACTCTATTTAGAGTTAAATTTAACTCTGAAAATGTAACACTGTTGAAAGAGTTAAATTGACACCAATTCCGATAGGGAACATATAGACTCGAAACAGTGTTAAATTCAACTCTTTAGGTGTTGCTTTAACACTGCCAAATTTACTGTATACGCACTCGCACACACACGTATATTATCATAGTCTCTTGTTAAGGTGGCTCGAACCTATGAGAAAACGTTTTTAAGGTCGCATTATAAAATTTGAAAACTTTTGTGGAAAAGTTGTCTTTTTGGGTAAACACCAGGTAACATTTAAAATTGCGAATCTTCTGCCAGCCTTAGCTGACTAGAAAATAGTGTAATAAGTTCTCAAAGGCTAGTATTTGCTTTTAACAAATTTAGTTCTATTACTAAAAGGTAACACATGGTACAGGAAGAAAAAATTGAACAATACAAAGATCACAGGAGTGGCACAGTGTTTGTAAAAAAAATATATACATGTGTATGTATATATAAAGTCTGCACTACTACTAGAATATTTGCTCTGTAATCGTAGACAAAGATCCTCTGGATTGCTCACCTCTGGACTTTGCTGCTGCTGAAAGCTTTCTACAACAATCAATGGCTATGATTTTAGAAGATGCTGTGAAGAAGGCCACTGATGTCAGGGAAAAGGTTGGACATTTAATATATTTTCTTTGCATGTAGCAGAAAGTGATTTACTTGAGTGAACCTTGGCAGGAACACTGTTGTCCTTGCTGAACAGGTTTGTGAGTGGCACTCCCCAGAGGAGCTGAAGGAGCTTCTGGATCTGGAGCTTGGAGACAGTGGAGAGTCTGAGGCAAGGATCCTGGAGCGGTGCCGCGACGCCATCAGATACAGTGTCAAGACCAGTAAGTTGGACTGTAATGAACTCAAATGGAAGCCAAGACCAGTAGGTCCAGCTTAGGACCTACTGGTCTATGCTGGAGTTGGCCTACTTTAATTTGTATCGCATAGAAAGCTGAAACCTGGGTCACTATAAATCTCTAGCTTTTCATAATTATTCTGTCCTAGTTGGAGCTTTGTGATACGTCAGATGTTTTGTTTCCCTGAATGAAGCCGTTTGTGTTTCATTTCCAGCTCATCCTCATTTCTTCAACCAGCTGTTTGCGGGGCTGGAGCCATACTCCCTGGTGGCCAGCTTCATCACTGAGGCCCTCAAACCCAGCCTGTGAGACCCTCATTTATCATTAATATGAATTAATTAAGCTTTAGCCTTGCAGTCTTTCAGATCATAGGATGAAGGATGCTGATGGTGAAATGTCATTTTGCTCAGGTACACCTATGAGGTGTCTCCAGTCTTCACTCTGATGGAGAATGCTGTGCTCAGGAAGCTGATGGAGATAGTCGGCTGGGAGGAAGGAGGAGATGGACTCTTTAATGCAGGTATTAGTCTGATCACTACCAGATATTAAACGGTGAAAGAGTATTTGTCCCCTTAAACATTTTCTTGTTTTTTTTTTTGTTTTTTTGTCTCACTGAAATGTTTTGAATCATCAAAATAAATATCATCTTGGACTAATGCAGGAGTCAAATGATTTAGTTGAGGCTTGAATAAAGTCCAAAACCAAGCCGACCCAGTGTGGTTAGCTTCCTCACTTAATGAAGTCAAGAATCGGCATTGTCAATAGGACAATAGTATTTTGTTCCACCTTGCTGTGGAACATTTGCCTATTTTTCTTTACAGAATTGTTTTGATGAAGACAGAAGTCATAGACAATATGATATTGTCTGGATCTTCAGTATTTTCTGACAGAGAAGAAGTCACAGTTCCATAAGTAAAATAAAGCTGTCCAATTGGCACATTTATCACGATTCCACCAGCAGGTTTCACCATGTGTTCGTAAAGCTTTAATCACTCAACAAATGAAACCAGTGTGTGAAAACTGCAGTTTTATGAGGGTGTCTTTTTCTGATAATGAAAATCTAAAACTAACAAAAAAATAGAAACAGGTAAAGGAACAAATGTTTGCAGTTTTAGAGGAACTCATAGATGCTGCTTGTCTTGTTTTTTTGTTTTGTTATTCAGAGCAGACTAACTGTCAGTAGATCTGGTGTCCCAATGTTTCCCTTTTTGTTTTTTTTAAGGTGGGTCGATGTCCAACATGTACGCCATGAACCTAGCCAGGTACCGCCATTTTCCTGAAATCAAGGAGCTTGGAAACTCTGCGGCTCCCCGGCTGGTGGTGTTCACATCACAAGAGGTATGGTTCTTAATCTATAACATGTCTCTGAACATGTCCCAGCAGAAAACTTCCATTGCGATTCACACTATAAAAGGCAGCAGGTTTTTTTTTTTTTTTCCTCCTGTCAGCAAAAAAAGGAAAAAAGAAAAATCAGTTATAGTGTAATAAAGAGTCTGTTTGTTTGAGCTGGTGGATTTCACAACCAAGAAGACTTGGCTTTTACAAAGGAAGATTAGGCTGGCGGCTTTACATGGTTTTTGTTTGACTGCACATAAGCTCTGTTTTGATCTCTTCCAGTGTCATTACTCCATCTCAAAAGCTGCAGCTTTAATGGGACTCGGCACAAAGAATGTCCTTGTGGTTCCGTCTGACAAGAGGTAAATAGCCACACGCGTTTTAGAACTCTTCCTGCTCTGCTGCTTCTAGTTCTGTCAGATCTAGTCTCACAGAACTTCTTTTATTAACAATTTAAAATTCTTTACAAAAGGTTTCATTTCTTTTGCAATTGTATAAAAGCGTGCGTTTGTTTTTGAAAAATTTCTTGATAAAACTTGTTTTTGTATTTTAGAGGAAAGATGATTCCTTCTGCTCTTGAGGAGCAAATCAACTCTGCTAAAAGTGAGGTGAGAAACTTTATTCGAAAGAAATGTAAGGTCAACACTTTTGCGAGAAAGTCATATCAAACGCTTGTGTTTGAGTTCAGGGTGCCGTTCCCTTCATGGTGAACGCCACGGCGGGGACCACCGTCCTGGGAGCCTTCGATCCTATTGACGAAATCGCGGACATCTGTGAGAATTACAAACTGTGGCTGCATGTGGATGTAAGTCTAGGAATTCATTCACGCAACACAACCATGACATTAGCATGCGTCATCATTTTGCTTTTCTCTTTACCAGGCATGTTGGGGAGGAGCAGTTCTCATGTCCAACAAGCACAAGCTCCTAATGAAAGGCATTCACAGGTGATTCACCAGTTAATTTCATTTGTGTTTGAAAGACGCACCACCGTCCCAGAATAGATAACATCTGCTAATTGGAAGCAGCAATTCAAGGGAACAGCGGAGCAACACAAACACATTAAAAACAAATGATTGCCATGTAAAAAGGCCACTTTTGAGACACTAAAAGCATCTGATGCTTTTAAGTGCTTATTTTATTACTTCAAACACACAATATAACTTAATGCACATTAACGCTTTAGTTGCACATCTAAATTAGACATTTATAAACAAAAAAATGCTCAGTAGGAACTGCAGTGATCAGCATTTGGTAACGGTGAGAACAAAGTTTTTACCCCTCAATTCAGACGCAGAACAAGTATGAGTCTGATTATTTCCTTTAAATCAGTTGAGAATTTGTTTTTGGTTATATGTAACTTTCATTGAAATGATGATATAGAAAAGCTGTGTGCTTCCTGTGACACCGCTGACGATAATATCTCACCTTTGTTCCTTTGTAAAGAGTCGACTCTGTTGCCTGGAACCCTCACAAGATGCTGATGGTCTGTCTGCAATGCTCAGCTTTCCTGGTCAGAGACAAAACTGTAAGAGCAGCTCTGATTTCTCTGCTACTCAGAAATGCAAGGCACCTTGTAACACTTAAGCAAAAACGTTGGTGTTTAAATTTTACAAGACACCTTGGAATTGCAATTGTACAAATGCTATCTCAGAGGAAAAAACCAGGATGTCCTGCTGTCTCTCTGCAGCGTCTCCTCCAGCGCTGCCACTCTGCTCGGGCTTCCTACCTCTTTCAGCAGGACAAGTTCTACGACTTGAGCTACGACACCGGGGACAAGTCTGTCCAGTGCAGCAGGAAGCCAGATGCCTTCAAATTCTGGCTCATGTGGAAGGCTTTGGGAGCTGGCGAGCTGGAGCAGAGGGTGGACAGAGCTCTCGCCATGGCCAGGTCAGTTTGTCTGCAGGGCAACGATTCAATCTGATTACGTAAGGATGGAACCTGTCCAGATGGAATTAAGGCTTTTGCTGTGCTCTGAAGTCACTAAGTCAAATGCAATTCAATCCAAAAATACATTATTAATTCTAAAGGGAAAATAAATGTAGACTCTGGCTCCTGAAGTTCTGGAACCGTTTCCCAATCACCTGGCTGAGCTTCTTTGTTGCTGCCCCAGCAGATGATGGCAGGAGAGATTTAGTTCTCCACAATGCATCTGTGTCTTCTGGAGTTTCTGACATGTAAAATCAGATGGAACATTTATCCTCAGTGCTTCCTCAGTCATGACATCAATGTCCTTTCTTTGTGACTGGCACAGTGCATCCCAGTCTGCAGCCTCGAAACAAACGATCTTGCAGGGCTAGTTCAGCTTCCTTCTCATCTTCTCATTGCTCTCTGCATTGAAAAGTGTCTCTGAACAAGGGGATTACATTCCAAGCAGAGAAAACTAATATTGAGATCTTATTTGCCAAGAGGACGTATGAATCCTTGACATTTGCAAAAGACAAACTTAATCATTTTTTTTCTTCGTTAAGGCCGCTAAGATCTTGAAGCATGCCCTTTATTTTTGCTATTTTCACCTGGTGCATTCTTTTTCTACACTAATCTCTTTTGTAGGTATCTTGCAGATGAAATTACAAAAAGGGAAGGCTTCCGCCTTTTAATGGAAGTAAGTTTACCTTTTATAAATGAAATGTTCATTTGATTTGAATTGTAAATAGTGTGATTATTTATTTTTTGCTTTGCTCTTCTGCAGCCTGAATATGCAAATGTTTGCTTCTGGTACATCCCGCCAAGTCTGAGAGACCTGCCAGATGGCCCAGAGTTCCAGGAAAAACTACACAATGTATGTAATGAAACAATGTTGTTGTTAAAGAGTGGGAAAACATTAAAATATATAATACAAGTTCCCAAATGTTTTATAGTTGTAAGAGTGATGAACCTTATTTTATCTGTGTTTGGTGACCTGCTTAGCCAAGGCTCAGCTGTCCCTTAGATCAACACAACATTCAAAACTACAACCTGCACTTAGTTTATGAATCAGGAGAACAGCTATTTTGATCATTTTTGTTAATACATACTCATTCTTCTATGTTAAGAAAAGCGTGTTATATCTTTGGGCTTAGAAAAGTAATTTTGCTGGTCAATTTTAAGTTGAAAGAAACTCCAAGTTGGAGTGCCCTTTATGTTTTTCAGTCAATAGATGGTGCTGCAAACAACTGGGGGCTTAAAGGTATTTCTTTTGGCTAGTGAGTTAGCAACAGATTTAATCAGTCTGACCTGTTCATCAGAAATGGTTTCAGATCTAAAATTCAGATTTGAACCTTTGGGTCATGAGTTCTTGCTGTAGACTTTGGCATGCTGTTGTGGATTGTTGTTTGAGTTTGTATCCATAATTATGGAGTTTTTATTTGGTACCTTTCGTTGCCTCCAGGTGGCGCCAGTTGTTAAGGAGCGCATGATGAAGAAGGGCAGCATGATGGTGGGCTACCAGCCTCACGGAGGCCAAGCCAACTTCTTCAGGATGGTGGTGATCAGTCCTCAGGTCAGCAGGCAGGACATGGACTTTGTCCTGGATGAGATCCACAGCCTGGGAAAGGACTTATGACATGCTGACAGTTTCTTCAGGGACCATATTTTCTGAATCTTCCCTCAGGTGTTCCTGCATATCTTGTATTAACTCCGAGTTGAAATCTGTTCTTGGAATAGATTACTTTGGGCATTTCTGCCCTCAGTGACTCTTCCTCATATTTTCAATTGAGGAAGCTGTTGATATCACAAATGTAAAAAGCAAAGAAAAATGATCTAAGTTTAGGGTGGGGGTTTAGAGTTGCATTATGTCAGCAGTTTTCAGCACGCAGTGTTGTAAGAGTGCAATATTATTTCCATGTCATCTTCAGATTCATCCTTTGTCAGATATTTTGTTTCATGGAACTGGAACAATAATAAACCATCTCTGGTCATTCTGAAGCGTGCGTGTTCATTATCATTGTGTAAATGAGACTTCAGGATCATGGGTCATAAGGTCAGATGTATCCATTGGTCCCCACATTCTCCCTTCTCAAAATAAATGCTGTCTGTTCATAGCAGCGTTCTCAAAAACTTTTGGCACGGGGAAAGTGTCAGACAGGACATTTAAACATGAAACTTATTCATGTGCTTCTGAATTGATCTATTTAATAATGGTTATTTTAGTGACCTAACATTTGGATATTTTACACTGTGCTATATAAACATCCTGGGTAAAAACTGTACAAGTGCAGCTGCTTCTGTTAAAGCAACAGGTTCTGAAGGTGAGGCTGTAAGCCCTTCAGTAACCATATGCCTGGTCATTATTGTCAGTGATGTGCCTGACAATAATTATTCTGATGATCGAGGGCTTTGATGAACCGGACAACTGTAGGAAACCGAAGGCCGACTGTACTTCTGATTTCAGCATCTCTGTCTAAAGCTGCACAGTAACTGGACTCATAATCTGTTAAAGTGGACTGTAATCTGGTGTAAGTGTGGGTAGCTAATAAGAGGTCTGACAAACATTTACATGAAAATTTATTTCAAAACTTAAATTTGTGCAATTTTGTAGTTAATAGAAACACAGTTGCTGTTGTATGAACCCTTAAACTTCATGAGTTGGTGCTGTTTTGCAAAACCTTTCATGGAAAAAAGTAAAACAAATACAAATACAAGTAAACTCATGAAAATAGCACAAAAACAATGGAAATGAAGGCACAACACAATGAATAGAAAAAGGGAACAGTGCCGTTTATGTACATACAAAATGTTCAAACATCAAAATTTAAATCACATCAAATTTATAGACTACACAAACATATTTAATACTTTTTTGTGGATTGACAATTTTTTGAAATTATAACTTATCTTTTGCTTTTGTATGGATAAAAAGAAAAACTTGTGCATGTACTGATGACCAGATGTCTTTGCAGGATCCTGGTGGTGATGCAGACTGCTGTTACGACTACCGCTTCAAGAAAACGATGGACCTTTCAAGTCCATCCACAGTGGATGAATGAAAGCTCTTGATGGAAATCCTGGATCACAAGTCCTTTCCCAGCCTGTGGATCTCATCCAGGACAAAGTCCAAATCCTGCCTGCTCACCTGAGGGCTGATCACCACCATCCTGAAGAAGTTGGGCTTGTCGCCATGCTTCTGATATCCAATCATCATACTGCCAGACTTCATCATACGCTCCTTAACTGCTGGCGCCACCTGCAGGCAAAGGAGAGAGGCTACAACTTTCACTGTCTTTAATTTTGACGCTTACAAACTGGGTCCAGCAGAGGTTTGGTTCAGGAATGAAAGACTGAGGATTGCATGCTTAAAATCATGGAGTGTTTGCTCAACATTAGCTTCATGGTCCTAAGAGATGAGTACAATCAGTTCTTATTTTTTACCATCTAACTCAGCTGAAAAATCCCAGCAGTGTAAGAAAAAGCAGAATTTACTGTTTGCCGACATGATTCAATAATTACAGCAGCAGTAACTTTTATAAACACATTTTTATTCATTTATTTTTTTACATATTTGATGAAACTCTCAATATGGTAGAGATACTGTGTAAGAAAAAGACCTCCTTTGCCCTTACTCTGCTCCACTGAAGCTAGCATAGTCTGTTGTGGATGCTCAGGCTAGTTAGCATACCCACTGAGGTTAGCATGCCCCCTGAGGTTAGCATGCCCACTGACGATGGCAGAACTTACTATTACTATTTCCAGTGGTAAGTAGTTTCTCTGCCACTAGCACATTTAGCAGCGAGTACATGAGAATGAGTGACAGCACTAAGACCCTCCTGCTGGCCCTAACTGGTTGTTTTCTGTTGGAGATGGCGCCTAAAACTTTTCACAGGTTATCTGTCGCGACATTGTGATAGTTTTAACAAATATGTAAAAGTCATGTTTTTAATGAAAGTTGCATACTGCAGCTCTAGCTGAGAAAAGATGCTGAAGCTAATGTAACCTTCATATGCCAACATGTTGAAAACAGACTCCTTACAGTGTGCAGCTTCTTCCACAGCTCGGGGCTTTCTGGAAGGTTCCTCAGACTCGGTGGAATGTACCAGAAGCAAACATTTGCAAACTCAGGCTGTGAATGACATTTTTTTTTTTTTTTAAACAAAAGACTTTAGACATGGAAATTTGTCACATATCTCATAACTTTTACAAATAACTACCTCAATGAATATATCTGGTATTATACATATATTGGTTGAAAGAAAAACCCACCTCTATTACCAATCTGAATCCTTCTCTTTTTTTGATCTCTTGTGCGAGATACCTGCATTAAAAAGAAGATTTAAAATCAGAAGAGATTGATGCGTATGATCTGACTTCTTAAACTCAACTTGTTCACACTGAGCCAGGTTCTGGTTCTGCTGGTTTCTTCCTGTTAAAGGGGAATTTTCCTCTCTACTGTGGCTACATACATGCCCAGTATGATGAATTGCTGCGAGTCAATAACTTGATGCAATCTGCTGGGTTTACTTAGACGGAAAACTTTTTTCTCAACAAACAGAATTTTGGGTTTTCATTAGCAATTAGCCATAATCATCAACTTTATAAGATATAAAGGTTTGAGCTATTTTACTTAAAGTGTGATAGATCTATGTGACATAAATTTTACTTTGAAACAAGTGATAAAAAGTTAACTTTTCAAAATAGTAATGTTTTAAATGCACCTGCAGAATTTTTACTAAATGTATTCATACCACCTCTTTTAAATGTCTAAGCCGTGTTCGTGCAGAAAGATGCTGTTCAAATCCTTCAGTCGTATTTTTTTGACTATCAGTTCTGCATATCTTTTTGTAAGAAAAAGTAAACCATCCCAGGTTCCTCTTCCCAGGACTCACCGGGCCAAAGCCAGGGCCCTGTCCACCCTGTCCTCCAGCTCTCTGGTGCCTACAGCTTTCCACACGAGCCAGAACTTGAAGGCGTCCGGCTTCCTGCTGCACTGGACCGACTTGTCCCCGGTGTCATAGCTCACATCGTAGAACTTGTCCTGCTGGAAGAGGTATGAAGCCCCAGCACAGTGGCAGCGCTGAAGGAGAGACTTGTAAAAAAAGGGTAAAAAAAAGAGTTTAAATACTATTATGAAAAATATTTAATTTTAGTGGGGGGTAAAATATTGTTTTTATCACGATTCAAAGATGCAGATTGTTGCCTCCACTAGTGACTTTTTCAAAAAAAAATTCCTTTCTCTGCAACAGATCAGGTAATTAGGTAACCTCTTACACTCTTGTCTCGGACCAGGAAGGCGGAGCACTGCAGGGTCGCCATCAGCATTTTGTGAAGGTTCCAGGCAACAGAATTGACTCTAATCAGGAACAAACAGAAACAATAAGCATGTGTTCAGTCATAATTAACTCCAGTCTTTTCATAAATGTATAAATGAAAGTTGAGATTATTTTTTTCAGCAGTGGCACTGGTTGGAAATCCACTGCAACAGATGCTTTCATTTACATACGTGTGACCCATACGGGCACAAAATACCCACCGACAGTGCAGCTGCTCACCTCTGGATGCCTTTCAACAAGTGCTTGTGCTTCTTCGACACGAGAGCGCCCCCACCCCAGCATGCCTGAGGAAAATAAAATTACAACAATGATGATGTGAGCTGCTCTGGAGACCTGGGGTAATAAACCAGTGGAGCAGCTCACATCCACATGGAGCCACAGGTTGTGCTTCTCGCAGATGTCAGCAATCTCATCGATGGGATCAAACGCGCCAAGCACTGTTGTTCCAGCGGTGGCATTTACGAAGAAAGGAACTGCACCCTGAAGAGACAAGTGTGCAAACATGCAAAGACATATGAAAGATGCAAAAAGTAAATCTACCAGCCCATCCACACACACACACCTACACACACACAGACACACACACACATACTCAAATAAGCTGGGTGGCTCACCTCACTTTTTGCCAGCTCTATCTTTTCTTCCAGAGCAGATGGAATCATTTTTCCTCTGAAAAGGAGGGAATATATGAGGCAGCCATTTTAAAACAATGTTAATCTTACCTGTTGCTGTGAGCTCTTAGTCTAGTAGCGTTAAATCTTTGTTTTAATTTTTCTTTTGATAACAAAAATGCCATGTTTGTCTAAAAGTGGAGCACCAACCAACACATTTTTATTAGGAACAAGCTCCCTTGTTTTACAGTAATCAACCTATGGAGCAGATAACCTTGTCTTATAGGGGCAGTATTATGTGCTTTACAGCCATATAGTATCATTCTGCAGCACAGTCATGCAGCTGTTACATTCAGTTGTGACAAAAATACTGCATGTGTCAAATATGACTGAAAAGAAATTTGACTTCATAATGTAACACCTTGAAATTGGCCCTCTGTCTCTTTAAAAACTCCTGCTCTTTCTGAAACTCATCACAACATGGTTGCTCTATTAACCCTTTAACGATGTTTTTACAGCGTCACAATGTGAAGTACAGATAAGCAGTTCCACCAGTTGCTTGCTAATTGCTGGACCAAATAGGTGATTTGCACACCTGAATGGTTGCCATGGGAGATTCAAAAATTTCTTAAATTAATGCAACACTCCAGATAAAAGTTCCCCTTACATATTCCTTTTGTTTTTGCTTTTTCAGAAATAATACTTGAAAGAGGGTCAGAAAGTGTCAGGAACAGGTTACCTGTTATCAGAGGGCACCACATAAACATTCTTAGTGCCAAATCCCAGCAGAGCTGCTGCCTTAGTGATGGAGTAATGTCCCTAAAAACGATAACATTGTTTAGAAATCGAAACATTAGCAGCGCTTACTTTTCTACACTTAGATTTTATTTAAAATAACAAGAAACGGACAGAAAGGCAACTAAATAACTCTCACATATATTTCACCAGTGGGATCACCACTTACTTCTTTCTGCCCATTAACATATAATGATGTGAAAATGTATTTTCGCCCTGAAAGCTTTCTTCTGTTTTTTTATGTCAAGATTGTGAAACTGAAATACATACTTTGTAAAAACACATTTCAACACATAACATGATGCTTCCACTTCTATACCTTGCTGTAGGGACAGTGTAGTCCCCCTTTTTTTCAAGCAAAAGTTGTCCTGGTCAATACGGCCAAATACTTCAAGAAAGCAACACAAGAAAGCAAATACGGTAGCCTCTTGTGTTGGTTTCGAAGTAATGGCTTCTTTTATGCTGCGTCAGCAATTGTCGGTACAGGACTTGTTCTACTCTAAATAATGACACTCTTTTACTAGCTTTAGTTTCATTCCTCACAAAGCTTTTTGCTTTTACGCTTGTGGTCGTCTGTTAAAAACCAGCCGCTTGTTCTACGCTTTGCTTCGCCCAGAAGGTCTGGATCCTCAGCCATTGAGAAACGACTGCTTTCTCAATGGCTAAATTTTACAGAATCGCTAACATTTGGCCGTGAGGTATGTCAACTTTGCTGACGAGTTTCTGTAGAGTCATACCTCCTGAGATGTCAACATGACCAGTCGTGGAGAAGCGTAGATGCCGACCTCTTTGAAATCTGGACAGTAACGATACCGAGCTAAATTCACAGCATACATGTTGGACATGGAGCCTCCTGGAGGAGAAGGTTAACCCAGGAAGAGGAGCGATTGTCAGAAAAAGGAATGAAGATTCGGATAAAGACCATTATGATTCAACAGATGACAGAAACAATGCTGCTATGCATACCGGGATTAAAGAGTCCGTCGCCTCCCTCCTCCCATCCAATCAGCTTCATCATGGTCTTCAGCAAAGCATTCTCAATCAGAGTGAAGACCGGGGCCATCTCATATGTGTACCTGATGGAATTTCATGGAATAATGCAGGTTGGCTATAATACTAGGTATGTAAAACCAATGGCAATTCTTTTTTTCATGAGGCTTATGACATGATGCTGCATCACTCACACGCTGGTTTTCATTGCCTCGGTGATGAAGCCAGCCACCATAGAATGAGGCTCCATCCCTGCAAACAGCTGGTTGAAGAAACGAGGATGACCTGTAGAGGTGAAAATATATTGACTGGTTGACACTTCTCCAAATCTGAAACACCAACCTGCAGCTGCAACTTGTGACTTCAGGAAATATATCTACGCTTTGATTCTCAGATCGACCTCCTGGTATGTGCTTTTTGACAAAACAACATCCAAGGTACTGCAGGCTGCTCTTGCCTGAGCTCAGTGCTCAGCCAGCGGCAGAAAGATCAGTCAAATAAAATTGATATATTTGAGTACTTTGAATTTTAACATTAAGATACACAGATCAGTGAAGGATATTCAGGTCAACCCAGCTGCATCCTCATGTTTATGTTATCAAGCACATAAAATAACATTTCACTCAGTTACCAGTCTTGACACTGTATCTGATGGTGTCTCTGCAGCACTGCAGGATCTTGGACTCAGACTCTCCCGTGTCTTTGAGCTCGAGGTCCAGCAGCTCCTTCAGCTGCTCAGGGGATCTCCACTCACACACCTGTTTAACACAGGCCAACTTTCACTGTCACACATCCTGTATACTTTGTAGCACAGTAGCACAGTGCTAAGCAACAGGAAGGAAGGACAGTTTTACCTTCTCTTTGACATTGGTTGCTTTCTTCACGGCCTCTTGGAGGATTATTTCCATGGCTTGTTGGATGAAGCTCTCCATGTCCTCAGCAGCACCTGAAGAGCCTTTTTCTGTGTTCATTAGCTCTCCAACGGTGGTTTGACCTTCAAAGTTCAGAATTAAAAATCAGAAATTACTGTGTTGACTCCTCACTTTATTTATTTATTACTCGTCCTTATGTCTTTCATATTTTCATAGAACAGATTGGGAACAATTCTGGTTGTCATGTTTAGCACATAGCAATGTTCTGAAATTTTAATTTAATGTTGCCCCAGGTGCAAAGTAAATATTAAATTAAATTACATATTAAAGTTTTCTTGTCAAGTCAGATATTCTTAATTGTTGTGACTCAGATTTATTTAATAAGGAATGACTTATGATATTTTTAATTGTTTCTTTATAATGATCTGTCCTTGTGGAAACATGACATGAAATTCTATTTGCATCCTGAACAGTGATTTGCCCGTCCTGCTGCGTTGCAGCTTCAGTCTGGGTGGTTGTGTGCGTGTTTGATGGATTCCTCCACTGTTTTTGAAATTCCAAAACATTGAAATGATTATTGTAACTAATATGTTTGTTAATTATGAAAACAATAATGTACATTTTGACATTATTTGGTACTGTTTTGTAAGGCACAGGATCAGGGTCTTTTGTGCTTTAGATTGTGTCTGATGATGAAATCATGTGTCTGCATAATCTTATGAAAATCTTATGAAATTGGTCAAGCCTCTCTCTTATAGACTTCTACAGTGCCACATAACAGCAGGGGATGCCTTGATCCTGCAGACTATCTAGTGTTACTTCCCCAACCCAGGACTTATCTGCCCCCTTTAGCATTAAATAGACAAATGGTAACACCATTTGAGTTGGGCTCCACAGAATTGTTGGCACATAACAATTATGGATTTACACCTATTGTCCAATCAAGTCTCTCTTCTCTGATCAGAACCTATAAAGGGAAGCCAGATCCACTGTTAGTCAGAGCAGACTTGACAAACTCCTTTGACTCTGTACTTCTGTTTCACTTTGCAAGGTTTTAATACATTTTTTATTTCTCCTCATCAAGATTCTTGTTAAAGTAATTTTTTCCATGACAAGCCTATTAAAAAAAAAAAAATCTTACTTTAATCTTTGAATTTAGACCCCCCCCCCCCCCCAAAATAAAATTCGGACTAATCTGGCATTAAAGTCGTAATTCTGAGAAAAAGAAGTCTGACTCTTTTTTTCTTCCATAGCTTTGGTTACGAGAACCAAGTAAATGAATTCATTAATTAATTTAAAGAAAAAAAAATCAATGAACAAAGCTGTATTTGGTAGAACTCACCGTTCATGTGTGTGTCCATTGATCGTCAGATTGATGCAACTGTAATTTTTGTTGCCTGCAGCCCAACACACACTTACAGTAAGATGCCTCTATATATACAGACAGAAGGTTGGACTGTCCTGATGTCATGGAATTTCCCACTGATCCATGTGAACATTAAACCACCAGGAAAGCTGCACCATGCCACCATGTTGCCTGATTACACCTGAATTTAATAGTTTTATTTAATGCTATGTATAATTGTCACACAAGAATGATTTTTTGAAACAAAATTTACAAATATATTTGCATTTCAAGCAGAAGCCGGAGACTGGCGAGTAGTAAGAGACATTTATGACACATCGAACCATAACTACTCAGAGATGTGCACATAATTACAGCAGTGATAAAAACAATTGGGTTGCTGGAGGTGCAGAAACCAAATGGGTGCTATCAACATTAATTAGCTCTAAACACCTCTGTTGTTTGATGCTGCTCTCCACTGTAAAGCTGTTTGAAAGATTTCAGTCCATAAATTAAGCTCTGGCTAATCATTGAACAATTTGCACTTGATGACCTTCAACAAGGAAGCATCACTACATGCTGGAAAAAATACAAATAAAACAAACTACAGTATCATAAAAACTGCTAAGCTGCTTATCATTCTTCAGGATTTTAATCTTACTATGTTCCAGTCATGCAAACTGTCAAATTAATTTTGCTCCAGATCTAACAACTGAGCTTATGTTTTTTTTTGTTTGAACTTTTTGGACTAAATGGGCAATAACTCTTTAGGGCAGAGGGGACATTTTGATGCAGGGAGAAGTAAAAGACACGCAGCCGACACAAACTTAACGTTGTGCAATCCTCTTTTAGTCGGTGAAACGCTGCTGTGCCACGGGATCCCTAAACTGAACATTGCCCCTCTCATTCAGGATGGAAAATTACTGAAAGTGACTGCACTGAGGGAAGTTAATGAATCTAAGAATCTGTCAATATCAGTCACATGGGATATTCAAATGATAAGTATAGAAAAGAAAGGGAAATCCAGGCAATATAGACCATTGGTGACCTTGTCTGGAAGACTGGGGAGAGATCAAAGGTCATGTTATCTGAGAAAAACTTCAGTTCAGTGGGTGCTGACTTCTTGTTGTTATGGCAATACTTTCAGTGTCAGGTTCCACTCTAGCTGTGTTTCCATTATCAATATGCACAAATCACTGTCTGATGTCAAAAAAACACAATTTCGCAATCGAGATGTTGCAAAATTAAATTCAAGTCACACGTGATAGGTCATTAAAAGACATGGAAACACCGGATGTAAATATTTACATATTCATAATTCATCTCAGAGGAGATGTCAGCATCTTATTTATGCGTTGGAGCAACAAATCCCACCCACTTACATTTACAGAAGAGCTGTGGATTGAAATGACTCTGTGTTTTCTGAACTGTGAGAGCTGTGATGGAGCCAGCTGCCCATTGTCTGGAAAAACTAAAACAAATCTTCACCCTCCTACTACTTCCTGTTGTCTTTGTCGTTTTCACCAGTAGTAACATCCGGCTTTGGATTGTGATGCAAAGAAAGTTTTACCTTTGTAGTTTTATATAAAACATCTATTTCACCCTCCTCTTCCAAGCACAACAACTTTTTTATCATAAAATGGGGTTATTGAAACAAGTTGGTGTGTAAAACGATGACATACCAACAGTCTCTGGAGCAAAGGCAACTTCACACTGAATGTTAGAGGGATGAGAGGGACGGCTGGTCTTCTCACTGTGGGGAGCTATAAAAATAAAACAAAAAAAATATTAAAGTAAGGAGTATATCTAACATCTTACTTAAATCCACATTTTGAAGTCCAATTCCAATTTAATAAATGTATTACATTCCCATATCTTAAGATTAAAATTTGTAGTAGAAACTATTAACTAAAAAATTACTAAAGTAATTCAGATTGTCAGACAAATGGAGGAACAACAGGTTTGTTTGTAACCTTTTGTAACAAAGTACGTCTCTAAATGCATCAACTGCTGGAAATGCATTCACTTTGTTTCAACTACATTCTACTATATGTAAAAACAGAAAAACTCCTCATTTGTGTAAAAAAACCCCAGCCTGTTCTATGCTGTGGAGTAATTTATATTCAGGATACCATTACTGTATAATTTAAAATAATTTTGTGCTGGGGAAAGTGATCAAAAATGGTAATTTGTTTCAAAAAGCAGATAAATATCAACATTACAGATGTAAAAACAAACAGAATCAATTACTTGGTTAAAAAAAATATATTTTGCCAAAATATCAAGTAATGAATGCATTAATTTACTGATACATGTGTCAAAAATAATCTATATACATATTTTAAAAGAAGTACTTACTCTTAGGTAATTGATTTCTTGTTGATCTTGGCCTCTCATATATTACATTTCCATCTTTGTCCCTTTTTCTCCACCTTACTTTGGGTTTAAGTCTCTGCTTAGGTACTTGACGCTGAGGTACATTTTTCTTCAGATCAGCAATCAAGTCATCAAGTTGTTGAAGATGGAAATTTAATTTTTGCTGACGTATCTCATGTTCCAGGGCCATTATTGGATCAGGGATGTTTGAGACACTCATGGTGACTGACAGACAAACAGACAGACAAACAAACAGAACAGTTGACAAATTAAATGAAGAACAATAGACTAAGGACACGAAGATGACAGGCAGATTTGACAGACGTGGCTCTTACAAGAGCCTTTTGTGGGTGCTATGAAGGAGCAGAAATATATTTGTGAGATCATGAGATCAAAGAAGAACCTGTTGACATAAAAAAAAAAAAAGAAAAAAAGAAACGTTCAGATTTCAGAAGTTATTTATTACAACGTAGACACATGGAGAGAACTTTGCCTGTAATGACCCTCGCTGCAATCAGTGTATTCAGATAGGGGCTGTTAGACAAAACTTTAAGGATCATTACATTGTAGGGGCGCTGGTGTTTATAGCAACCCTCAAATTTTACAACAACCATGACTATAGACAATTTTGTGACTCTATCATGGCTAATTAAATGTATTAAGTGCAGGTTCAGGTGAACTCTCTGGGCTCCAAGAGGCTAATGTAACTAGCTTCCCGCGTATTTCTCCCGCAAAAAAAAAAATACTAAACATGTTACAAACGTGTCTAAATGTCTTGAACCATTCATGGCACAGTCCTACTGCCATTAAGTCCTAAAACTGCAATCAGAAACTTTATAACGTAACATTCTGTAGTATATATTTTTTTGTTTTATAGTACAAAACCATTTCTGACAGATTTAGGTTTGTACTCACCGGGGTGCAATGTCGCATGCGATGACGTCAGCTTCTTCTTCTTCTTCATTTATAGACGGGTGGAATCCGTCCTTATTTTTATTTTAATCAAACGTTTTACAGAACCGTTTGGGATGTAATCACAAAAGGAAAGCCACTCTCACTCTTCTTAAACATTTTTATTAAAATTCTTTTTTTTTTAATTAATAATGGACTGCAAACAAATTCGGAGGTGCATGTCGCTGTTATAAACTCCAAATAACATACGTATTCGTTTCTTTTTCATTATTATGTACAATGACAATATTACGTTACTTACAATCATCAATTTACGATGACATCAGTGAAACTGGTGTAATTCTACCATATTAAAATATTCATGTCTGTTGTCAAAAAATAAGCAGAAATGAAGATAAAATCGCGGCTTCAGAGAACTGGAGGATCTATTAAAACTGAAGAAAAATTAACTAAATTGTTAAAAACCTACAAATAAATCAGCTATGCACTAATTGTGTGCATTTTACAAAAATAGAATAGACTCGTCATCTTATTTGTTCTTGGTTTCCATGAAATGCATTTATTTTCATAATTTCAATTTGCTAAATTTTGTAAGTAATGGAAATGCAGCCAGTGCTGTGAAGCACAAAGAAAATCGGAGAAATGAACTTTAAGGCAGTCAGCTGCTTCACATGTGATCTTTTCACACACTGCAAAATATGACAATATCTTCCAGGAATCTGTTCCGTTTACTCTGCTGCCTCTCTGCTCTGGAAAAAATATTAAGAGTCAGTTCTCTGACTTTACTTTTCATAGGTGTATGCTTGAGTAAAATGAACATTGTTCTTTTATTCCATGAACCACTGATAACATTTTTCTGAAATTCCAAGCAATTTTGGAGAAATTGCTTGGAAATTCTCCATGCAATTTCTGATGAGGAATGAAATTTCTCACTGTATTTGCAGAAAATGAGAAATGGTCAAATTAACGAAAAAGATGCAGCCCTTTCAGACGTCAAATGATGCAAAGAAAACAAGTTCATATTCATTTAGAAACGACAATACAAATGTTTTAACTCAGAAATCAACATTTGGTGATACAACCACGAGGTTTTCAATATATATATACATATATATATATTAAGCCTTCTCCTGCTAAAACCTCCTATTCACTTTGATTGACCTTCGATCAGAATCAAAGAGTTTAATATATTTTTGGAACCTCTCACCTTTATCAGACATTTGTGAATATAAAATCATTAGGAAAGTCCTTGAACATGACATGCCCCCGTCTTGAGTCGTTTGCAACCTGCAATAAAGCCTGGCCTCTAACAAACCGATTACTGCTGAAGACACGCACTCATCTGAAATTCTCTCCTGCTGCTTTGGTACCTGTTAGGTTTTGTAGAGTTCTCTCTCTTTCACTGAGAGATAAGATAAGATATGAAGAGTTGGCACCTCTTCAAGCATAACTCGAGGAACCCAAGGGCTGGAAACAAATCAGACTCAATGGTTTTGAGAGTTCATGGACATAAGTAAAACCAGTTCATCTGCAATGTTTTGAGCTCACATATTAGCTGGGATGGTTTTGAAACTCTTGTCTTAATGTGTTTTTCATTAAAGCAGTTTTATCATGACACCTTATATTGTGTTTTCTTGGAACAATCTGGCTTTAATCCAAGTTTTTTCTCAGATAAGATACTTGGAAAAGGTCTTATGGGAGTTTTTGACATTAAACTTAAAACATAACTTATTAATCCATCTTGTGTAATATGCCTTTCTCTGTTTACACGTACGCAGAAGTAAATATTCATCTCGATCGTTAGGCTAATGCTAATGAAACTCCCTTACTGTGCAAGGCAGTTCCCTAAGCTGAGAGAAAACAATAACGCAGGCTAATAATATTGATCTATAAATGAGTCTGCGCCAGTGCACTAAACGGAGGAGGATATTCAGAGTTTTATTTTGAAAATTTCAGAAAGCTTCATTTTAAAGGACCAAACTAATCCCATGTGTAACAGTGATTGGATTAAATCAGTTATATAATGCCCCAAACACAAGTAGTTCTAAAGGCCAACTCAGTCCTCCTTTGTAGTAACTGACAGTTCCGCCATGTTGTAGTTCTTTCATTCAGTCATTGTAGTTCTAAAGAGCAGCTCAACTGTTATGTGAGTGAGACACTCACGGAGAGACAGAATTCAAACTGTTTGAAGCAGTCACATTTTCTGAACAAAGCAGTGCAAACAACTCCTTCCCGTTCAGCAACCGTGAGGCCGATCAAAAAACCCCGGGCCATGCAGAGACCTTTGGAGGGGCAGGGGCTCAAAGTTAAAAAAGGGCATATTGAACAAGTTCTTAAAACACTGTACAACAACATAACAACAACCTATATTAATCAAGAATTTAATTGGATCCTACCAATGTTCCCTCTAATTTGTCATGTGTCTGGGCATACACACAAGCTTCCTGAGCACACTGAGGACCACTGTGAGCATCATCAGTGCACACGGCGTGGCCACGCACAAGTATTATAAATCTGGGATCATAGAAAGGTGCATGGCTTATTAAAAGAAACAAATTACATCAACAATTTTCATTTGTTTGCTTTCAATTTAAGTGATTTTCCCCATTAAAAAAAACAAAAAATAAAAAACATTGCTGTTCATGAGATGCACAGTATTAGTAAGAGTCTTGCTTTAGCCGGGGTGAGAAATGAGACACCTTTCAGACATAACTGTTTGTTCATATTAAAATATTCACATTTTGCACAATGAAATGTTTTCTGTAGCTTATGATACAGTATAAATTTTTGTAAAATATTTCATTAGTTTTTTTCACGTCTGCCCTTCTTACTGACCCATCAACTTTGCCCAGGTTGATGGGTCAGTCTGCTTCTTGCTTTATGTACTTGAATTCAGCATATTGGCTGTTCATGGCCTCCATAATCTGTGGGTGGAGGAGAATGGCCTCATACTTCTTTGCCAGTGTACAAATGTCTGCTTATCCATAGTCAAAAGTCTGAACTCAACGCTTCAATATCAAATGCAGACCATTCTTTTAATTCATGCTTTAAAAAACGAGCTTCAATGTGATCACAGAGCTTATTAATGAAAAGAGTAATCTCATCAGTATTGGTGTAGTTCAACAGTGATGGCCCGATTGCCTTCTTGGCTCGGTCACTCCTCTGTACTGTACTGTTCCAGTTGCACAAACTCCGACAGCCATTTGATCTTAGCAGAAGTGCATTTCTACTTTGGCTTGGTGAGTGGATGTCCCACTTAGACATGATAAGGTGTTAGCTTTCTTAACTCCGCCGCACTATTCTTACCTGCACGGTGCCACAGCGCATATGACCAAGGCACTTACGCAAAATAGCATGCGATGATTGGCTGCGTAGCGAAAGTGAACCGTATTGTGTCATTGACTGGATTCCTGTCACTCACTGAGTTCGATCGCAAAGTAGGACGAAAAACATGTTACTGGTCCATAGTCAAAACTGATATCTGAGCTCAATGTCCAGTTTACGTTGGACTTTATTTTATGCGCAACATAGATTTTCTTGTGCGCGGTCGCGCAGGCGCGGTCGCGCAGCTTAGAGGGAACATTGGATCCTACTGTATCATCAGTATATTTTTAGAGTATATTTTCCCCAACAAGTATAAAGTTACTGTTTCTGCTGCTGACAGTCCTGGAGGGCCGAGTTGATCTGAGACTGTAGATGTCAAACAGACCAGAGGAGAGAAGGTGAGTGTATGAAAAATATTCTTCCCCATAATTTGATAGTTAGAGGCCCCCCTTCCTCACCATGCACCTGGTGTCTCAACAACATGGAGGCAGAGAAACTAAGAGTCATTAGACTGAGGGCAGCTAGACTAGTTTATTTTTGATAAATTATCATGTTTAGCTAAATATTATTGCAGAGCAGCACAAGCAGGCCTCCTGACATACAGATAAAAAATAAATAAATAAATAAAATTATTTGAAAAAAAAAAAAAAAAAGCTCAAAAAGGGCTCAGAGGCATCAAGGATAAAAGGTGAAGGGGCTCAAGCCCACTTCGCCCCCCCTCACCCCTCTCTGCACGTGCCTACAAAAATCATTTGAAGCATATGAGAGGGTTATTTCTCCTCTCCAATAATGCCGCGATTCATATCTGTAGCTCTCTCTGCACTAACCTGAGGGAAAAAGGGAACAAGGGCCTGAGAGGAATATTTAGGATTTTATTTTGAAATTTTCAGCAAGCTTTATTTTAAAAGGCTACACTAATCCTATGAGTAACAGTGTTTGGGTAAGGTGACCAGATTTCCAAGACTAAATCTGGGGACATTTCTCACTCGGCAATAAAGAAGAAGCAAATTTACCAAACTAAAATGAAGAAACTGGGACAGATCAGTTTACATATTTATTAACATTTAAACATTAAAAATCACATATAAAAGCAGGAACGTATCTCTCCACACAGTGGTAATATTAATCTTAATTAATTAAGATTAATAATTACTAATTAATTAATGTTAATCTTAATTAATCTTAATAAGGTCACTTGTATACACAAGTGATAATAATAATAATAATAATAATAATAATAATAATAATAATAATAATAATAATAACAAAAGAAAAAGGAAATCAAAGGTCCTCGACAGGAACAGAAACTGAAGAAACTCAGAAGATCCACTCGGCCTGTTCCTGTTCTTCAAGACTGAAGGTGTTCAGAGGTTCGTGAGGAGCCTCCAGGACCGATGCTTTTGTGACAACTTCCTGTGTCCTGCACAGAAGACGGTAACATAACAGACAGTTATGTTACAGTCAGTAATGGTAACATGGCATACAGTTACTGAACAAAAAGCCCACAATGGTAACAGAAGAAACTTGAAACTGACAAAAGTAGTAAAAAATTACTGACAAACTGATGAAAGTCAGACGCTGCTTTTAAATTGTGGCTCAATTAAAATGATGTCAGTCTGTGACCGTAGAGCTGATGTACCTTTTGTCTCATCTCTCCCAGAACATGGGTGGTAAATTCCAGCCTCACTTTTTTATTATTTGCTTTCCTTCACATGAAGTCCACCTTTACTTTCTAGTTCACCTTTGCTTTCTGGACTTGGTTGTTCTGGACTTTTACTGACCATTCATATCATAATTCTCTTGAATTTGTCCATTTTCTTCCTGCGACCACAGCCAGAGTCCCATGGACCTTAAGTTTCAGAATAATCTGTACAATTGTAGTCATCTTGGTCTGTCATTTTCTTATTCTGCTGAACCTCAGTTCAAGACAATGTCAGATTTTTTTATTGGTTAAGTTTCAGTGAATTTTCATTTCTTACTTTTGTCAGTTTCAGGTTGTTTCAGTGACCAGTGTAGGATTTTCAGTCATTAACAGAAGGCACCAACAACTTTGTCCACCTGTAAATGTTGTGCCTGAATGGACACAAGTGTCCATAAATACATGAGGTTTGTGTGTAGCTGATAGGACATTACGTGTGTTTGAGGTGTGTGAACTCTGGTCAGGAAGTCCACCAACATGAGCTCATCTCTGGATCTGCAAATCTTCCTGGGTCTGAAGAGCCATCAGCCACATGACGGGCAGAGAGGTCTGCATGGAATAAGAGCAACAAAGATCTAGTTTATCCTCTTAACTGCTGGTACCAAAATCACCAAAAACAGCTGAAAAGGTATACCCAAATTAAACCAGTTCTTGAACAATTTGGAATACATGAAAACGCTTGGTCTCTTTATGAAGAACACAAGCTAAATTTTGTATTTATGCAGTCAAAAATACTTTAACTGTAAGTAGTTTTGTAGTTATTACGTTTGTAACAAAAAATATTAAATAATTTTGCTATACCCAGATTTTTCATTTTTATTTCTTGTAAATGCACATTGAGTGTTGACTGTATGGACTGGAAAACACAATACATCTGTAGAATAAAGTATTCTGTTCGTGTGTTTCAAGACTGATCAAGAAAGAGCAAAAAAAGAGATGATCATTTTGGGCATGTTTATTTTTGAGGATGTACAAGTGTTGTCTTTGAATAACACCTGATATACAAACTTCAAATGACTGAAACTCCTCAGTGCTTCAACAACACAAAGTCATCTTGACATGCTTTATGGCTTTGATATGTTTCTGATGTTATCTTAGTCCCCATCTGACCTTAAGTGCCTCACATTCTGGTACCTTGATAGAAGCACAGTTAGCAGTCACAAGAGGGCCTTGGAATACAGTGAATTCATTGACATTTATATCAGTGAGGAAGATAACTGACTGTTTATAGGGAGAAACTTCCTGCAAAACCGGACTTGGGATAACTGTGTCTCCTAGAAATACCTGATCCCTTTGGAAGTCTTTCATTGAAAACCTTGAATCGCTCTTAGTCTCATCCCTCCCCAATGGCAGCCTGCCTGGGAAGCCTCACTACTGGCTGAAGCCCAAGACAAAACCTCCATCTGGGTCATGGGGATACTCAAACCCCTCCACCACGTTAAGGTGGCGATTCTGCGGAGGGGTCACCAGCCGATCACGATGGATGTTTAGTCCAAGGGATCTCCCATCCTGAGCAAGCACAAGGCAACAGTGGAGAGGAAAACTCCCTTTAAAAGGAAGACACCTCCAGCAGAACCAGGCTCAGGATGAGCAGCCTTCTGCCAAGGCTGGCTGGCTTCAAGAGGGCAAAAATAAAAAAAAACAAAACAAAAAACACACAAACACAAAACTGACAGCAAACTTCTGAAAGAAGAAAGACAGATTTAGTTATAATATTAGTTTACATTACACATGTTAAAAAAGGGAGATGTAGGAAAGTAGTGCGCAGTCTATAAGTCTACAGAAAATAGTGCCCAGACTGTTGCAGTATACTGCCTGTAGCTGATGTCTGTGGGAGGTAACCGGTGTAGCCGGAGAGAACCCACGCATGCCGCTTTTATGATGTCTGTGGGAGGTAACCGGTGTAGCCGGAAAGAGACCCAGGCATGCCGCTTTTAGTATGTCGGAAACTCTTTTTTGCAAGGCAGCAGTGCTGCCAACTGTGCCATTGTGCAGCCCTCATTTCAGTCCATCAGAACAAAATCTAGACTATGACAGTATAAAGGGACAATAATAATATATGTCACTCCTGTAAAACATAGCAGTAATTGTTTCCTGTTGTACCTGTGGGCCTTTGTGTATATGTGTATGGAAAACAAATAAAAAATACTCCCTTTGATGTCTTTTATCCATGTTCTCCTTGTTGACCTCGTCATTTGGCCAGTTCACCATGAACTCTAAAGTTGTAAAGGCAGGTGTAATCCGGATGACCCCAGTTACTGTTCACGTTCAGAGTCACGTAGTGGAAGGTATCGACTTTATCATCCTGTAAACCAAGACAGATACAAATTAGGTTAGATTGATAATCCGTAGTTACAAATAGACAGACAATAGAAAGAAAGGAGGTCTGTCTTGTGGAAGCCTAGTTCAACTGGCCTTGCTGCAAATATATTTTGCATAGTTTGTCTCAAGATAGCAAGGTAATTATGCTGAGGTTTTACTAGCCAGAAAGAAAAATGTTATGTAGTAACACTGGGATTTAATTGTTTGTTATACAGAGACAAAAAATGATTGTTTTGTAAAAAGTGTTGTGACTTTTTTACACTTATATGTTTTAAGTATAATTTGCATTATAAGTGACTTATTTGCAATTGTATGTTAAGCATAATTCAAGTGATTATTATCAATTGAATTTAAAATGATTGTAAATAATTACAAAAGCTGAAGTGAAACATATGATTTATTTGGGTAGAGGAGAACTTTTATTTTGAAGAATGCTTAACAGAATCTGGTTCTGTATTTTGTCACTGTCTTGCTTCTGTTGATTTTGGTTGCTAGGTAACGAACTGCTGTTGTTATGAGCTGTCACTGTGATGTTCAGTAAAAGAAATCGGAGTCTCTGTGTTGATTGAAGAAGATTCCACACCTCAACAATAAGACGTTGCCTTTTTGTTTTTTGTTGTCAAAATAATAAAAGACTTATTAACGAGATTTATGCAAAGAAAAAATTTTTTTTCCTCCCTAAGTGATGGCCAAAAAAAATCAACAGTTTTTTCCATATGTTCACATTAATCACTCTGTATGTGTGTTTTGGAATAGTGATGGTTAAATAAGAAAACTTTATGCAGGTGGGGAATGGTGGTTCATTTAGGCACTATTTCTAGCCAACATAATTGCTACAATCTTGACTTAATTAATTTTTCAATGCTATCTATCAGTTACAGTCTCTCTCAACAGCTCTGGAAGTGCAGAATTAACAGAATTTTTTATGGTTTAAATAGAAATTTTCATTGGAGCATTTTGAATGGAACAATAGTACGGTACTTTATTTAAAGTATTTTTTATTTTAATTGAATGCTAGTAATACCCAGTGAAGGACCTTATGGTTGTATGTTCGGAAATATGATCAGCATTTATAACAGGGTCAGTCACTCTGGGCTTCTGTGAGAACAGCATTTGGTTTATAAAACATTAATTTGACATATTTACAGGAAGTTTGAACGTCTGTATTTGGTCTCCATCTTCATCATACAAGAAAGTTCCCAAATGAGTTTCCTCATCTTGTAAGTTCTCCTTTCCCTGAGACAAAATTAGACAGAAATGCAATTCATTATCTTGTTCTTTCTCTATATGTGAAAGTTATTTGGTGTATCTAAAAACATATCACATCCTGAGATAAGCAGAAAATTAATTAGTGCAGAAAGAAAGTTTACATAGTTTAGAATGAGATCAAGTGATGTCATACTGAATCAATACATTTTAAATGTATACAATTTAAATGTATACTTAACATATACTCTAGGTAGATATATATATATGTTTTATAGTTTTGACACTCATTTTTTGTGACTTACATAGACAGAAAATTCTCGAGGAGCACTGGAGACTGAGGAAGTCGGGGAAACAGACTTGGGAATATGACTCATTGACACATGAGTCACGGTGGTTTTGTGGGACAGTGCTATGGATAAACGTCCCGGGAAATCTCCAAAGGCCCAGCAGTGTCCTGGACTGAGATGAGATCTTCCCTGAAAACAGAGAACAAAACAAAGTTTAGGCGGATTACCAAGACTCAGAGAAAAGAAAACTGTAAAGCCTAATATTGTATCAACAAGAAACACCACTTTTCCTCATATTCATTTGATGATCTGAGTATCATTCAGACCTTAATCACAATGCTTGGGCCTATGGCAGGTAGCTTGATAGTTGCCCCAAAAAATCCACGTGGTCTATGGGCCTGATACGTAGTTGAGCTTGTCTTGTGTAAAATCGTTGCTCCTGTGCACAAAACACAAAAACAGAAATAATGTGAGTCATAAAAATGTAATACTGAAAATTTGAAAACTAGTTTATGATTTTATTTGTAATGGCTCACCTTGAGACTCCAAAGCAAAGTTGGGCCACAGATCAACTTGTGGCAGAAGGTAGTCAAGCTTTGTCTCCATCAACTGCAGCCTGGAGAGATATCCCTCATCCTTACCTGCAGAGACTGTAACCTGTGCACGGCATAAAAGTTAACAGCTTGTTCTTATGTTTGTTCATGATAATTACATCAGCGTTAAGATTAGGAAGAGAAAGCCTACCATGTCAATTTGAGGTGGTGTGACCGAAAACTTCAAAGGTCGTGAGTAGAGAGAATTATTCCAGCAAACACAACCTGATGAACATGAGCAGAAGATGACAGTGAGACAACATTCAAAATGCAGGACTTCTATAACACTTCCAAAATGTTTGTAGAAGGAGAGTATTTACCAAAACCAACAAAGAAGAGAGACAATAAGACAAAGGTGTTAAACCAACTCTGAATCATCGACTGTATTGTCTGGGATTCTTGGTCTTCACGACGAGGATCCCTTACTCTAAATGCCACCTCCCTATTTACAGGGCGGTTTACAGGGAAATAGGCGGTACGCCTCCTTCTGGGCCTAGAAGGAAAATATGCAAGTGAGTTAAGATATACATTGATCAGTAGATGACTGCATAAAACATAAAAGTTAAAAAAATTGCTGATTTAATATACCTGACTGGCGTCTCCCGATATGAAATAACCGGTTGGCCATTTATATCATAATACCCATTGTTTTGCAAACGCTCACTTCGTCTTTGCATGACTAAAAAAAACAAAGACAGGGAAAGGTTACCGGTGTCTGGCACAAAGCATGTCCAAAATGTACAAAACAACTCTACAGTAAGTCATTTTCATAGTAAACATTGCAAATTAAATGATGTAATATATCTAAAACTTCATTTAATGTTTATCAAATCATCATGATAAACACAAACATATGATATTAACTGAAATGAAATCCATCATTTCATATGTGAAAATCATAAACTATTTATAAAACTTGAAGGAAAAACAATTTTTTCCACATAGAACTCCTTAATATTTTTTCTGCTGTTTCAATATTCAATGAAGTTTGCAAATATGCAAAAAAAGGTACTGAAACACAAATGAGACTTTTGATATTTACAGCAAAAAGTTGCTAAAATGGTTTTATGGAGAGCTAAAAACTGATTACTAACAACTTGTTTTCCTTAACCTATTTGCAGCATAGCTGCACAATTCCTTCAAAAAACTAGCACAAAATGACATTTTTTTTCTTTGCCTCACTAATTTCTAAATAAATACTTACTGTACTTGAAAAACTGAAGCTCTGTTCAATGTAATGAATTTCTTGAAGTAATATGTCTGACTCTTCTGACTCTAACTCTTCAAATGGATGAATTCCTGTAGGAACTCCTCTCTTATTGACAAAAGTTCCAAAAGCGCCTGATGACAAGTCATTCCATGTGATATCACAATGTTCAACAGAACCTGCCCACAATTCATTTCTGGCTCTTTCAAATTCATTTCAAACAATTAAAAAAATAATGTCCATTCTGCTGTTAAATTAGTCAATCAAATCACTGCTCTCAACGAAATCAAGAAATGTTTACTCCCCTGCTGGCATTTACATACAGTTATTGCACAGTTTTTTAGACATGTTTGATAACACATTTCCACTACTACTCTAGAGTGCTTTCTCTGCACCAACACACTCTATTGCACATTTCCTGTTATATTTTTACAATTCAATATGCCCATTATGTACATTTTGACAAAGTTGTCCTTCTCAGTTGCACATTTTTGAAAGTTTTTGCTATTCTTGTTATTGTTAATCCTGTTTTCATATATACTTAAAAGTTAAGGTGTGAATAAATCAATGTCCAACATAACTGGGACTGGAATACATCTATCTATCTATCTATCTATCTATCTATCTATCTATCTATCTATCTATCTATCTATCTATCTATCTATCTATCTATCTATCTATCTATCTATCTATCTATCTATCTATCTATCTATCTATCTATCTATCTATCTATCTATCTATCTATAGGCAAGCCTATTGCCTATTGCCTATAGCCTATTGCCTATATCCTATAGCCTATTGCATATTGCCTATAGTCTATTGCCTGTTGCCTGTAGCTATTGCCTATTGCCTACAGTCTATTGCCTATTTCCTATAGCCTATAGCCTATAGCCTTGTAGCCTAGCTTACAACCTGCAGCCCACAGCCATCCAGGCAGGACATCATGAATTTAATGAAAAAAAAAAAAAAAAAGTTTATTTCCTAACTTGAGACTTTGCTCTGATTTGGTTCAAAAGACTTGAACCAAAGTCTTTTGAATTTGGTTCAAGTATTTTGTGCTCATTTCTTTCAACTTAAAGAAATGGGTTGAACATCTTATGACTTATGGCTGTGAGGAAGGCATGTCAGCTGTATGGCTGTTGCACAGACAGGAATTAGTTGCTCTTGTAGTTTCTTACATTGATAACATTTCTCTTTACTGTGACACATCTGAGGTATTTTAAAACCCAAGATAGTTAAAAGACCATTTTCACCTGCTGCACCTAATGTTTATCTTTTGTAATTTCCTTGTTTAAAGGTTGCTGGCTTATCATAAGCTCAAGCACTAACATAGCGAGTTCAGGTTAACGCTCTCTGAACACTGACTGCACTGGAGTTGTGTGTTTTTCCAGGGTTTGATCCACTGAACTTGTCTAGAAATGGGAGTTTCTCTCTGCTCTGTTCACCAGGCTAGATGTTCGTTCTTCACCCGGTTCTGAAGGACCAGGTTTCTAATTCAAGTCTCAAGAAAGAATTTAGCAAACAATGCACAAGTCTTTTCTCAGGAAGCTGTGGCCACATGGACCTTTTTAGAAATGTATGCCTTTTTGTTTTATTTATCTGAAACTTTGTTTTTCATATAAAAAAGAAGCCAATATTTTACTGCATTTTTAGTGAAAGCCAAATTGTTCATCTGATGCCAAAGCAGACTGACTCCACCAAACAGGGCTTATTGCTGTGGTTTGAGCTGATAACTGCAATGGTTTAAAATTG
Organism: Poeciliopsis turneri; assembly: GCA_922788865.1. Classification (NCBI taxonomy): domain Eukaryota; kingdom Metazoa; phylum Chordata; class Actinopteri; order Cyprinodontiformes; family Poeciliidae; genus Poeciliopsis; species Poeciliopsis turneri. Next base: position 1,276,032 of record CAKLNU010001061.1, on the reverse strand, counting down.
AAAGCCTCATTTATCTGTTTAAGTTCGGTTTGGATCATTTATCATGGTATGACTTTCATCAAACTGGTCCAGAGCTCCTCACTCTGCTCCGGCTTTGCACGCTGTGGCTGGCTCCATCTTCTTCATGGTCACCATCCAGCCTGGACGTTCGTACTCCAGGCTGGTATGAACGTACCAGCCTGGAGTAGAAATGCTTCTGGTACTCCAGAAGCATTTCTGGAGTACCAGATTTAAAGTCCAATTGATAAAGAAAGAAAGAAAGAGAAAAAAAACACAAATCAGTTGTTTCTCAGTTGCTCAAATATTTCACAACTTCAGGCACCTTTTTCACATCATTTTCAAAATGGATTTCATCTAATAATAGTTGGAGTTCAGTTTTACCTAGAAACTTATTTAAGCTCCCTGCTTCATCCAAGCACAGATCACTGAACTGGACATAGATTTTCTAATCGCTTATGTTGGCCCAACTTCTGCATTTAGGTTTTTGTTGTTTACAAACCATTTATACACGAGGGAGTCATCAATATGCAATTGAAATTGAAGGGTGGATTTTGCATGACGCAGGTCATTCTCACACTGCTACCTGGTGAGAAAAAAGGTTTGCTAATGCTAGCCAAAGTAATGCTACTGATGGATGTTCAGAGCCAGAGAAGTGTATGTAAATATATTTAATTCATACATGATTTATAATATCTTTCACGTGACATACAAGTTAAAAGATCTTTGACACTTTTCTTGTTTATGAAGACAAACACTATTTTAAGACATGCATCCTGAAAAGTTGCAAAAAAAAAAGAAAGGCAAAATAGAACAACTTTCCCTTTTTGTTGCTATTTATGCATTTTTACCGTCTCCTATGCACAGCGGGATTTTTATTGTCTAGAAAAAAAGCTTAACATATAAGTACAAACACTAAAAAGTACATTCAAACAGAAAGACATATATACTGAGCTGTTCTCCTAATCAACCTGCTGGTACAAACACTGAACAGTGGTACGGTCAGTTCTCTGGTTTTCAAAGTACGCACTAAAAAATGTACTTTAAGGTACATTAATAAAAAAAATATGCATAAACCATTGGAAATGACTATTGTCTGTAATGCAGAAGAAGATCATGACAAAATACATGTAAAACTTGCTTGGTTCAATCCAAACTGGCCTGTTTATCATGCAAAGAAAAGGCTCTGCATTCTCCTGTGAAATTGGCTTTTCTGTTATTTATTATTTCTATTTTATTTTATTTTTTGGATCTGCAGCTTTTCAACATCTTGTAACATTCTAGAAGTCATGAAAGCCATAATGTTCACCAGGGCTGAGCCAAAGCTGAACACACCATGTCTCAGACTCCAGCTGTGGTTGGAGTCCCGCCAGAGCTCCGCTCCTCATCACCACCACCACCATCATCATCACCATCGTCTACCGTTGCGGTGTTAACCCGGACCAACTGGAAGGCCGCTGAAGGAGACTGCAGGTCCCCTCCTCACTTCTTGTCGCTCACAGAGCAGTCTGCAGCTATGATGTTCTGGATTTCTGAGATCTTCACCTCCTCCTCTGGGATCTCCATGGCGACAGGGATGTGCACCTCGTATCGGATCTTCTCAGCCGAGGAGCTGCGGCTCGACAGCTTGTCCAGCTCCTCCTCGATTTCAGAGAGGCGCTCGGCCACGCAGTGGGCCGTGAGACGGGCCTCCGGGTCGTGGTCCCAGCATTCCTTGATAGTGGTGCAGAGAGCCAAAATGCCCTGTAGAGGGAGACGTAGAGCACACATCTGAGAATCTCTTCCTTTCTCTGTTCTGTTTCATTACAGAACAAATGGCTGGTGAACCAGAGAAGCGTGCAGCTTCTGAGCAACTCATCTTTGAGTGTAACTGAACTTTAAATCGGGGGCATCCAACATGTGGCCCGGGGACAATTTGTGGCCTTTGGAAGAATTTTGTGCGTCCACTGACTGCAGTTCAACAATGGTATAAATTTGGCCCTCCAGTGGGCATTTTGTCTTTTTTTTTAGCATAAGAATTAGAATGAAAATTTGATCAAATCTTGGAAAATATTACATATAACGTATTTTTCTTTTAATAGCTGTCTCATTTTTTTTTTTTAAAGAATTTTAATTTTGTAAGTTGGGCCATAAAAATTAATTGATTTACTCAAAGCAAATGAATTATTCTGTCTAACATGTTCTTAGTTTTGTAGCAAGGAAGACATTTTCTGGACTACATTAAATGTGTAGAAATTCAGGGAAAAATGCCACTTTGCATTTTAAGTTGGAAAATCAACATGGTTCCTGAGTACTTTGGGATTCAAGCTCATGTTGCAAAGAGTTTGCATATCATGGCCCTAAATTAACCTTTTCTGATTGCAGAAAAACTGCCTGAATCGGTCATTGGGGAGGATATCTTCATGCTTCTGTTCAAACTGTCACATTTTCATGTAAATTTGTTTAATTCTTAGTGTTGCCCTCTTCGGGTACAACAGTGAGTACTGCAGCTGAATTTTTCTCAAAGTTCTTGAGATAATGACTGTCTCTGGACGCCACTGTCTTAATGAATGAAATCATCATTTAAAAATGACTTTTTGTATTTACTTAGATTATTTTTTAACCTTGCCTAAAATGTATTGATGATCTAAAACACGTAAGGAACAAAAAAAAAAACAACAACAACAAAGACATTTGCAAAGAAAAAACATTTTTCTCGGTCCTGTTTACAAAGACACTCGTTCAATTTTGAAACATGCAGAATTTACCTCAGTGTTCAGCCACGTTTATTTACATTAGATTTTGCTTTGTGCTCTAGCGCGGTTTATTTTAAATGTATTTTCTAACAGCTGTTGCGGTTAAATCTGTAAATCTGACCTGATGCCGGAGCCAGCTGTTGGGGATGTCGGGTCTGTCGTTGTCCTTCATGCTCTCCACATAGGGGTGCTGTCGCACCTTGGAGCCGAACGCTGGCTCATAGTCCTTCACCTCTGGAAAACACAACAAAAAACCGCAAACCAGGAATCAAACCAGGGGAGAGGTGTTGTTCTGAGCAGGAAGCAGAAAACAAACAAACAAAAAAAAACATCCTTCAATCTGCAGCATTTCTGCAGAGTTATTTATTGAATGCAGACGTCGACAATAATTACAAACACACGGGCAGATAAAGAAAAACAGATTAACATTGGAGTTTCTCTGATGAGTAAGAGTGAAAAGGCCTGGTGGTCATTTCCACCCTGACTGGAATAATGCTGACTGTGGAAACGCCTCACTATGGCACTTCCTTCAAAACTACAAATTCACTCCTGCTGCAATGTAATTCATCAAATAATCAAACCACATCTTCTCAGTGTTAGAATTATTATTATTGTTTTCTGTTTTTGTTGAAGATTTGGTAATAAATTAATAAATAAATAAACCTTTTAATTCGAAAGTATGAGACATGATTTTCCAGGCCTGAATCCAAACCTCAGTTGACTGAAAGCGCAGCAGCTGCAGGCTGTTCTCAGCATGAAGCTCACAGCTGGGACAAGATGCTGAAGATTCACAATGATCCCATACAAGCTTTTCCATCTTCATGTAGATTTACTACTGATTACTGTCTAAAACTGGATCTGTGAACGTGAAATCTGGCTGCAGCTTTCCCTCACGCCAATATTTGTGTTTCCCAGCTGCAGGAAGGTTTGAAACTTGATCTGCACCTTCAGTCAGGAAGTGGAAACGCTGACTCTGCAAGCCTCTGCGTCATATTTTTAAAATGTGGATCTTCCCTCAATTTTAGTGTGTAAAAGCTGGACCCACCCGGGCCGGATTCTTCCCCTGGAGGTTATCTAAGCCAGAGCTGGTGGTGTGCTCATGTTTCCCACTGTGCATGTAGGAACAGTCTTCTGCACCACATTCATTGTGCAGCACAAAGGAGAAACGTTTTCCTATGTCTCCCTCTCCTTCTGCACCAGCATCACCAAGACTTCAACCTTCCACCTCTTCTCAACACAAAGAGATTCCAGAGACAAAAAGAAAAGGTTTGATTTTGAACAGAGTTGCCCCACGTTGAACACGAACATGTAAAATGCAGGTGGGATTATAAAACATGATTATAACATGGCATTCTAAAATCAGCGCATAAAATCTGTTGCTCATACATAAACTCCTGGGAATTTGGGATTGTTTTGATATGTATCTGGGGGAAAACGCTTGCTCAAAAAAAAAAAAAACAGTGAATCGAAATCACTAAAACTTCTTTAAAGCTGCAGTACGTGTAGAGGCAGTCACCCCCTGCTGGACAGGACATGAAATCCATATTTCAGGCAGCAGAACATAGGAGAATATACCATATTCCACTTCCTTAAACTAAAAGACTCATCTTTGGCACAGTGAGAGCTCTTCACCATGCTTGATTTAACCCAAATGCCTCAGCTCAGACTCACCATCCAGGCTCTGCCGCACCCTGCAAACTAATTTTAGATATGTAAATAGAATGTTTGGAGATACTTAAGGCATATAATATAACAGACAACAACCGCAATGCCAGAGGAGGGCTTTAATACACTCTACTATTCTGTCCCCTGTGGTTGCTATGCAGAAACCCACAGATTGACTTGAACACTTGTTGAAGGTATGGAAGTAGGGCAAGTTAAGGGTGACTGTCTGGTACTTATGACTCTGTATATTCTAATGTATCTAAAAAGAACACAAAGACAGAAACACACAGAAAACAAGAAAACAACCATCTAGCTTGTATACAGCAGAGGGAAGACAATCAAAGCTTCGTGTTTATGTAACTGTGCCTGCATTTGACTTAACTGAGGATGTTTTTTGAAAATCAGAGCGACACAAAAACATTTCTGCTAGGAAAATCTGAACATGACATCACATAAAAAGCACAGATCATCTCATCATCAAATGAAGTCCCTGTTCTTCAGTTTAAAATGAGTCAAAACTACTGGTACTGATAAAGATATTTAGAAGATTGTGATGCCAACATCCTAAGAATTGCCATTAAGTCTCCAAATTGTGCACAAATATGTTTTATCCATATTTGTTCATGTCATGACATTGTGAGACATTGTGACAAGATCGATCTCTCCTCCTCCCAGGGCTACATTTGTGGCCTGCAGAAATGAATCTCTCTCAGTCAAAAACAACCAATCAGAGCCAGGAGGAGGGTCTTAGTGATGTCAATCAACTTTGTGTATGTGCTACTATGTGTGATAATAGTGGAGAAACAACTTACCTTTACAGGAAAACTTTATTTGAGGCATCATCTGTAGCTATGCTAACTAGCCTTAGCATTTATAGCATTCGCAGCTGTAGCTTAGCTGGGAGATGGTGTGAGCATGAGATTGATTGACAGCACTAAGACCCTCCTCCTGGCTCTGATTGGTCGTTTTTGACCAGGAGCGGTGCATTTCTTCAGATGCAAAGCAGCACAGAGAGGAGGTGGAGGAGGTTATCTGTCTTATATCATAATGTCACTCAATAATAATTTTGAAAACTATGGAAAAACAATTTTTGCTATACATATATAAAAGTTGCACACTGCGGCTTTAAATGCTTCTATTAATAAGTTCATGAAGTCTCTCTTATAAAAGTGACATAAAGTAAGCCATGTCAAGTTAGCTACTCAAAAATGTCCCGATGATCTCTGGTTTAAGATATTTCAGTGACACGTGTCTGTAAACTAGTCTCTTGGACTGTGTACTAAAACGTGCAAAACTGTGTCAGAAACTTTAGTATAATAGACAGCCCCATGTTTTCAGTAAACAAACTTTGTGTTACGACCAAATAAGGAAATGTGCACACCCTTTAACACAGATAAAAAAAACCCTCATAGCTATGTAAAACAGCTATGAGGTTATTTTATATAAATAAAAAAATAGCCTCATAGCGTCTGTATGAGGCTATTCTCTCAGCCTCATACAGACGCTCTGCTCACAGACTTGTGTAACCAGGTGAAACTAGTGCAGGAGCGACTGCAGTTCTCCCTTCGTGATTTTCAGCCCAAGGAAGGGCAACAACAGAGTCCAGATTGTCTTCCTCTCATATCAGTCATTCCTCACATTCTTGCTGCTGACCTCAAGCTCGGGTTAAGGTACAGACTGACAGAAAGTCCATCAGAGTCCCCTCATCCCCTGAATAACAGGAAGCAGTAGAAAGTCTGATAGTCTTCTGTCTGCACTGTGTAACACACACAGGGAGACAGTAAAGGTTTTCTCTGACTGGAGAAGCTTTAGTTTTTCTTACCCTACATTTGGCCAGGGTATTACTGAGTTCTTCTTTTTGTTGTTATTAAAGTTTTTATTGTTGTTTCAGAACACATACATACATAACCTCTCCCACACATAAGGCAAAATGACCACGTCAGCACATAAATCAATGCAAGTTTCACAAAAGATGAGTGTATATAAATATCCTCGATGGCAGCAGAAGCAACCACAGTAAACATAAACAGTTCTCCGTCAGTATTTTCCAAAACAGCAGTTCATTCAAGGAGTTTACTTGTCCCAGTATTGCAGGAGAGGAAACAGTTCCAGGATTTATTGACGTTTTCTGTGTCATGATATAAGGCTGGAGCCAAAGTGAGTGAGGAATACACACTGTGTTAAAGTACAACAAGATAGGCTGGAAGGCGATGTGGAAGGAAGTGCGGATCACTGTCTGATCAGTTTCACCTCAAGACAGACAGAGAAACAATGCTTTAATAATAGAAAGAGCAGGAAGGGTCTCATTCTGAGCCAGTCAACATTCATGGAGTTTTGCATGTTCTTCTCATACTGTATGGGAACATTTTTCCCCAAAAAAATGTTCCCATACATTTTTTTTGCTTCATTGTCTTTTTATGAGATTCCTGTGTATAACTTCTGATCAGAAACTTGGTGGAATGAAAATGCCTTTAAATCTAAAAGTGTTTTCACACCTGAAAGTCTGATAGATTTGGTTCAATTGAGGCCAAAATTGCAACATTTGTTAACAATGTTAACAAATTGTTCACTTTCCCCTCAAATGATCCTAATGGAAAAACATGTTCCCCTCCTTATTTGTGGTGGCAATCTACTAAGAAATACTTAAGGAAACAACAAAACCCCTCTGAAGAAGACATGAGCACAATGCCCTTCTTCACCGAATGTAAATAAAAATGGAGTAGTGTCAGATTTTAGAGAATGTAATATTTCTCTTTTGTCTTTGGTAAAAGACCATGAGACTTTTCTCTTGCTAGCGTTAAGCTCATGCTTTTCTTTTGGTTGGATTTACCCAGAATGCCGTGCACCGTACTCAGCTTCCTGGCTTTGGAGCGGTCTCTGGCGCGCTTGACATTCACATATGCATTCTAACTGCACCAGAGTTCACTTCAATCAAACCGAGACAAAGGATTTTATGCAGACCGTTGATTCAACTGACTTGCGTTCCTTCTTCAAGAAGCATCAAGTGTTTCCACATGCACACTCACCTCCTATGGTTTTGCATCTTGATGTCATTTCCCACAGGACCAGAGCCATGGAGTAAATGTCGGTCTGCTTGAAGGACTCGATGTTCTCCAGATTGAGCCGGGCCTCCAGGACCTCAGGGGCCATGTAGCGCGCCGTACCCACCTACAAGTCACACATTAAAAACTCTTCTCTCATATCTGCATGCAAATATCACACTCTAGATGGTAATCAGTATATTTGATGTAGATTTGCTTGATGATATTGTTGACGGCATTTGACAAACTTGTTTCATAATTAATTGTGGTTTCATGATGGAAATAGCCCTGTCACAATCCTCAATAAATCAATTAATCACATGATTAATTAAAACGAGTTCAATAATTTTCATTTGCATGATTTATTGTTTCTCTCTTTCTGCCAAAAACTGGATGACAAAAGTCTCCAGCTCGGTGCTTAGATTTCAGCCAGCCCTTTATTTGAAGGACAATTTTGTTTGCAAAAATTAAAAATTAATTTGATTTGCTTTGGTCTGTTGTTTGTTGTGGATATTTAAAATGTCTTCCAGTTCATTAAAATTTAAAATTCATTCGTCTTTGAGAATGTGTTCTTGCATTATTATGCCTTTACCATTATATTGCTGGAAAATTGGCCTTAAGCAACAATGTTATTGTTTAACTTCTGGGACAATTTATCGTCCAGTAAAATTTATTATCGTGACAGGCCTGGATGGAAATCACTTTAAACTGCCTTGTAGCTGAAATGTGCTATACAAGTAAACTTGACTTGAAACAAAGATGAGGAGCAAAAATATATTGTCAATGTAGCTCTGGGACAATTGAGCCTTATTAAACATTAAATTAGGTCCTTAATTACAATGAATGTCATTTGTCTCATAATGCATTGTTTTGCATTGCTTTGCTTTGTCACCGTTCATCAGAAGTGTTGTACACAAGTGTAACTGTGTAAGTGAGAGACTGACCTGGCCACTGTTGGCGAGATCATCCACTGACAGGCTGCTGTCCAGACAGAGTGCCAGGCCAAAGTCACATATGCAGCAGGTCAGGTCGTTCTTCACCAGCACGTTGGAGCTCTTCAGGTCTCTGTGAACGATGGGCACCTGTTGGTCCAACAGCAGCTGAGGTCAAAACTCAACAGGTTTCAAAACAAACATCCACAAGAGCAAACGACCATCAAGCAAATGGTAAAAGTGGGAAAGTATAATAGGCAAACTGAACTTAGGTTTGCAATGAGTTCACTGGGCTCAAATGGTTTCCACAGTAACCAGATCTTAATCCAGCAGCCAGCAAATCTGCAGCAACTGTGGGATTTTATGTCGACATCAATCAATCAATCAAATTTTATTTGTGACGCACATTTCAGCAGCAAAGCATTTCAAAGTGCTTTACATAATAAACACAAAAACACAAAGTCATGCAACATAGAATCAATAATCAAAAACTACTCTAAGTCAAGTGCCATAACAATGCAAATAAAACATTTTTACACCTTGTTGAATCTGCCTTGAGAAACTGAAGTAGTTCTGAAGACAAATATCAATTCAACCGACCCGAGCAAGGTGTGGATAATAAAGTAGTAGTCTAAAATCTACCCAGAAACTCTTTTAAATGGATAGATTCTTTACTAAGATGTCTTTTGTGTGCTAACCATAGGAAAACACCTAAAAGTTTCCCTAAAAGTTTTCTGCAGGAGAATTCTCTCGATTCTCCTGCAGAATAATGGTGTTGTGGTCAGCAACAGAATGAAAAGCTTTAGGTCAGGAGATGAGAGACACGTTGGAGAAAAGTCTTATAGTTACCGTTATGTATATATCATCACAAAACAAGGGGACGAATGCTGCTGTAATCAGAAAGAGATCCCACACACAGTGCATGGCTTTCACAGGATTCACAGGCCGCAGTCTTCAAGCAGTTCCATCAAATCTAAGGCATTTTACTCCAACATTTTGCCAAAGTGTGGATTTCTTAAGAAATATGCAAACCATGTTATTGCTTCGTGTTGCCCTGCTCTTGTTTCCTGGAGTTCAAAATACTTTTAAGCAGCCAACAGCACATATAGCTCCTGTGGAGTTTTGTGCTCCTTACTAAGCAGACTGTATCTGACTGTATCCTTTGGTGCATGAACTTGGTTGATATTTGGTCTTACGTTGCCTGTTACTTTGCATGGTTGCAACAATCCAAGAGCGCAGCTGAATACGATGTCCTTTGATGTTAGAAACATTGTCAATCTTAGTTAGAGTTGCTATCAAAGCTTTAACTTGTTTTAGTTTAATATATGAAATGTTTTTAATGCTTTTTCAAAATGTGTTTCAAATGAACTCTCAGGCACTGACTGGATTTTATGTTGTCACCTTCTTAAAATAATTGCCAAAGTCATTTTTTTCCAAAAGTGATTATTATTATTTTTTTGACTAAATCATCTTTTGGCAAAAATGACTTGGGTCATCATTTCAGGAAGGACGATATGTGAATTAGCTTTGGTCCCAGTTTGGTGATTATGAAATGACTTGTGGACATTTTCATCATGTCCCACCTTGGGCCGTCCATTAGCGAGCCGGTCGCTGTGAAGGTGGGCGACTCCGCGGGCCAGAGAGCTGCTCAACGCCTGCAGTTCCTCCCAGCTGATCACGTGGTGCGTCAGATACTCCTGTGGAGCAGAGCGACGTTTGAGCTCCATCGCATTCAGAAGTTATTAACGCTGCAAGTTTCATAAAGGGAAAGCAAGCAGCAGTGGACTCACCTGCAGGTTCCCACTGGGGTGGAACGCTGTGATGAGCCAGTACTGTTTCTCTGCCTTCCTCTCCTCAGCCGTCAGGAAGTGGAGGATGTTCTCGTGTCTGAGGTCCGTGTTGGAAAATATGTCCTTCTCGTTCTTCCAGGATGCGTACTCCTCATAGGGGAAGATCTTCACAGCCACGGTTTCAAACTGAGCAGAGCTGCTCTGTTTCAGCTTTGCCTTGTACACTTGAGCGAAGCGGCCCTTACCCACCTGGAGGGAGATTAAAAAAAGGGCCTCAGTGAGACGGCACAGTGCCTCCAAAGAGCTTTAGCTATTCAGCTCGCACTCACCAGCAGATCCAGCTCTATAGGCAGGGGTTCGGTGTTGTGATTCAGGTTGTTGGCGTGCATGGAGCTGCTGTCAGAGCCGTCGTCGTCCACCATGAAGGCGCAGGCGTCTCTGCAGTCCAGCCCGCCGGCATTTGGCTTACGCATTTTAACGTTGCTCTCCCACTTCTTGCTGAGCTGGCGGCGCCGATTGACGCGGTGCCAGTGGATCACCGCGGCAACCAACACTCCCATCACAATAAGGGGAAGCAGGCTCACCAGAATTATCGAGATGAGGGAGTCGTCCACAGCTTGATCTTTTGCTGCTGAAGAAGAAAGAGAACAGTTAGAGAAATGATGAGCTTAGAATCAAAAAGGGTTTCAATCAGCACAGATGAATGTTTGATTACATTCATCTTTTCCATGTCATGCCCCCCAAGAGAACATTGACCTCTGACCTGGGAGCCCCTTTGCAAATCCACAGACAAAAAATATGCAAAGAAACATCAACTTTAAGAATGTTTTTCTTCACTACTCAATAATCATTACAATCATTTAGCACACATGATGGTTCATACCAACAGATAAACCAGACAGTCTGAAGCCTTGAGTTCGATGGCTGAAGGTTTTATCATCAGATTATGATGATATTGCAATTGTTAGCAATGCTGGCAAAGAGTTGTGTCGCCTCGAAGACTTCCTGGGTTTCCACATACCAACGTCTGACCTGACCTGACCTGACCTGACCTGACCTGTGAACATGTTGCACCTGGTGAAGAAGAGACAACAAAGATTTCACTTCCTAAAGAAAGCAAAACAGACTGGACTCTGATCTCAGCTGCTTAATACCTAATGGAGAGCCACAATAGAAGTATTTTCAGTCTTTATATGACGTGCGGTACGGTCGTGGTCCATCACCAGACAGGGAGACCTTGTCCTGGCTGGTGTAAACAGCACAGGGAATTGGGGGAAAGTTGGGACTTGGTATACACTGGATGAATCCAAAGGAAGGAGAGCTACGTCATCGGAGACCCCGCCCGCCTAATGGGCTGTTTATTCTGCTGCAAAGCGGTGTATGAAAACACAAACACACACACAACACTGAGAGACCGATGGTTCAACCAGAGCGGTGAAAAACCAACATTAAGCACAAGGTGTACTTGTCAGGTTTTCACTTGCTTTACTCTTTGTTGTAGCGTGAGAACCGACTGTTGTTCCTGGTTTGAACTATTGCACCTTCATGCCTGTCAAAACACTCTTAAGCTGACTGAGTCACTGTTGGAGAAGGCAGCATTACTTTCACTTTTCCTTTAGATAAGAATAAAGAGGTTGTCAAAACCAGTGGTCTTCTTACTCTCTCTCTATTCATAACTATACTATATATAGATATACTGTAACGTTTAGTCCTGGCTAATGTTACAGTTAACTTTGAATTCCAATAGTAAAAGTAATTATAATGTAATAAAATGTGGGTTGCAAAAAAAAAAAAAAGGCTTTCAAACATGTAGACGCTTCCACTCAAATTCCCTGTTTCTGTACTTTGAATGTTTTTAAGGCTTTTATGACTCCTTGACGGTTTTGGGGGGGTTTGGTTCATTTTCTCGCTGTGCATGTAAGTGTGTAATCTGTTCTGTGAGAGTGAATGTGTTTGAGGTGTAAACACAGCCAGCAATGTACTGGAATGTCAAACTGGTAGTAAGGCTTGCATGGCCTTTTCCAGTCAGGATGCCAGAGTGTTCTCATGCTTTCCTCTAATTGGTTTGAGATGTAATTCGGCCAAAGATATGTGTCTGGGAAACTTTGAGCTAGTCCTCTCTCCCTCAGAATACGGAAACTCAAAGGAGTAACCACTCACAGTTTAAAAGAGCTTTATGAAGTTACAGGCGAATATTTAAGAGGGACCATATTTGTTGATAAATAGCAGCACCAGACCTGATTACAGGTAATAGGTGGTTAGGTAGTATATACTTCAGAAAGTCTTTAAAGTTTTTGAGCATCTTAAGTCGATTAGTCGGATCTTTGCAAAGCCATTTTGAAAAAATTGCCACCACTGAAGTCAATCAAAGTCAGAATGGATGCAATTGTAAATGTGGTGAGTTGGTTTTACAGTGATACAAATAGCAATACACACAAAATACTAACATATAAAATATTTTAAAATGCATACAAAGATTAGGGAGATTCAAAAACAGATATTAATCTGCTCTTTGGGAGATTCAAAAACAGATAATAATCTGGTCTCTTCTGTGTGAACCTATATATCTTGAAGCTGCTCTCACACCTCACTTTCTCCTCTGTGGAACAATCAAAACCGTTTCTCTTCCAATCTAAAGCTCTTCTCGTCTCATCTTGTCAGGTTCTGGTGAACTTCATGCAGACGAATCGTCTCAAGTCAGAATGATGAAAAAGCTTTGAAACAGCCTTCCAGGCTCTTGTACTTTTTCTGAAAATTCAAGTCGAGTTATTACTGTGGTTTCTTTGAGCGTACACACACATATACACACACACACACACGCACACAAACCAAAGAAACATGTTTACCTGCTGAATGTATAGAAGTAACCTGGCCTTACCCAGCCTGCTGACATGCTACAGCCTCATAGAGGTTAGCAGCACAGTCCAACAGGGAGCATGCTGTGTATTTACTTGCCATGGTAACAGCACTGTCTTCACAACCCGCTGTTTCATAAGCACTCTTCATATAAAAAAAAAACCACACACACACTTTTATTCCAAGACCTTAAACAGACTGAGAAATGTTGACTGTCTGTGTTTTTATGTGCTTATTTAATTTGTTTTATAATAATTAACCATTTGCCATTGCATCATGTCATTTTCTATAAACTTCTTTTATAGAAGTTTCTTTAAAAAATGTGGTATGGTGTGATATAACTCTGCAGATCATTTCATTGTAACAATTTGGCAGCAGAATGCTGTTTGGATGCGTCTAGACGATGAGTTGTTGGATTTCAATTTTTCTATAAAAGCCACCTGCCGTGAAACTGAAAGAACTCAAGATGAGTTCCAGACTCAGCTGAAAAAAAGAGAATAAAAAAAAAAGTCCATCTAGGAATATTTACAAAGCCACTTCTTCTTCCTATTTTTAGGCAGAACCAAACCAAGTAACTATTTTTTCCAGTTCTTATCTATTGTTGTTCCTCTGTAGTATGAAGATAGAAACACCTCGTGGGGATGAAACATTCCCACCTGGAGTCACAAGGAAATCTGTCCTGTTTATGAGTCAAGTTACAAACACATCAGTAACATTTACAAACCACAAAAATGAATATATGCTAGCTCTGCTCAACTTCAACATTCAGCTTTTTTTTTCTCATTATGTACCTCCAAGAATGTAAAACCAATTTTTTTTTTACAGTAGCACAGCAGTAAATATGGCCACTTTAGTCCTTTGATCCTGGAAATGTTCTCCAGGTGAAGGAAGGCCGACTTTGGAACTGTCTTTATGTGGCTCTGGGTGTTCAGATCAGAGTCCGTCACCACACACAAATTTCAGCCCTGATTGCTGGTTTCTAGCTGTCTGAGGCAAACTTAGCCTTTTCCTTTACTCATTTCTTATGGTGGAATTAAGGGGACCTCATACAAACTTTACACTTGACGGTGAGTGAAATGAAGTCAGACACGTTCTGGTGGCTGACAAATCCAGTCTGTACTATTAAACTGCCAGACAGGCAGGCATGATTCATCACTATAAAACATGTTCCCAAAGCTTCAGGGGATGATGACGACGTGTTTAAACCGCCACATCGAGAGCGCTGCGCTTGGTGATACAAGGCAATAAGGATTCTGATTAGCAATGGAAACTTGTTCTTTGAATCTCTGTACACACTGATCTTTAGCTGATCTGAAGGCTAAGGTAGTATATACTTAGCCAACTTTCTGCTGCTGCAGAAAGTTGGTGACCTGTACATCCTATGTGGCTCAGCATCTCCTGACCCTGCTCTTTGACCTTTTACATCTTCATGGCTTAGAGCATCTGCCTTTATAAGCAATTCCACTCATTTCACTACAGGGATCCATCTGGAATTTCTACCATTGAGCTTGATTTAGCTGGTTGAATTTCAACTGGATGTATTTTAAAGCTGCAGCAGTCCAAAATAATATGCCGGGCTTACTTTCATTGTCTGGCCTCTAATTAGAATAAATTAGCTGTGTTGGGTCGGTCGCGGACACAGTGTGCACAGGTTTATTTAATGTTGGGTAGGAATTTTGACCAATCTTATTCTCATTCTTTCCCTCAAAACCTATATGTCATAACCACAGGTGAAGTATGTAGAGTTAGCATCTACTCTTCCAGCCAGTGAAGCCACAATCCGTCCATATCCGTCTCCATGCCAATCAAAACTCATGAAAAAGACACTTTAACTCTTCTGATTGAGTCTGGAGGATGAACCCGGAACCCTGAGGGCGCACTAAACCGTTTTCCAACTGGGAAGTCACAATGAGAAAAGCTAATCTCATTTCACCCTCTGCTGAAGACCACTCTAATGCATGCTAATGCTCCCTATGAGATGCCAACAGGACCACACCGTCCACAGAAAGCAAAGATGAGACCCTGGGGTTGTCAAACCAGAAAACCTCCTCTATACAACTATGCCTTGAGAACCAGTCAATGAAAAACACACAGAGAATCAGAGACAAGGGGTAACCACCCCACACATGGAACAAGCCTTATTTGATGCTGAGAACGCAGACACAACTCTTGTTTTAGACTCTGTATTAAGTACTCAGCCAGAT
The DNA here is from genome assembly GCA_922788865.1 of Poeciliopsis turneri. Lineage (NCBI taxonomy): Eukaryota > Metazoa > Chordata > Actinopteri > Cyprinodontiformes > Poeciliidae > Poeciliopsis > Poeciliopsis turneri. The sequence goes on along the minus strand of CAKLNU010001061.1, from coordinate 1,260,812 downwards.
ATGCCACACTACCAAACTACAAAGCCAGGATGAAACCCACATCGCTCCCTCTGAGTCCAAAGTTCAGCAGGAACTTCTGGCATCACCACCCACACTTGAAGGAAGGCTCCCCATTTTTTAGTCTAAGTAGAAAATGCTATGTGGTGCTGAAGACCAACACTGCACATAACCCTGAACACACCAGGGTTATGTGAACCAGACACTTGGTTCTGGTCCAATTTTTGTTTTATCTTAGCCTATAATTGAAAATATCAATAGAATTGATGGATGTTGGTCTTTGTAACGTCACAAAGTGTTTGAAAAAAAGATGAAGTGGTGGGATGCACTTTGTATCACTGCTTACCATCCTCTTCATGAGACAGTTTCAGAAAAGAATTGTGTCTTTAGTCAGAGGCTTCTTCAAATTTGATGTGATAGAGACACAGACTGCTACAGTAGATCTTTTACCATCTTCAATAACTCTGAAGAATTTTGAATTAATATGAGTTACAAAGTTAAAGTTTTGTACTTTTAAAACTACTTGAATTAATACATTTATTCTGATAGATTTTGTGGTAGTTGTTTAAAGTTGTAGTTTTTGTATGATCAACAAAGGCAATAAAACACATTTTGTAACAACTATTGCACATTCACTTCATTAAGTTGTCTGCACCAAACCTAGAATCAATTATCAACAGAACATCTACATTTTTGTGGCATGGTTCATGAGTCAAACTATTCATCACGGCCCAGAGGTACACCTTGATCTAATTGTTACCCTTCAAAACAGAAGGATGGTGATTTGGATGGGAAGAGTTAAGACTTTATTCTGCTTTAATAACAGGGTGTGGGGTGAGACACATCGCGCTCAGCAGACGTACTCAACCTCTCTGTCACTCCCCAGACGAGGTCTCCTGTGTCTACGGGGTCCGCTCACCACGTGCAGGAGATGCTTCTGAATCGAGTTCGACACAGACAGGAAACCATATGTCTGTGCTCTCCAGTGTGCCCGGCGCATACACACACACACACCTTTTTTTGAGACATGTGTTTTTCCCTCTCCACTCTGCACGAGGCTCACAGCTGCATTTTCACAGGGGAATCTGCGAGTGATGTTTAAGCATGATGCGAGCGTTGTGTTTCCAGTTCCTGTTGGTGTTAGCAAAGCTCTCGCACTGCAGCAGCCACCAGAGCAGAAGCTGTGCAAAAGGCCCACATCTTCTTACCATCGTTCCCCTTAAACTTTCCAAACACAGAGAGGCGGTGTGATGAGACAACGCGCTGATGAAGTGAAGACGCACGACCCGAGTTAAGCACTTACACATTGAACGTGATGAAGGCCTTCAGTTTCCAAGTAGGCAAAGTTCCTGGAAGCTTTTATGGTTTTCAAGCAGCAAAGTGCATTTCTTCATTGTTGCCCGAGTTTGCCAGCATTTGACTTTGACACAGAGCAGCGTAATTCATCTATCTTTCAGTTTTGAATTTTGACAACAACAACAACAACAAAAAAAAATACAGTAACAAAATTATCCATGTTATTTTGGCATTTCACATTTCACATTGTCCTGAGAGTAGCTCCGTCAGAAGGCTGGACCTGCTTGCTTTGTGGAGCGTTTTTAGAAGTTAGTGCCAGTGAAGGTGGCAGAAGGTTGAGAGGAGGAGAGGCAAACTGTCCCTCAGGCATGTATGACCTGGCAAAGCAACAGATTTTAATCAGCATCAGTACTGGAGACGGGATGAGGAGTGAAGGGCGGGTGTGACAGAGTGGAAAGGGAAGAGATGAGTCTGGGCAGGCCTAAAGTCATAAAATGGAGGAATGAGAAATGTTTATGAGCCGGCCGGTTTACATTATAGGGAACAAAAAAAACAAAACCAAAAAAAAAAAAAACGTGTCGGCCCAAAAGAGCTGAATTACCAAGCAAAAATGGCATGTATGCCCAGATAGCAGTCTGACCCAGTATCTTCTGTCTCAACATTCATTAGTTTTATCACTTTATTAACAAATCAATTGAATTTTTAACTTAGTTTGGTTTCTAAATCTACCAAAACACAATTCCCATCTTCAAACTCAGTGATTCCATAATTTTTATTTATTTATTTATTTTTATCATAAGCAGTCCTAGGTTGGAATTGGTAGAAATGATGATGAATATAATCTGATAGATCAACATTCAGGCTTTCAGTTCCATGTTTTCACATGTATCACAGCGCTAGCATGGATGGAAGACTACATTTGTAAGTAGATTGATTAAAAGGATTCGTACTTCATGTCAGTTGCCAAAATGTCTCTGTTGATCTCTAAGCCCTTCACAAAGGAGCCCAGCAAGCCCACCTGATGAATGGATGTGCACTGCATTTCACAGATCAGCTTGTACATTTGGGATCAGGAGCAGAGCCAGAGCCTTCCTTTCTCCAAACGTTTGATCTCGACCAAAAAGTTTGTTTGTTGTTGTCTAATCAATCCATAAAGCTTTGTTCCAGAGTTTTTGTGGCCACTCTCTGGATTTTTTTTTGTTGGTAAATTCCTTTTTGGGTTTCTTATTTTCCTACTAATGAGTGGTTTGAGTCTTCTGGGTTGTTCCTCAATATGCGTTCTTGAATTGAGCAAAAAAAAGCACAAACAAAAAAAAACATTTTTACGAGAGTGCGCCACAGAGGAAGTGTAATCGCAAGAACTGAGTCAAACAAAGGGAGAATATTAATAATTAACTACAAAACCAGTAGATCCCTTGTTTGTTGTCCAGCCTCCCATCTTAAATCAAACCATATTTTTTACGTTTTCATGATGCTGATGGAAACTTATGAACATCAGCAGGTCAGCAGATCTGGATGGAGCATATGGCTGCACCCTGCTGGGAGCTAACTGCTAGCTCCACGTTGTCATTTCTGCCTGTCAGATTTCTCTATAAATCCTCACATTCTTCTGCATTCCTGCCAATGTAGAATTCTTCTTCAGTATCCTAGCTGGCAGTGGTCTTTATGTGAGCCTGCAGGAGTCATCAGCAACATTCGGCTCATGTTGTATTCCCACCTGAAATGGGACACGGCTTTACAGCTGAAAATATTGAGCTACTCCATAAATGGACACATTTAACAAATATCATCCTAATCTTGTTTGTTGTTCTGACTGATAGAGGTAATCTAGATACCATTTCATCATCTAAAGCATTTTTCATTTCAATGTACAACATGTTCAGCTGGATAGAAGTGGTGGGGGTGAAGAGTAAAATCCTTGCTCATCAGCTGAATGTATGTGGAAAGGCAGTGATGCTGGTTTATAAAGACTTAACTCTAAATAGCTTTCATGTTGACATGAGTCGAAGCCTTTTTGAATTTAGAACTCCAAAGCAGAAATCATTGGATTCATCAACCCACGTACTGAGTGACTTAGAACGGGAGCACTTACTGGGAATGAACACCATTTTGTCATTACACTCTTCTTCTGTGCAGGAGCACACGTGCACCATCCCACTGGTGGAGTTCTTCTCCTTCATCACACAGCTGGAGCTGTTGTAGTCGTCCAGCATGATGCCGTACAGCGACACGGACGGGTTGTGGCAAAGGGTCTCCACGGTGAAGCCGGTCTCATTCTTTATCCTGAAAGTCAGACAAACAGATTAAATCGGAATCTTTTTTACACTTTTTTTATATATGTATATATATATATATATATATATATATATATATATATATATATATATATAAAAAATTCCCTTCTCACCCACGCTGGTGGTTCTTATCCCTCTGAGCTCGGGTCTCTACCAGAGGCCTGGGAGCTTGAGGGTCCTGCGCAGTATCTTGGCTGTGCCAAGGACTGCACATTTCTGGACTGAGATGTCTGATGTTGTTTCCTGGGATCTGTTGTAGCCACTGCTCCAGTTTGGGGGTGACTGCCCCGAGGGCCCGATGACCACAGGCACCACTGTGGTCTTCACCTTCCAGGCCCTCTCCAGTTCCTCCCCTGAGGCCCTGGTATTTCTCAGTTTCTCGTGCTCCTTTTTTCCTGATGTTGCAATCGCTTGGTATTGCTACATCTACCACAACAACTTTCCTCTGTTGTTTATCCACTATGACAATGTCTGGTTGGTTCGCCATTACCATTCTGTCTGTCTGGATCTGGAAGTCCCACAGGATCTTAGCTCTGGCATTCTCCACCACCTTTAGGGGGTGTTTCCCACTGATCTCGGGGTTTCCAGTCCATATTCTGCACAGATGTTTCTGTACACTATGCCTGCCACTTGGTTATGTCGTTCCATGTACGCTTTCCCTGCCAGTATCTTGCACCCTGCTGTTATGTGCTGGACTGTCTCAGGGGCCTCCTTACACAACCTACACCTTGGGTCTTGTCTGGTGTGGTAGATCTGGGCCTCTATTGCTCTGGTGTTTAGGGCCTGTTCCTGGGCGGCCATGATGAGGGCCTCTGTGCTGTCCTTGAGCCCAGCTTTTTCCAGCCATTGGTAGGATTTACTGATATCAGCGATATCAGCCATCCCATGTAGGGGCTTGTCCTCCCATGATGGTATCTCTGGCACTTCAACCTCCGTTCCCTGTTGTCTGAGACATTCACTGAGCACATTGTCTGTTGAGGCTTTGTCCCTGATGTATTTATGGATCTTAGTTGTTTCGTCCTGGACAGTGGTTCTCACACTCACTAGTCCTCTGCCTCCTTCCTTTGCGGCTCGTGTACAGTCTCAGGGTGCTGGATTTGGGATGGAACCCTCCATGCATTGTTAGTAGCTTTCTAGTCTTAATATCTGTGGCTTTTATCTCCTCCTTTGGCCAGCTAATTATTCCAGCAGGGTATCTGATTACTGGCAGGGCATAGCTGTTTATCGCACGGATTTTGTTCTTGCCATTGAGCTGGCTTCTCAGGACTTGCCTTATTCGTTGGAGGTATTTAGCTGTGGCTCCTTTCCTTGTGGCCTCATCGAGGTTGCCATTTGCTTGTGGTATACCTAGGTACTTGTAACTGTCCTCTATGTCTGCTATTGTTCCTTCTGGGAGTGAGACCCCTTCTGTGCGGATCACCTTCCCCCTCTTTGTGATCAGCCGACCACACTTCTCTAGTCCGAATGACATCCCAATGTCCGTGCTGTAGATCCTGGTAGTGTGGATCAGTGGGTCGATGTCTCGCTCACTCTTGGCGTACAGCTTGATGTCATCCATGTAGATAAGGTGACTGATGTTGGCCCCATTTTTGAGTCGGTATCCGTAGCCAGTCTTGTTGATAATTTGGCTGAGGGGGTTCAGGCCTATGCAGAACAGTAGCGGGGACAGAGCATCTCCTTGGTATATGCCACATTTGATGGACACTTGTGCAAGTGGTTTGCAGTTGGCTTCAAGGGTGGTTTTCCACAGCCTCATTGAGTTTGCAATGAAGGCTCTCAGAGTCCTGTTGATGTTATACATCTCTAAGCATTCAATGATCCAAGTATGCGGCATTGAGTCATAGGCTTTCTTGTAATCAATCCAAGCCATGCACAGGTTGGTCGGGCAACTGTGCGGTCTACGAGGAGTTGGTGTTTGGCTCCTCTGCTATTTACACCGATACCTTTCTGTGCCATGCTCATGTGCTTATCCATGTGTTTGCTTATCTTGGCCGCTATGATGCCTGACATGAGCTTCCAGGTTGTGGAGAGGCAGGTTATTGGTCGGTGGTTGGGTGGGACTGGACCCTTTGATGGATCCTTCTGGATTAGGATTGTCCGCCCTTCAGTTAACCATTCAGGGTGAGTCCCACTTTGTAGCAGCTGGTTCATTTGGCCTACCAGTCGCTCATGGAGGGCAGTGAGTTTCTTTAGCCAGTAGGCATGGATCATGTCAGGCCCTGGTGCTGTCCAGTTTTTCATACCTGAGACTCTTTCTTGGACATCTGTCACAGTGATGGTTACCGGGGCTTGCTCAGGGAGGTTGCTATGGTCCTCTCATAGAGATCAACCACTGTGCATTGCTGTTGTGGGACGCCTCCCTTTCCCATATGCCTTTCCAGTATTGTTCAGTCTCCAGCCTTGGTGGGTCTGCTCTGTTGTTATTACCCTGCCATTGAGAGTACACCTTAGCTGGTTGAGTGGAGAAGAGCCAGTTAATCCTTCTGGATTCATTCTCCCTTGTGTATCTCTTTAGGCGGCTGGCCAAGGCTTGGAGCCTTTGTTTGGCAGTTTCGAGTGCTTCAGGTATGGGCATCTGCCTGTACTTTCTGGGTACTTGTCTTTTCATTGTACCCTTGTGGAGCTCCTTGTGGCTCACGTCCCTCCTTGTTACCTTGATTTTAGCCTCTAACCGTCTTTTCCATGGTGGGTATTGGGTCTCATGGTTGCTCTTATAGCCAAGCATCTCAAGGATCACTGATGCTGAGTTGTAGATCAGCTCATTGGTTTCTGTTATGGTATTGGTAGGGATCGTTCTCAATGCTGCATTCACATTCTCAATGAGACTTTCTGATGGTACTTCACTCAGCCGTTGTAATTGGCGCCGGGGAGGCCTGGTTGTCATTCGGGTCATGATTCTCTCTCTCAGGTCAGCAGCTGTCTCGTTCAGCTCTGATTCGCTCACTGGGGCCGTGTATCCCCTCACTGGGTGGGGACTTGTAGTTAAGTCCCCACAGTTCTGACATCCGGATTCCTCCCTTTTGCTGTAGCATTTGTGTTGTATCTCATCAATCTCAAGTTGTGATAGCAGTTGCCGTTTGCGGATGTTGGAACACTGAGCTACTAGTTGTTTAGCACTTAGTGTTGACTGGGGATGTCAAAGTAACCATTCCTTCCCCAGTCTTTGCATGTAACCTCTCTGACTAGGGTTACTTGAGTAGTAGCATTCCAACAGATCCACATATATATATATATATATATATATATATATATATATATATATACTATATATATATATATATATATATATATATATATAAATGGTTTGGGACGAGGAGAGTTTCCACGAGAGGCCAAGAGCAAAGTCGACTGACTGTCTTGGTAAAAACTTCGACATTCTTACTCTAATCTTTTTTGTGCCTTTAAAAAAAAAAGAAAAAAAAGTCTAATAAAGATTGATCATTTGAATGTAGCCCATACAAAAGATGAATTTATTAGGTATGGTTCAAATTAGCGACACTGGGCATCACAGTAACTAAAGCATTAAGCTATTCTCACACCATTCTCCTTAACAGATGATTATCCGTTGGTTTCACTAGTAACCTGAGCCTGATTAGGACACACTCAGTTCATCCCACTCAATTCTTTAACTCCAGTTTTCCACTGTCATCTGAGGTGTGCCCCAGGGCTCTGTCCATGAGCCTCTTCTTTTCATCACATATATTTTCCCACCTTGGTAATAATGTCTCCATCTTTAATATCCTCGTCTACTGCTTCAAAGGTGACACCTTGCTCTGCCTCTGTAGTAAACCTACCTGCTCCAACAAGCCCTAATCTCCCAACAAACAACTGCTTATCTGAAGTAAAATCCAGTTTCACTTCAAACTTCCTTAAATTAAACAATGATAGAAGTGAAATTTAGCTTATTGGCACAAAATCTACATTATTAAAAGCAGACAAATCCTTTCTCACAACTTTCAACTCCTTATGTTGTCAGTTGTCGGGATGCAGCCATCCCGCATGGTCATATGTCATTTCATCCAAAACGCCTCACTGTGCAGCGGCCGTGCGGACAGAATTTTCTCCGCCACCCAGCCTGCTTGGCCTGGTTCCGTCCAGTTTCCGTGAGGAAGATACATGTGTGAAGCATAAACCAAGCTTTAGTGCCCCATCCACCCTGTGCAGGGTCTGGGTGATCACTATTTCAGTCCCATATCATATCTGCATATTTTCATCAATGCAATATTAAACGTCTTCGTCCGTTTCTCACCCCTCACACAGTTTCTATTCTTATTATTCACAACCTCCCGTATTGATTACTGTGACTCTCTCCTCTCTGGTCTCCCTCACAATCCCTTCATAAGCTCCATCTGCTGCTGGCATCATCTACTACTATTACTAATGCTTTATTTAGAAAGCATTTAAAAAAAAACAATAGCAATGTGCTGTGCGGGTAAAATTTATGGAGCATTTAAAACGTGGAAAGAACAAAAAGCAAACAGACAACAATTTGTTTTACTGTCACAAAATGACCTTGGTATCCCTAAAAGTGCTTGGAAATGTAATTTATTGGTATGATTACTATTAACTCAATTCAATTTATCTATGTGTCGGTGATTCACAATAGTTCTCGATTCTAATTTGGTGCTAGTTACTTCAAACTTGCAGTAAAGTTCAGTTTATTTTTTCCAGCTGAAATGTTTTCTTTCTAAGGAAACATGAATATATATCGTTTTCATAAGCTGAAAGACAGATTTATGTCAAAGAACATAGACCTGACCACGCAATGCGCAATGGATCGATATATTGTCACCTTTCTAAAATAATGGTCATTTTTTACCAAAAGAGATTTTTTCTTTTTTTTGCCTAAATCATTTTTTGACATAAAAAATGATGTTGGCCATTAATTTAACTAAATTAGGGAGTGTGTTTTTTTTCCTAATAGTTTCTTAGTCTTTGTACCTACCATATAGCAACACAGACCTCTTCACGCGAATCACAGACGGACGTGATGGAGCAGTGGGACATGCAGCTCTCTGTGCCATTGCAGGAGGAACTCTGTCTGTCACAGAACTTACACAGCCGACTGATGGGGTACATGGACATGCCTGGTATACCTGCACACCAAACACACACAAACACACATTCAACAGGTTAGTTTCCTGTTCATGTCCAGCTCTCAGGACGCCTGTTAGATTAGAACAAATGCTGCAGAATCTCCAACTCATCCTTTCAGACATACACTTATGGGTTGAATAAATGAAAATAAAGAGTTTATCATGGAAGGATCTGTGGAGGTATGGATAAAGTCAAATTATTAGATCCAGCAAATATTTGGAATAATTTGAAGAAGCTGCAGCAGAAGGCTGTTTATACTCCTTAAAGCACTTTTATTGGCTTGTTGCTGAAAATGTGCTATATAAGTAAAAATACCTTTACCTTTAAACTTTTCACCTTCAGACCAACATAAATATCATAAAGCTCATTATGCTCTAGTCTTAAGGATTTTGCAGCTTCCGATGTGTTACAGTTTTAAAAGGATACATTTTTTTAAAAATGTTCCAAGAAATGCCTTTCATTGTCTGTGGATCACATTTAGAATGATTATTCTATTCAGAATTCTGATCTGATGTCCATTACAGCTGTCCATCCTCAGCTCCTCCAGAAAGGTTCTTCTGTTGCTTCCTACAGCGAGAACCAAAACCTTCACTTATTTTCTTTCAATTTCTGAATGTAATTTTATTTTAAGATGTAAAGTATAGAACGGACAGGACATCTGTTTGGATATTTTCCATGGATAAAGCAGCATAAGCAGGCACAGCTAAAGCATGTGAAACAACATAAACACTTGAAAATGATCAGTGCTAATATTTTAACATTTGAATTAAGATTGAGAAAACATTTTTAAAACAATTTAGAATTGTTTTTTTTTTTTTTTTAATATTTTGACAACTGATGGTCTGAGCTGTACCTGAATGCAGCATGTGCAGCTGTTGTTACATTTCCTGTCATCAAGATGTGACGCAGTCTGGACTGATTCCAGCTGGCTGGGTTTGGACTTAAGCTGATTTTTTTCTCCAGTACATGTGATGCTTACATTCAACTTGACGTTGCTTCACTTGAGTAATTATTTATGCGCAGAGTCAGCTATGCACCTTATTGCTGTTGACAGATGAATATTCCGACAGAAAGTTCTGGTTCGCCCGCCTCTGAACCTTTGGGACACATTAATGCAGAAACAGGCCACAACCGCATGAATAGACGGTAACCCAATTCTGAGTTATAATACAGCCTCAATGTCAGACTGCCCTCCAGGCGTGAACCTTCTCAGTTGTTGGAAAGTAAGTTTCAAAACACCATTTGACCTTTAACTGACCTTCAGTAAGAGGTGGGACGTGACAGCTCCTTTCATGTATCAAAAAAAGCCCCTGCAGGAAATGCTGTAGAATGGAGGTGTGAACAGAATTAACCCACCGAATGACTCATATGGTTTTCACAGACTTCCAGGCACATGGCTGATTCTACAGACAGCTCAGACCTACAGAGTCACCGACTCCACATGACTGTCTGGAGGCTTTCACACAGTTAGAGCAGAAATCTGCTTGACACCATAGCCGATCGTCCTGAAAGCTCCGCTGCATCGTTTAGCTTCGTCTGGGACATACAGCACAGCGGACAGAGGCAGTGTGTCATCTGGGCTGGCCAAGAGATGAAAGAATTAAAAATATTATATTATATTGGATTACAGAATTAATCTAATGTAAATTAGCTGGGAAAAACCCTGTTGCAAAAACTTGTCAGTTATTTAAATATAAGGTACTGTTCACAGTAATTGAAAATATACTATAAAAATAATTTATTTTAATAGATGTATTCATATATTTGTGTGTGTATAAATGTGGAAATGCATCTATGTGTGCTTAAGGTATATAAGACAAAATAGACTCCACTTTAAATGAATTACATTCTTATTTTGTATGGAAAATCTCAAATATTTTCCAATCTTAAAGTAGGGACTCTGGAAAATGGAATGTGTTAGTTTAGTAGATGATTTTTTTTTTTTTTTTGCAAATGCAATGTCAACTCAAGAAAGTAGAAAGAGATAAATAATCAATTATGCAAATGGAAATGATTGAGCTGATTTTAACTGATCATGAGTTTAAATGATTAATTACTGTCTGTGAGAGGCTTATTTTTCTACAATCTTACTGCCATATGGCATCTTTCCTCTCCAGCACAGGTGTTAAACTCAAGGGCCGGGGGCCAAATCTGGCCTGTTCATGTTAGCAGTTTGTTCATGGATTCTATCAATACATTCTGCCACATCTTTGACAACACTTGTGATCTTTAAAAATGAAAATGAGTCTGACTTTCCTGCTTCACGGTTAAAGGAACTGTTAGAGATATGAAGAAAAAAAAAATCAGAAACCTAATCAGACGTATAGTATTAGTGTTTTTTTTTTCCCTCCGAAGAGTTTTTGCGGAGCTAGTGGCTCGTATTTTTTACAGTAGGCAGACAGGAAAGAGGGGGAAGACATGCAGCAAAGGTCGCCGGGACCGGGAGTCGAACCTACGACGTCCGCGTCGAGGACTGAGGCCTCCAGTATTAGTGTTTTGACGGTTGCAATCCACCTCATCATGACGAGCACTTTTCCTCTTACAAACAACAAAAGAAGCAGACTGAAACCAAGATGCAAACAAAACAACCGCAGCCAGCGCCACGGTAAGTTCCACTGACCCGGCAGAACGTCTGCAGAGTAGAACTGTGAAAGCAGACTGGGTCGGGGGAGGGATTGGGCTTCCCACAACCCGGGAATCATGTGGTCAAAACAACAGCGTCCGCCTGTGTCCAGGCCAACTGGCTTCCTCTCACCAGGCCGGCAGCAGGCGTTCCTGTGTCACCCGATCTGGAGCGGTCGGGTTATTCATTTCACTGGAAACACACTTAATATACTTTAAACACACATTCCGTCACACTAAGTTGAATTTGTGCAAGGCAGAGAGTGAAACTGCAGAGCGCTACCGCCCACACACACACACACACACACACGATCTGAGAGGTGAATTAAAGCCACTGTGCTGAGCAGCAGAGCAGCACAGAGTCAATCAATCTGTACCCAGCCACACATTACATTGAATCTTTTTACATTTTTTCTCCGCAGTTAAAATTTGCTGAAAATTCAGTAAAAGAAAAAATATTTATGTATTTTTCAGTGTATTTTTTAAAAAGAACTCCTGGCTGAGTTATTGTTCTACAAATAAATGTTGCTGGTTCCAAAGGACAAATGTTTCTGTTTGTACACAACTGTAAAAGTATATTTACAGACACTGTGATTTCATACATATAAGCCAAGATGAACAGGGATGAGAGCGAGCTGGCCTCCAAACCTGCACCACATTGAGCAGAAAACTATCCTGAGACACTTTAACTCCTGACCTGATACATACATATGTATAAAATGCAATAATTAGCAGTACTCTCTGTACAACTAAATATCTAAATAAAGATAATAAAATAAAACTGTGTCTATGGTATCCACAGGTGGCTCATTGTGTTTCAGTTGAGGAATGTTTTTTTATAACGGCTCCACTCTATCCAACTTTGGGGCCACTTTTTGGAATCACACAATGAAATCAGGTGGCTTCACTTCATCCCAGGAAAGTGGAGGAGAATACCTTGGATTGTCATTAAGCAGATTTTTCAAGGTTTCTGAAGGGGATATATTTAAGGTCTGTTTGTGAAAAAAAAAATCCAGCCAGTACTTAGACTGAAGAAGAACCTTCAGAAATGCAAACTCGGTACAGTGCCTATGAAAAGTATTCAACCTCCTCAGTGAATACTTTTGAAAATGATGAAACAATTTTTCCAAACTAGTTTGAGGTGATAAAATTTCAACACTGTCCTGCTGGAAGTAGGACATAAAGATGTTTTGGTAAAATCCTTAAGGAACAATTAAGTTGTTTGATTGTCGCAGCAGCAGATGTAGACATGCAACTTTTTCAATAAATCAATGGAATTTTAATTAGGATTTCTTCTGAGTAACCGAATCGGCTTTCTAGTTTTAATCAATGAAATAACCAATAAAGATATTAAGGCTGCATTCACAGCAGCCACGTTTAGTCCGCTTCAGTCAAACTCCAGTCCGTTTGGCTCGAAAGTGTGTTTGTTTTTGGGGATGTTTGAATGTGGAATCAAACTCTGATCCGCCTGCAAACCTCAGTCTGGGTTCATCTGACGTGAAAATTTGAAAGCATTTGTGAACACAGAGACCAAGGCAGAAATACGCTATTCTATTCTAAGGCGCATGGAATTATGGGTAAAAACAAAACAAATGGGTGAGTCTCGGATGGAGAAATGTCTCATTGTCTTTTGCCAAAGTAAAAAGAGAAATCCTGCAAAAACCTTATGCCACTCCATTGTAGTTTAGAAGGATGGTAAGCTCAGTGTCTTCTTCAGAGGTTATTGTGTCATTACTTTCAGTAGCGCCATCACAGGCGAGGGGGAGGGATGTTGCTCAGAGGGTTCAGTTGGTTTGACTCGGTGAAGTGTGAAAGAGAACAGCAGCAACTGGAACAAATGTTGCAGTTTTAGTACCAATCGAAGCAAATCTACCGTTAAATTAAATATCTGTGACTCAGGCTGTGAGCTTTCGTCCAGCCAACAGGAGGACCAGTGTGTGTGTGTGTGCGTGTGTATGTGTGTGTGTGGTCTCCTGCTGCTGGGGTCAGCCTGTTTCAAGGTCTGATGTGTTCTGCTTACAGTCATGGCGTTCTGCATATTTGGTGAGATTTGTGGAGCTACTATTGCCATTTAATTTCCATCAACTCAAGCTAGTCTGTCATTATCCTCTGACATCAACACAACTGGCACTCCTGGGTATTTTGTCTCTTTTTTGGACCAAACAAACATCCAGCGTCGCTTAAATCTACTTTTCTGAGCCGTTCTGACACTTCGAATGTCAGCAAGTTATCTTCACTGTGTCTACAAACAGAAATGCATTGAACTGATGACTTTTGATTGGCTGATTTGTAATTGACATGAACAATGAATTAATTAGCAATCAATTAGCTCTTTGTTTATTTTACAGAGCCCAAAGTGTCTTGAAAGCATACGAGCCCTATAAGAGACATGACTGTATTGATAACCAAAGACAAATGCAGTATGAAAGCACTTCATGCTTATTCCAGCTTATTTGCCAGAATCTACAGTACACAAGGCACCTTGTTCCAGTAGGAGATAACTCCCTCTCTGCTGGTTCTTGTTGTTCTAGCTGGCTGAGGATATGAGCTCATGGTGTCAGTGAGTGAGACAATGGAAAATACCAAAAGTCTCCAAACCATGCACACAGTGGGTCTCCTCTATGCTGAGGATAAACTTGATGAATGGTGGAAGAATATTTATCTTCTTACCAATTGAAGTTTATATAATGGCATCAAGATAAAAAGAGTTATTTTAATTAAAAATGGCTCAAACTGCTTCCAGCAAGTTTGGGTATTTGTGTTTTTAGTCTCCTGATAAAGTTTTAGTGCATGAACAAAAATTATTTAGTGATCACACTTTCCAGTACTGGAAAGCTGCCTGCAGTGTGAGCTGCTTTTCAATTGACCATATAACTGTGTAAATTGGAATCATAAAAATAAATTTGCGAAACACTTTATTTGAAGGGATCTGCATAAGACTGACACGACACTGTCACGAACACGAAGGAGTCCTCATAAATGCTAACGGCTGCTGTCATGAAGTGTCATTCAGTAAATACTGACATCTTTAGAGCACAGTTGCATTAAAGTGTCAACTTTTCATTATTCAGTAAATAATCACACTTTTAAAGAAGATTTGCTTTAAATCTCATTTAAAAGTGTCAACTTTGCATTAAAAGTGTCACTGTTTATCAAATGACCATCACCCATAACGTTCTCTTTTGCCTCACAGATTCAGCAAAGTGAAGGGAGGAAAACTGCCTTACATGGTTATTAGAGAATCAAAGAGAGATCCGACAGAGAGGTCAATGTGGGTGACCCCAGGAGGAACTCTGGATATACAGAAGGAGAATGTCTGGAAATCTAGAAGCAAATCATTCAATAATATCCTAGGAGTTTCAAAAACTTCATTTGTTTTGGAGGAATGGGAATGTTATAATTGAAAGAATTTTGGGGAACCAAAAGAGTTTAAGACGATGAATATTGGAAAAAATGTTTTGAAGGAAGATGTGTATGAAGTCTAAACAAATTTGCCCTTAAAAAAAATACTAACCATAATGTCAGTATGTTGAAGTGTTGTGTTTTTTTTTTTTGTTTCATATGTGTTTCCTGTCAGATGTCAGGTTTTATTTTGATCTAAGTTATTCTCCAATTCTCTGTTAATTTAGCCATTGTGTGTCACACGTGTCCACTGATTAATTATGAGTTATGAGTAAACTGTAGACTTTAGTACACAAAAAGTGCAAATAACACCAACAATCCATTTAGATAACTTAACTAACTGGCTTGCTACTCCTGAAGGGACTTGAGGGCTAAACTCTGTGGGATAAGACCGTGAGCCTAATTAATAACTAATTCCAGAGTTCACTCCTGCTTACGCAGAGAAAGAGGAAGGTGATGTCAGTCGAGACCCTTGGAGTGGAACACAGTAGGAATGATCCAGAGTTAGCTTCAGTTAATACAGCTAGAAACTAGAGATCATGTCTGAAATCTGAGAGTAGAGATGGACCTTCAGAGCCACATAAAGACAATTACAAAGTCAGCCTTCTGAAGAACATTTCCATGATTAAAGAACTCATGTTTGAGCAAGATCTAGAGAAACTCATCTATGCATGAATCTTTAGTCGCATTGATTACTGCTAAAGGTTGGCCTAAAAAATGAATCTTCCAGCTGCAGCTGAGCCAGAACGCTGTTGCTTGTGTTCTGACTAAAACCAGGAAGATACAGCAGATCACCCAGTTCTGAAGTTCTTCCACTGACAGAATAGACTTTAAAATACTGTTAGTTTACAAATCACTGAACGGTTTAGCACCACAATACATTAAAAATCTGCTGGTGTTGTAACAGCCTTCCAGACCTCTCAGGTCTTCTGGTTCTGGTTCTGCTCTGCATCAGAACCAGAGCCAAACTTGGAGAAGCAGCATTGTAGCACTGGAAATTTGGAACAAACTTTTTGAAAACTGCAAAACAGCCGAAACACTGATCTCCATTAAATCCAGACTCTAAGCCGACATGTTTAGAGTTGCCTTTGTTCAGTAGTAACTGGGACATTGATCAATACATCTGATGTGTATTTGCTTGATGATGTTGATGACGACATTTGGCAAAATGTAATGTTTGTTGTTGGTTTCATAATTGATGATTATGTGATGTTTTAAAGCACTCTGAACTGTCTTGTTGTTAAAATGAGCTGTGCAGATAAACTTGACTTTGGGAGACAGATGGTTAGAGAGCCATGGGGAAAACAAACAAGCAAAACCAAACAGAGGGAGGAAAGATAAGGACAACAAAAACAGACTGAAGCTGTTTAGGACGGGCGGGGAGTGGGCCGGGGAGCTTCCTGCAGTCCATCGTGCCCCGGGGAGGTCAGGTCAGCGGGGAATGACAATGTGTGACTGATCCACTGTAGACAGAGGATCTGCTCAGATGTTTTCTCGTCCTATTGTGCATACAGTGTGACTATTTGTGACGCAACAAGACCACACAGTCCCTCTGGTATGTGGGATTTCCAGGTTGAAAATAGGCCCCACTGAAGGAGGGGGACAGCAGGAACAAAGAGTGGGAGCAGGAGGGGAACCAGCAGTAGCAGTTTACACAGTAGCTTATAATGACTTAGACCTTCACAGTAACTGTCTCAGTGCTGCAGCCAAGTCCTTAAATTGATAACAAACATAATTATTATGGCAGTGGGAGGAATCTTTCCATGTTGTGTCCCGTTATACGCAGTCCGGCTCTGTGTGATGTAATCTGAATTTGACTGCAGCTGTTCTGGTTCTGGCCTCAGACGTTGGTTAGAGGAAGTTCTGTAGAAGTTAAAGCTGCAGCATGCAACTCTTGTAGAAAATATTATTTTTACTTACATGTTGCTTGAAACTTTCATAAAGTCATGACAGTATTTTATGAGACAGATAATCTCTGGAAAGAGATTGAGCTCCCAGCCTTCTCCCAGTGTTAACAAGAAACAACCAATCAGAGCCAGGAGGCAAGTCTCAGCGCTGTCAATCACCCCTCTGTGTGGTGCTGCTCGTCCCCCTTTTCTCTATCCCCCCCTTAATCTCTGCCATACGGCTCATTTTGTGCACTAGTAAAAAGAGCATATACCTATGTCTTGAATTTGGAAAAAAAATCCTATTTTATTTATCACTAAAGAAGGGTTCAGTGAATGTGCAAATGAAACTGGGTTCAGAACCTCGAAAAAGGTGAAGAACCACTGATCTAAGCACTTTCCTGTAGGTAGACGGGCAGACGAATAGACAGATAGATAGAGACTTTATTCATAATGTAATGGTTAGTTGTTTCTCGTCAATTAGCAATTAGCGATTACTTAGTATGATTGGCAGCGCTATGGCCCTCCTCCTGACTCTGGATAGTTGTTTTCCACTGGGAGTGCTTCGTTTCTTCAGACAGCAAAAGTAGCTCAGGGAGGAGGAATTCAACCTTTTCACAAACTGTTATGACATAGTGATAGTTTTAACAAAAACAAAAGAAGATTGTTTTTTTTGTTTTTTTAAAAAAAAGTGACATCCTGCACCCTTGAAGCAGATGCTCAGTCAGAGCTAGTTGCTCATCCATGTTCATCTGAACATTGATATTTGTAGTAATAATCTGATAAAATGTGAAAAAAGGTCATAAACTCTCTGAGGCACTTTGGCATCCAGTGCTGTATAAATGTGAGATAATCCAGGAAACCATTCCCTGATACTTTTGCAGTTACATCATTCGCTCTTGTAAAATTTGGGCTTTTCCAATAAGATCCCAAGAGCATCTAACTTCCCAGAATGTCTCTGACTTTTGAATCTCTCTGTGCTTGTTTATTGACTGTCCCACAGAAATGTCTTGCTGGCTCATGTCTCACTTGTGAAAAAAAAAAAAAATCTCTGCAATCTGCATAATGTTCTACCAAATGCACAAAATGAGTGTTTAAAAGTGCTGCTTTTAGTCTGTTGTAATGCATTAAAATATTTTGACAAGGGCTGACAACCTCAACACGTTAATGGATGCAATTCATCTGAAAATTTCAACAAATTAGTGTTACATAATGCAGATGGGAGTGATGAATGGCAGCAGTAGGTGAATGTTTCTGTGACAGTGGACAGCAATGAAAGTTGAACATTTTTCACTTCCTTCTGTTGCGTTGCTAACTCGTGTGCTTTCATCTACAAGCTTGAAGTTTCATATGCATGAATTGGGCCGGTCGCTGGATGAGGACATCACACACATTCTATAGGAAATGAATGAAGATGGACATTTCTAAATGAATGTTCATGACTTCCTTTAAACCTTCTGAATACAAAAACCCTGGACAACTGAGAACATTCAGTCAAGTTTGATCAATTAAACATTTTTAGAAACAGTGCATGCTGTGGCAGTTTTTGATATGGACAGAGGGACACGCAAAAGCGAAAACATAAAATATATCTTATCCGTCCCTTGTTTCCTAAACAGATTTGTTTCAACCTGTATGCATGCAGGGGAGGAAGTTTTCTTTGAGTACTGGGAGACCAAATGACCTGCTTTCTGCTACTAAATAAATAAATAAAGGTAATAACTTGCATTTTAATTGGCTGATATGCAGTAGAAGGGGGCGTGCCCAGCGCTCCATTCCTGTAAGATTCACATGTGTGATCATATCTAGTCATACTCCAAGGTTGCAAAAAGTTAGTGATTGATTGCAGCATCAGAGTGAGATCCATCTGTTACTACAACTGAGCCTCGCGGTGAAACAGTGAACTTCTCCATATGAGACTTCATGGTATGTAAACAAGAGTTATCTGACTACACGGGGGAAAGATCTTTCCACTGCGCTCTGAAAACAAACGCATGTGTTCAGTCCAGCCGTCCAGCCGTCCAGCCGTCCGGTCACCAGAGCAACGTCGGACTGAATCACCTCGGGAGTCACCTGAGGCTCTCCAACCATCCACACATCAGTGTGCCAGAAGGAAGCGGCCCCAAGTTGAACTTTTAAATGTTTTAATTCAAATAAAAACATGATGGGGCGATGGTCAGCGCGTGGCTGTCAGACACACAGACAGACAGACAGACAGAGAGCTTGTGTGAAGTTTAAAGTGATTTTTACTTACCAGCTGTCCCAGGTCTGAGCAGCGGCAAAAAGAAAACAGCCCATAATACTAATGATGATGGTAATGAAACTCCCCGTGACGATGAGCTGCGCTGCGGTCCGCGCATGTTACTGAGACTGAAACCCTTCATTCACGCTGCGGGAACGATTCCTGAGCGTCCGACCTGCTCTGCTCTCTGCTCTGCTCAGCAGCTGGAGAGTTACTGCAGAACTATTTACACACACACACGCACACACACACGCACACACACGCACACACGCACATGCATGCTGCTCTGACAGGAAACCAGAGGAAAGAGCTCTCTCTCTCTCTGCCTCTCTCTCTCTCTCTTTCACTTGCTCTCCTTCTAGGACTGTTTCTTTTCTACCTAAATACTGGAAATCGGAACAGTAAACAACAGAAACAGAAAGTTACCAAGCAGTTCTGAATTCCACACAGAGCTGGAGTCTAGAAAAGGAGAGATGAATATCATTTCATTGCATGACTCAAAGATTTCACAGAAGCAAAAAAAAAAAAAAAAAAAACAAACAAATAAAGAAAACAGCTAATATAATTCAGGTGTGCTACTGAACAATCTGACCTCTGAAAATAAAATCTTAAACACAAAGCAGATGCTGAGCAGTGAAGGTGCAGACAGAGATGCTGCTGCCTCCTGAACGTAGATCAGTTTTGGTCTTTAGATTTTTCAGAGCCTAGAGAAATGTTTGCAGTCATGCAGACTGCGCTGGAATTTGTGTTCACATCCACAATTATTCTTCCTGAATCTTCAGTGGGTTTATTGGAACGTCCCATTGTTCTGAGTTAAGGCCAACCTCATGAATACTTTAAAACAAAATCAGTTTCATGCTTGCAAGGTAAAACTACCAGCTTACTCAATCAGTATCACAAGGTAAATTTTAGAATAAATAAATAAAATAAATATCATCACAAGCAAAACGACAATGTGTCCAAATTTTTACATTTTCTCCAATTTTTGCATTGGAGGTGAAGCTATGCAGGAACACATTTTGAACAAAATTATGAATTATCCCATCCAATGACCGTAGACAGACACCCATCACTTGAGTCACCAATCACATCCAGGAAAATCAGTACAAAATTCAAAACTACAATCTTCGGTAGGATATCGACGGTCACGCATCGACCAGACGAGGCTGACTGAGAAAAACTAATGGCAGAAGTTACAATTTCACTTCATAGTTTCTCAAAAACAAAATTTCGACTGACTTCATCTGTAAAACTCTGGAGGCTTATCACATTGTTACTTAAAGATGAAGATTTTGCCAGGTTCATTGAGAGAGAGTGGACATATTTTTTAAAAAATAAATGATTAGCCTAGTATATCTTCCCATTTGTCATATAAGAAAATTGACAATCACTTGCTTTTTGTCTTTGACTTTACAGAAATCCTTCATGCCGAGCATGCATGTAGTGACAGTGGAGAGAAAAGAGTCCCCTTTAACAGGAAGAACCTTCCAGTAGAACCAGAACCTGGTTCAGTACTGTGGATTTGAGAAGACAGGACAGAGATACACTTCACCCACCACCAGTGGTGGCGCTGGTACATGGCAGCCTCTCTTCTGTGGCTACTATCCAGTCGTTTGCCACTATTGGTGTGTGAGTGTGTGCTTGAATGTGTGAATAACTATAGTGTGAAGAGCTTTGGGGTCTTCTTGATAAGTCACGAACCAGCAGCTTATGAATTGTGTTGCTCAAGGTGACAGGATGCTTGAGGTAGCTCTACCGCTCCTTTCACTTTGATTTATGCTTTTTTGAAAAACTTTAAATCCTCCTGAAACATTGCCTGCTTGGTTAGACAATTGACTTGCCTCCCAGGAGTGCCTGCAGCTGTTCAGCAGTACACACTGTGCATACCTTGAGATTTTCCTTTGAGTAAATTGAGTTATTTGACTTTTTTATTATTTCTCCCTTTACCATTAAAAAAATTGTGGAAAAAAATAAAAGTGGTCTCTTGTGTCAAAACATTCTGCACATAGCCCACATCTGTGGGTCTGTGGGAGTGGGGACATTTTCGCCCTTAACCTAAATGTAATTGGTCAGTTTATTTTTGTGTGTTTGGAGGCTTGCTGCTTTTTCTGTAAACTAAATGTGACTATGCTGTGAAACTAGAACCATCTTGCCTTAGCATTGTGTCAGTTACTGTATTCCCTCTGTTTTTGGATTCTGTGCCGCTGGGCGGATTTTGCTAATGCATCTTTGCTTCTGGACCATTGTTATAATGCATAAGAATAGCAACAAGGTGTGCCTGTAAAACCGACGACAGAGCCACAAATCCCGGATAAGTTGAAAAAGAGGCGCTGTGGCTAGTTCACATAATCTCTTCCACTGACCATAAGTTCAGACAATCAGCAATACAATATACATGAGTATGTGCCTAAAACTGTCTACTCGGCTAATTCTATAGGGTGTTAAGCTTTTTAAAGAGCAGAGAGTGAGGTGTAAGTTCCCACAATTGTGTCGTGTAATTGAATGGAATAGCATTTTCTTTAACTTCATTTTATAGTTTTATTATTTTTAAAAATTAAGAAATAGTCTAAATACAGTTTGCTTTTACTAGTTGCAAAGTGTGAGAAGAATTATGGCTGGATGAAAGAAAGACTTAGTGTTAATCAGAACACTGTGTCTCCACATGGGACACACTGCACTTCCATCCAAAACACAATGCACACTTCTTAGGGAGTCTCCTACAAACCACAGGTGGAGAGACTGAGTCACTTCAGATGGTTTTAACAAAGATGTGAACTATCATCTTTGCAGTCAAGCTATTGAGCTATTAGTAAGCTTTTATTCATATAACGTTTTAAGACAGTCCACCAGTTTTATTTTGGCCTCTACTTAAATTCCAGCATCAGTTTTTGCTGGTACAGGATATGATGTCTTCTCCTCCATTGGTGATTTTCACCATGTCTTACTCTGTAGTAGGGAGTATTCTCTACTACACTTCCAATGTGTCAACCCTCAGCAAATCAGATCATAATCGTGCTTTTCTTTGCTCTAAATATAAATTCCTTGTTCAAAGGCAACCTGAGGTCAAAAGAGCACAGAGAATATTGTTTCAAAAAGCTTTCCTGTGTTGTTTTGAAGATACAGACTGGGATGCAGTGTGCCTGCTGCATGAAAAAAAATACCATGCCTAAATAGTTGCCATGCCTAAGTGTGTAGGTGACTAGAGAAATTTCTGTATGACATCATCCCTCACCAGAACAATAAGATGCTTCCAAAATAACATCTGATATCATCAGTGTATAGTGAAAATAGATATTCCACCCACATAGCTGCCCTAACACACCTCAACTCGTCCATCTTCCACCTCAGGAAACCTTTGCATTTCTTTGACTTCAACTAAAACAGGAGATGATGCCTGTCTGTCTGGCAGCTCAAGAGACCAAACAGGAGTGAAGTTGCAGGTTCAGGTTCAGGTGTCAGCTCCAGATTTCTGAAGGCTTAAGACTTACCCAAAGAAAAGTTACACTGTTGTGGAAAACATTCTGCCTTCTGATGGTACCAAAGAAAACACGCCTGTCATTTCTCAATGACTATAGGCCTGTTGCCTTGACGTCCCACATCATGAAGATCCTAGAGAAACTCCTGTTGTTCTGTGATCAGACAAGCACATATCACTTTGCTTATTGCTGCGAAGCTGGAGTTGACGATACCATCATACACCTGCGTCAAGAAACAAACCGACACTGGACTGTAAGAATCGTGTTGTTGTATTTCTCCGGTGTATTTAACGCTATCAACCCTAATTTACCTTAGGCAAGAAAGTCCAGAAAACATAAATAGAGGAGTCAACAGTCACCTGGATCGATGATTGCCTAATTAAGAAACCACAGTTTGAGCGACTGTGTGTCTAACCAGGAGGTCAGCAGCACAAGCTCGGCACAGGTCACCAGACTCGCACACTTCAGTTTCACTCTGTACACTTCAGGCTTCCAGGACAACAGAAAAACTCACGACTCTGCAGTTGTTGTGTAATCTCTTCTGCCATCATCTGCATCAGCATCAGAGCCAGAGACTTTCCCCCCCAGTCATGTAGGGACACGCTGCTTTACTATCTCACATTATTCTTCCTTGATTTATGTCCCATTTGTTGTTTCTTTGTCTGCAAGCGTAATAAAAAAAAGCATGTTTTGTCTGACTCTGGCTAACAAATCACCCGTGCTGCCTCTGTTATTTCTTCATTCCAGTGATGACGGCTTGGGTCGCTTTAGTCAGAATGGAAGACAACATATGAAATGATTGAAAGCAGCTGAACATCGAACCACCAACAATTCTCTTTTTTCTTTTTTTGCAGTCCAAGAACAACATGTCTCCTGAACTGCAATGAACTTCCATTGCAGCTCTATTACTTCACAAATAAACTGCTTAGATCCATAAATACACGAAGTACAAAGAAATGTAGAAAATGATGGATCTCACAGTCCTTTGGTTTTAGCAGCAGGAACTACGAGGGAGGTAGATGGGTTATAATCAGCACAGGAAGGAGAACAAAAAACTGATTGTTTAAGAGATTATCCAGTGTCTGTACCTCCAGGATGTGATCTATGGAGGTGCAGTCGAGCACAGCTGTAAGCTGAGAGCATGACGGAGCATTGTATTGCCACGGAAACTAACTTTCCTGTTGGCTTGTGGTCATGGGACTGAAGTGGACCAATCTGGACGGAGCAATTAAAACGGTACAAATGAGAAAAATCCAGTCAGGAATGTGGTAACGTCCTAACAGAACATAAAAAAAAAAAACATTGTTGAGTTGGAAAGAGCAACATTTCCATGTTATTGGGCAGAGATGACGAAGGTTGGGCTTGTAAATCTCTCCTATATTCTTCCACCAAATAACACAACACTACTTTTACCTAGATGGGTTTAATAATGTTATTCTATTGAAACTTTAACATAAAATATTGAATTATTAATGCTGCAAATGTCTAAATGTTTCTTTTCTTGTCAAAAGGAAGAACCTGAAACATAGCGCTGACTGGACCACTCATCACACACATATTTCACATCTTTCCCGATTTCTCTCTGTTCCTGCTGACAGTAATGAAGTGGAAAAGATGTTGGTGCAAGTCTGCAAATAGGTTTCCAAGTTTAGAATAACATGTTTCAGAAATCACAGACACTTCAGACTTTCTTGAGCTTTTTTAGATGTCACAGCTTTTTTATGCACTTGGGAAAAAACATTGGAGACCTAACTTAAGGTATTCACACCTTGAGTTACATCTAATTAACAAACATAACTCCAGACAAGGAAAATACGTATAAATAGCAGATATGGTAAACAGTTGAAAATGCTCTCACTTTTCAGAGGGATTTAGAGTTTGCATTACTTGGGTAAACTTTCTGTTGGTTTGTTTATGTCTCACAACACAGTAATTACTTTGACAGTCAGTTCCTTCCCTTTCTCTCCACTTGACTGTCAGTACACCCACATTCGTTCCGGTTAAAGATGAAGTCTTGTTCCCTGCAGTTTTTTACATATGACATGCCGATGCAAAAATATATACATGTGAGTTCATTCTATATTGAAGAGGAAGCCATCAATGCTCCATCATTTGCTAATGAGGACGAAAACCCTTTAGATGTGAATCTCACTGGCTCTGACCCTTTAACTAGGCAGCAACAGCTGCGTGGATAACGACAGGATGAAGTTTTATTTCTGTGTGTGAGGATTTGTGTAAGTGAGTGTCAGCTCCAGGAAGCCAGCACACTTCAGTGTGGAATGTTGACAACAGTTGTGGACACAACTGAAAGGTTTTAAGTTGAAACTTCACCAGTTACTGGTGACACATACGTTTTTGAAAACCCTGCAGCCCCGACCCATGGTTGTCACTTTACTCCTATGTGATTCTAAAATTGCATAAGTGTTTTTACAAAAAGAGGCAAAATCTATGTTTTAACACTCTTCAAAGTATTCTAATCTTTTGAATTCCTGTTTTTGTGGGTTTTATGAGCAGTAAGACCAAAATATGTAAAAATTAACAAATACTTGAAATTATTTAAACTGAGGATTTGCTTTTTCTATTTCAGTTTAGTTCCTGTGTTCTCTCATCTGCCCCTTGATTGTTCCTAGCTGTCACTTTTTTCCCCTGATTACCTCTTGTGTATTTAATCCCACCTAATGCCCCCTGACCACCAGTGTCTGCATTTACCTTGTCTCATCGCTCGCATGTGCTGCCTGGATTTTCTGTACGCTTCCTCATTAAAAACATCAATCATTCTACAAACCCGGCTCCACCACGTCTACTTCACCACCTCTAACCGTAAATCTTCACATAAACTGTGGCTTCTGAATCTATAACCTGGTGGAATCGGCGGCGGTGCCTTGGTGAAGCTCAGACCCTGTGAGGGAACATGAGACTTATTGCAAGGGAAACTCAAAACCACCCAGGACCATGACATTTGTACCAATAAGACTCTGCAGACTTTAGCAAGTTGAAGGTGCTTCAGGAAGCCTATAAAACTGCGGATGGACTCTTATATTGTGGTCAATCAGCAATGTACTGCTTAGCATCAAAATCTGAGCCTGAGTTGTTTCTGATCTCTGGCTCCACAGGCGCTGGGAAAATGGCAAAGACATACAAAGCCACAATAATAAGTCATTGCAGATGGTCTCGTAAATAAGTGAATATTTAAAGGCCCACATTCCTGACATTTGGTGACAATCATGTCCAGAGACTGCTGCATTTCTGGATTGAGAAGGAATGGCACTTTTCTTTTACATGATCCAAGTACTCATATGATCACAAAAAGAGAACTTATGGATGAGGCATGTAGGGTAAAAATGAAAGTCGTCATTCACAACGTGTGTCTCAGAAAGCCAATCTTATCTCACAAGTTCCATAGGAAATGAATGGAGAGTGATGGACGTTGCCTCCTGTGTGTCCTTCTCTTCACGTGGCTAATGTAACAGCATGTGGCTTTATGCAGAAATCTTGACTAAGCAACATTTCAAATAGAGAGATCATGATGTTAATGATAATCTTGTTAAAGCTACTGTACTTCCAGTTGTTTATCAGCAGCAGTCCATTTCCCTCTGGGCTAACTGGACAAAGATCCTGGGACATTTGTATGTTTGGCAGCTCAAGGATCTGGTTGCGCCTTACTGTTCACAAAGGCTTCTTATTATTTTCAGCTGACTCTGCAGAATTTACTTTACTGCTTCAAGTTTTGCCTCTGTGTCCATTGTTCGCTACTCTGTTTTCATTCCAGAAAGGAATCATTCTCCATAAGATTATAAAGGTCATTCGCTTCACATCGGATTGGGTGGAAACCCCTTCATTATACCCTCACTCAGCACTTCCTAATCCCTGGGAAACAACCTCCCCCCCCTCACTGAATTCTTCCCCCACCAAACAAAATCCTCCACCCAACAGTATCGAGGAAGGAGCAAGATTTCTAAGAGCATTTTCTGACAAGTATAAGATTCTACTGACAAGGAAAAGTTGCCTGTTTCTGTTGTTTCTGATACTTCTTCTCATAAAATATTTCAGTTGGACAGATTAATCCTGCAGGAGGCTTAAATTATGAAGATTGAATCCCTTTACCGTTCCTTTCCATTCCATATAGATTCCGTTATGGATGCTTTGTTTGGATTTCTTTCAATGTGTGGATTACTATGGAAGTATAAAGTCATATTCAATAAGTTAGAATCTGAATTCTAACTTATTGAACTCCTGCTGGCAACATTTTTATGGAGTAAAAGGCGAAAGAGCGAGGCTAATGCTGCAAAGATAATGTTGCGTTCTGACTTGAGTTCTGGTTGGAAACATTTCTGTGAGGCTTCAGGTGAGCAAATGAGGACAAAACCTTAAATGATCTTCTCCTTCACAAACTTAAGGCTTCACTTGGAATAATAGAGTATCACTGAGAGAGTCCCGTTTGATTCTAACTGTGTGGCTGGGCGGCAGTTTGGAGGCAGACAGCAGAGCAAACACCTGCCGATAGGAGACCATGAGAACTGCGGAAGGATCAAAGGTCAAGCATGTGACCTTTAAACTTCCTATCCTGTTACCTTAGAAACTAAACAGGACTGGAGCTAACACTTGCTCAAAGCACTTAAATAGTATAGAAGCTTTTGGTGCCACTCCATGTTAAACACAAACTTCCTTCACTCAGATGTGGCTTATGCTTGATTCAAATTCACTCTCTTTGTCCATGGAAGGGAATCCATTCTCTGTGAAATATGAAATGAAATGACATCAGACTTACGTAGCACAGATGCTTTACAATAAAATCAGTCATTCCCGATCACACACACATTCACACACTGTGTGGTGAAAGAATTGAGAGATGTCCTGAAACAAAAAGTGGTTCTGATTTGACTCTGAGGCTAAATTTAGATCCAACCATTCGGCCCACATTCAGGAGTCTGGAAAACTCTTAAAGGGTTCCAGTGGTGAACGTTTTAAAGTCTACGAGACAACTATGAGAAGTACAAAAAAAACAAGCCGAGCATGTGATTAAGAGGCATTTTTCTACGGAGCTCAACAGACTTTAATGCAGTTTGTTCACATTATGGAAACTTTATTACGTTTTAATGTAAGAAGATGAAAAGAGCTAATGCACTCTGACTAGTTAAAGAGAAAATTGAAGTGTGTGAGCAGTCTCTGTGATAACCATCCACAGTAATCCTGGGATCATCTCAGCTTCCTTCTTGTTTTTTGATGGGATCTTTCTGGGATTAAACCTGGATAAAAATTCCTCAAAAACAGGAAAGGATGTGTGTTTGTTGGAATGTTTTTGGGCTTTGTAGAGGCCTCCCCTCCTCTGTGCCCAAAAGACAAAAACACTATGGCTCATCTTCTGTAAATCTGTTGAAAAGCAACATATCTACACTTTTCAGCACTTTAGATAATGTTCTAAACACTTTTTTAACACTGACTGTCTCCACAACATCTTTCAACTTTCAGAGCCTTCAAATGTATTCTTAAACATGATAGGATTAAATAGGTTTATTTGACTGGGGCTTTGCACAATAATAACATTGCTGTAAAGCCACCAGAGTTAACCATTTTTTCATCTGCAGAAAATAAACAACCACAAGATTAAACATAAGAGATACAGACAAATAACAATCATTAGAGGATTAAATCTATCCAGTTCAACCTGCTTTTGTGTGAAACTGTCGTTACTCCCGAAGGTGGTTGCACCATATCAGTAACTGGCAATGAGCCTTTTCCATCGCTGGGAAAGACACTTTGGTAAGCTCTTGCTGTCCAGAATTGTACAGCTTAATGGTCGCTAAAAATGAAAGGATTTCTCAAACATGCAGCAAAGAATCAAAGCAAGACTTTGATCAAAAACCAGGTGTGTTTTTGATGAGGGAATAACATCATAGCCTGATGTAAAACTCAAAAACTTGATTTTACATAAGACTGTCCCTTTAATTCAGCCACATTGAAGGATTTTCCAGCATGTTTTTTTTTTTTTGTTCTGACAGCACAGATGAGGAGGGGAACATGATTATGCAAACATGGAAAAACTTCTTTGAACGTCTCAGCTTTGTGTTCCTCTGTATTCTATAACCTCCCCTCCCCCCGACACACACACCCACACACACACGCGCACACACGCGCACACACACACACACACACACACACACACCCACACACACACACACACACACACACACACACACACACACACACTGTGATATTATTTCCTAATGATAAATAGTAGCTTCTGTTAGGCCCAACTTATCTGTGCAACAGATGCAGGGGGGCAGGGGCATGCGGGGTATGGGAACAAATGACAGCTGATAAGAGTGGGCGGAGGAGTGTGTGGAGTTTATGTGCATGAGGTTCTCATTTTTTATGGACTGGTGTGTGTTTGTGTGTGTATGTAGAGGACAAGTGCTTATTCCTGCAGGAACTATCCATCCCCCCCAATAGTGGAATGTGTTTACTTCACACACACCAACAAAACGTCTAGGCATATTTTCACACTCATACACATATGCATGTACACACACATCTAGTTTAGATAGATAGATAGATAGATAGATAGATAGATAGATAGATAGATAGATAGATAGATAGATAGATAGATAGATAGATAGATAGATAGATAGATAGATAATTTATGCATAACATTGTAAAGTTACTCAGTTTGAAATGTAAACATTTGTCATGCCATCATTGTTCTGACATGAAAAAAATATTGGCTCTTGTGACTGTAATGTATTTTTTTAGTTCTTTCTGGGATTCACTTAGTGAACTGATAAATAGATGTTTAACTTTCAAGACTCCTATTGCCTGCCATCTTTAATTTGTCAGGGCTAAATGAGGGGAAAACAGAATCTTTCTGAAGCAAACACCTTTATTGACTCTTACCCAAAGTCATTTCTTGATACAGTATCTACATTTTACAACCTCATATGAAGTTAAACTGCATTCTAAAATACAATCCAAGTAGCTCTTCTGCCCAACTCAATGTTAAAGCTTTGCCTCATCTTCAGTTAGCCATACCGGTGGTTTGGGTTTGGGGCTTAATGGAGATCAAACAGTCAGTTTAACCAGAAAAGACAAAGCAAAGCTCTGAACATAACCATCAACTGACAGTAATCAGATCTCAAAGCATTCCAACAGAGAACGGCTGACTGGATTTAGAACATTCTCTTATTGCTGGCTGCAGAGTGAGTGAGTGTGTCGTGTTTGAAAGGTTTGGAAGGCAATATTGTTTATAGTTTTTGTCAACAGAGTGTTTCAGGCATCAGGTGTCTGAGAGCAGGCAGGTGTTTATGGCTGTATCTGTTGCCTGCATGCTTGCACCACACATAACCATGTCTAACGTCCAGCTGCTCGTTTACTGCTGAACTGACTTGATTTGACTTGGCTGCTAAAATGCCAGACTGGTGTGGTGATAATAAGGGACGCAAGATCCATTTTTGTTTTTTCACTTTTGATACAGATATATCTGAAGTTTAGTGTCGACTGCTATTGATCCAGTACAGAAAAACAGCTGAATTGACTTGAAGCGTTTCTTTTTAAACACAGATATCGGTGTATTCTATGATACATGGAATAACAGCACAATTAACAGTAAAAATTGGTTTAAATGCTGGAGTTCCTCCATTGGTGAAGGTATCCCACAATGCATTGCATAGCTATCACCGCTAGGGAAACATTTTGGGATTTTATATATGCAGAGATTAGATTTAAGTTTTGGAAATAGTGCTAAAGACTTGTTAACAGTAGATTGTTTATGATACAAAGACTTAGTAAAAGAAACAATTAAGGAATGAATTAAGTGTCGACACTTTGAGCAGTAATATAATATTTTTCTTGTTGTTTCTACACCTTCTTACAGCGCCGACCTAATTTGAAATGTAAAGTTTATCTTTCCATTATGTTTATGGTTTTTTTATTTTGTATAGATGTCTCATTTCTGTATAAAAACTAAGCTGGCCCCCCGGGTCAGAGTCTGGACTTATGAACATATCTGGAGGAAGAGAATGGAAATAAAGAAGAAAGAGGAAACCAGTGAGGGAGACCTCGATCCAAAAACACTTTCCAATCATGGCAAAAATACATCTCTGGAGCAGTGAGCCCAGTTTCCAGCTTTAATTACATTTTAAAACGCACAAGAGAGAACAGAAAGGATTCCACACCGTGCAGAGAAATGGGCTGTTTCTTCTTCTTCATGGCAGAAAGACGACAACATGTTTTTACAGAATGGAAAAGGCAACAAATATGGGAAGGTTGAAGCAGCGTCAAGGTCATGCCAAAGTTTTTTTTTTTTTTTTTTTTAAAGAAAATGACTTCAGCCTAAAATGAATCTGATCTGTGCAGCAACATCTGTTAGCCAGAGAACAACTGAACACTGAGACCATTGTTGCTGCACAGCTGGAGGGGAGGCAGCGAGCATCCACACTACTTCAAACAGCCCAGATTAAAGAGACCTAATGTATGTTTTTGAACGTTCAATGAAAGACGGTTTGCATAATGGGACAGCAGCACATCACATTATCAGACATAAACAGCACAGGCGTCTGCTTCCCATAATATTTTTGCAGAATTAAACCGTCGTAACCGAAACTAATTATTCCCTTTATTTCTAAAAATACTGACAAGACATTAGGGATAGAATTTCAAATAGATTTCTGCAGATTGACAGTTATTATTTAAGCGCAGTAAAACAATTTTTGTTTAATCATTGTTTTAATAGTATTTTCCTTTTTACTTTATTTTCAAACAATATATCTGTTTATTCACATATTGAATGACCTGAGCGTGAAAGTTCAACACTCAATACACAGATGTTGAGAGAGCTGAAATAACACTGGGTTACAAAAAAATATTTTTTGGAAATTGTCTGTTTTTTCAACTGAATTAGGAATCCAAAAATGACATCCATTTTTCTCAAACAGGTCAAGATTTTATTCTGATTTGATTTGGAGAAATCCGATCTTCTGACTAAATTGATGACATTTTTGTGACATTATCAGTTCATCTCCGTCAGTATTTCTCAACCAAAAAAGGTTTTAGGAGGAAAAAAAATGTTTTCAAACAGAGTATATTGATTCAATGTTACAAACTTGGATTTCTATAAATCGAATAACAAACACTGATAAGGATGAGTACGTGCGAATTGAACATTAAGTCTTCATATCTGTGTTATGATGGAATCTCTCCCCCTCACTCATGGATTCAGCACATCGAAATTACTCTGAAACAGTTCAAAAAACTGCAGACAGTTTTTTAGCTGCTGATCAGTGTAATTATTCCCTGAATTCATCAGAAAACAGGTCAGAAGGCTGTCAGTTGGAGCCTCTCCAAGCATTAGTACTATGAGGTGAGTGATGCTTCATTTAGTGCAAACAGAGTATTTGCATTATTTCTGCTTGCCTGTGTATCTGTTGATGGAGCCTGCTGCTGTTTCCGACCTCACTGCTGCGGTTGAAGAAGGAGGAACCACGTCCATAGATGTGCTAATTAGTCTCTTGACGGGACAAGCAAAACCACAAACCACCACAAAGCGGAGCAGTCCTGCCCTTTGTCTTCCTTTGCAGGGATATCTGTTGGTTCTGCATAGTGACCCAAAACAAGAACACCAACATCCATGTTATGACCTAATATGACTCATGTATTAAAAATATGTACAAATCTGTGTTTAAGTTTGTGTGTGTGTGTGTGTGTGTGTGTGTGTGTGTGGGTGTGTGTGTGTGTGTGTGTGTGTGTGTGTGTGTGTGTGTGCGTCTCCTCATCTTGTCTCATTGCAGGGTGTCTTTGATTAGTTTGATATGAAATACTGATATTGTTTAGTTATTCATAGCCAAACCAAGCCGACTGCTGCACATCATTTATTAAACAAACAAAAATTATTTTGTGAAAGCTGTTCTTCGTTTTTGTGAACCTAATTTTGTTTGTCTTCTTCTTTGGTAGCTTAAAATGTCTTTAAGAAACAAAGGCAGACGTTTCCTCAAAGCAATCAGATCTCTCTTCTTCTAACAGATAATGCGAGGGAACTCATCAGGTTTGTATTTGCCGTCCAAAGCCCCGTTTGTACTCTCTGACGACTGGGATTTTTTACTATGGTGAGTCTTCAGAGCCATGCTGTGTTGAGTTTCAATAGAGTTTCATAAAACCGGCCTGGGGCAGCTGTGGATCTTTCCACATGATATTCATGAATCACTGTAGGAACATGCAGAAAATGTAATATGTAAAAGACCAGCAAGACCCTGGTCTCTATCAGAGAATGTGTACAGTGTCTATAGCAAGTATTCACCTCTTTGAATGTTTAACTCTGTTTCCTGTTTTTACAAATCAGTTAAGATCAACAAAATGTGGCTTTTCTGACAAAAGATGACACAAAACTCCTCTGAAGTCAAAGTGAAACTGATTTCTATAAAATAAATACAGTTTAAGAAACCCTAACCCTCGTCTGGCAACGAGTGGAATGGAGATCAGATGAGTGCAGTGTGTCTCCAGTGACTACAGTTAAAATGGTGAAATACCAACAGTTACTGACCGTAATATCCAAAACATTTTATTACCGTAGAAAATACATGGAAATACTGTAAGTCGAAACTGTGAAATGTTCATATATGCAAGTTAAAACTGTGAAGAACACATTAGCCTTTGTTTCAATACTTTGGTAATACCTGAAAGTATAAAGCTAATATCTAATATTTTCCTTTGTCTCTTGACTGCCACCCCCAAAATACTTACATTAAAGTCACTAACCCTTATAAAATGGGGACAAATCACACTTCCTTGTGTGTGTACTGTAAATTTTATGATAAAATTCTGGTAACAACACCTACTGATAATTTACCATAAAGTTTTTATTTATTAATTTATTTATTTTCACAGTAAAATATCAATATATCATACAGTCCTGCCGTGTTTTTCACTTACGTAGACTAATCTTTTTGGTATATGTGTTGTTCATATCGCAAGTTGCGTAGAAAAGTTTGCAGTTCTGAAGTGCTGCAGACACGGTTGCCTAGATATTATGCCTCAGTCAGTATAAAGGTATTTACTACGGTAAAACCACAGTTTCATTTTTTTTTGACCATATTTTAGGAAATACGTTATTTTTTTGTATATTGGGAAATACACTACAATACTGGCAGCTGCGGTTGCCAGATATTTACCGTATTTTAGCAAATACAGTGTAATACTGGCAGTTTTGGTTGCCAGAATTTTACTATATGAAGACGGTAAAGTTCTGGCAACCACAGCTGCCAGTATTTTACCGTTTCTCTTTTACAGTATTGCAGAATAAAATCATTCCAAAGTAATGCAGCACATATTGACTGTGCATTCATCAGCGTTTAGTCAGTTTTTAACAGCTGCCCCCAAAGTCCCTGTCTTTGTGCATCACACACACAGTTTCTTGTTTGGCACATCTTTTATTCAGCTGAAATGTCACAGAGTGTGAGCAGTGGGCGTGGAGTGGCTGCGGAGGTCAGGCTTAGGGTGCAGAGGTCAGCTCAGTCTGATGAAGTGGCTGATTGTGCAGTGGGATTTTAACACTGAATATCAGTAACAACAGGATTTTTAGATGAGCTCCATCTTCAGAGCTTTTTTCTGTTCCTCACACGGAAACTTTTATCACATTTTTTTGTCAGTGCAACCAGAGTTGTTGGTTTACCAGTAAAGCTGGAATTCTAAAAAAAAAAAACAAATCGCAGCGGACAGGTCAACTGTCCTGGGGTTATCTCTTTTCAGCTCTAAATGATTCTTTGGTGTTTTGTCCAAATTTCATGTATTTGATAAATCAAATGTTTACCAAAAGAAAAGTGAGAGAAGCAACTCTTTGTACTATTAGGATTGCTGTATGACAGGCCATTGATGATAGAAAGAACAAGGAGTAAATTTCCTTCAAAAATCTCAGAAATTTTATAGAAAAAAAAACAACAACAAGGAAATTTCTGAGTTTGAAAAATTGACATTTTGCCAGAAAAGAAGTCAGAAATTTTCTAGAAGAAATTCTTTTGTTCCGATCTACAAAATGTCCTAATACGACATGGAATTGATGTCAGCAGATTGAACTCAATCTTTCATATTACTGGCTTCAGTCTACTTTCAAAATGAACAACTGTCACCATCTGCAGGCGCTGAGTCTTCAATACAGGCAGGCAACATGCAAAACAAAATAAAACCGTATGGGTTTAAAAAAAAGCTTTTACACTCATATAAAAAAGTGAATATAAATTTGAATGAAACTGGTTTATCAGAATAAAGGTACCTTTTAAAAATGATAACCTTTATTCAGGTATCACACATATATTCATATTTTTCATGATGTAAACATTTCTGTAGTAGAATAGTTTTTTGTATTGGTCTGCCGTAATACTTTCATTTTAACTGGCATGTAAGTGAAACATTATCATAATTAATATAA
Source organism: Poeciliopsis turneri (assembly GCA_922788865.1). NCBI lineage: Eukaryota > Metazoa > Chordata > Actinopteri > Cyprinodontiformes > Poeciliidae > Poeciliopsis > Poeciliopsis turneri. The sequence goes on along the minus strand of CAKLNU010001061.1, from coordinate 1,226,091 downwards.
ATAAAGGCTGTAAGACATCCATCTGTGTTGAAGTAATAATTAGAAATATTTGTTGTGTTCAGATAAAGTTCCTGAAATATATAGACTTTTTATTAATATTCTGACCTTTTGAAAAGTCTATATGCTTCAGTAACAGAAAAGCATACTAGTATAATTTATTACCATGGTGTTATAGACAGCAGTATAGCTAATAACTGATAGTCACTGTCCAAAGCAAAGCAAAACTAAACACTGAACCTTCACTGCAAATACAAAGTTATTTTCACCTGCAGATCCTCACTTTTACCACAGAAAACAGACCTGCCTGGAAGTGTTCATGTCTGATTCCACTCTGTAGCAGCCCCAACTTCACCATGACAACGAAGCAACTCATCAACTTTCTCTTTCTTAATTTCCCAAATGAATCATGAAACCATTAAAAGACAAATGAATGCAATAAAAGTCATTTGTTATATATTAAAACCCAGCTGATTATCAGTTAATTACAACATGTAATGGCTGAGGTTCTTGATGCTTGTTTTGTTGGTATCTTTTTGATATTTTTTAAGGCTTTATAGAGGATAAATGTATTTATTGTTTTTAAACATGTCCGTAAACGAGATTAATTAAGGTTACTGTCTAAAAAGAAAACACATAACTTTAGGCTGCCATCTACTGGCCTTACTGATGTATTTCTATTTATCAATATCGCTGAAAATATGCAGACATTAATTTCTCCCCACTTTTCTCTATCACCAACAAACCTGTAGGTGGCAGTATGTTAGACCTCATTTTTAAAAAAGGAGATATTGTGGAAGTCTGTGGTTGGTAATTAAATGACTCTGCCTTTCATTGTTCATTAGAACTCTAAATGTTTAACTTTTTAGCTCAAAAAGGATTCAAATCCCTCCGGTTTGTCTATTTAATCAGAGGTTATCAGTGATCCTCCAATCAGATTTCAAGCCACATAAGGCCATTTTATAGCATTATCGAGTAACTATATTACCTTCAGTTGTTATAAGATAATTAAATATAACTTAAAAGGAAGTTGACTTTGAAACATAACTCCTTGAAATTGGGTCTCTGTTTCTTTAAGAAACTCCTGCTTTTAAAGAACAGAGGATATCATCACAACATGGCTCCTCTATTTTGCTATTTTTGCACAGAGAAGTAGCAGCTCCAATAAAGAGCTCATCAGATGCACAGTTCCACCTCCTGGCTGACCAATGATGACCAATCACAAAATCCTCATATTTGGCTCCTATTCTGCTCTTTTAACATTGCCAAAAGCAGAACTGTGATTTCAAATCTTATATATTTGCTGCAACACTTAAAAAATGTCTGTTGATGCATTTGGCGTCACTTATTTTGAAGTGTCAGGAATGTTGTGGAAGGTTTTAACTGGAGTAAGAAACATAAGGTTTTTTCTTATTTTCTTCCTTTTTTTGGAACCAGAACCACGCAGCTGAACTTTAACTTAAGGAACATTTAGAAAGTTTAGCAACTTTGCAAACTAATAACTACGGAGACAGAAGCAGAGGAGATGATGTTCTGTTATTTTTCATTGCTGTCAGTAATCGTCACCGTCAGAAGCAGAAAGCCTCTGACTGATGGGAGCTGGTTAAGTTTGTATCTTCTGCTCACCTGCTGGCTGCAGCGCTGCTGCTGTGGACTGGGAGAAGCTTCAACAGGCAGAGAGAGGGGCAGAGTGTGATCAGATTTCACTCCAAGCTGCGCTCCTCCTCACACACACTCTGCCTTTTACTCTCAAATCTGACTCCGAAGACGCTTTTCAGCGCGATGATCCCCAGGGAGCAGAGAGCCACGGCTCCTGTCTGCAACCTGTGGCTGCATGACGCTCTCTGCAAGAGCCTCTAGCAGACTCAGAGGATCAGCGGCCAGCCGCTTCACGAGATCCGAGGATACCCTTCAGCTCCTGGGATGGGTCTGGGATAAGTCACCTCTCCTGTGGAAAGGAACAGCAAACATGGTAAGACTCTTCATTCAGAGTCAGCCTCTGTCAGAACTTTTTCTATTGATTTAATGATTTGGGTTTAGGTTCAGAACAAAGTTACTCCTTCTCTGTCTCATCTATTCATACTCTGTCATGACTTGGGAATTCTTAATTAGGAATTTCACAAGTCACATTTCAGACTGTAAAAATCAAAAATGCTCAAAGTGAGCATTTTGATTTACAAATCTATCATTTTAAAAGTTACAATAACAATGTGTGATGTAATCTCCTTCCTTATCTAATTGCCTCAGTCATTTTATTTTGCCAAAAATTATTTATTTATTTATTTATTTATTTATTTATTTATTTATTTATTTATTTATTTATTTTGCCTAAATGATCTTTTGGGAAAAAGAAAGTAAAAAAGAAAGACTTAGCCCATTATTTTTTGAATGTGATGATCTAAAGTCAAAAGTATAAATTTAAGTCATCATTTATTCTTGTAAAATTTAAATTCACAATTATGTTTCCAAGCAATATTTTCTCTTCTCAAAGACATGCTGATAATGCGACGCAACTTTCGACACTGAAAGAACATGGAGTGTTTAACAGGCTCAGAGAATTTATGGCTACTGAAAACTGACCAGAGGGAATGAGAAGTGTCATTTTGTATTAAGAAATTTTCATTTCTTTGTTTCCTCTAATTCATAATGAGCTCCTTACTTTCAGGACACAAAGTATGACAGGCTGTTTTCCTATTCAGAGAATTAAATATGGAGATTACTTAGCCACAGTCATCCGCCTTCCTTCAATGAAAAAATAAAAGCGTGAAGTTGCCGGGCAACAGCATCACATCTAGAAAGGTTATTGCAAACAAATAGAGCCATGACCAGTTTGTTTTTCCTCAGAACTCTATTCAGTGACACTTTCATTCTGTAAAGTTGTTTGCAAAGAGTGAAGTTTTGAATAGAATTGGGTTTGCACACCTAAACAAAGTTTCACCCACATTTTAAGGAGTCTCTGAAGTTTCACATTTCAAATTGGTTCCATATGCTGAGCAGAGCCAGCGCTGAATGTTTCAAGTGCCACATAGAAAGCAAGAGGGGAAACTCTAAGACTGTTCCTCTCTATTTTCCCCATTTTGGTTTTGTTGTTGTGGTAACAAAACCCCCATAACCAAGTAGAAAAAAATAAATCTCTCTGACCAGAGTGGAAGACTCCACATTTTTTCATGCCTTTCTATTTTTTTGCCATTTGTTTGGATTCTTTTTTTTTTTTCCCTGTCTCCTGCCAGAGCTCTGGTTGTGTGTGCTACACACCAGGGACTGCTGGGGATCATGTTGTTAGAGCAGTGCACTGCCGTCTGTCAGTGAAAGACACAGTAAATTAGTGGGCAGCTACACTCATTTCACGTTGACACACACCTCCATAACTCCTGAAACCAACAGGTGCGGTTTGTTTGTAGCAGCGGCGTCTCCCAGATGGGACCAATTTAACCCTTGTGTTGTCTTGTGGGTCAAAATTAACCCATTACAATGTTTATTGTAGAAAAAATATCTTAAACTATCTTTTGAAATTTTGTGACTTTTCATAAATTGACCCCGTCATTAGAAAAGGCAATACTTTGTTTTTGTTTATATTTCCATGTGGGATGTAGGATACAAGGATTGTCTTAAGGGTCATTTTTGTGTGTGTAGGTGTGTGTGTGTGCGCACACACTGAAAAATGGTTTATCAGATTTTAATTTTTTGTTTGAATACAATTCTTACAAATATTTCAGTTTGCATGGGTTAAATCAAAATACTGATTGTTTTTGACAATACTATTCTGACGTATTTATAATGAATGCATTGCAGAACTCCTGGTGGTTCAGTGTGTCAATGCAGAAGGATCAGTTTTTGCCCCGTCAACAAACACTGGTTGGTTAAACGGGATTAAGAGGGCGGCAGCAGAGACAGAAATTACAGATTGCATTGTTAGAAGAAAATAAACAGTTTGATTAGTAAGAAGCTGGAAATGCAGCAGTGTTTATAGTCTGTCTTTTATAGGGTTGCGGTGAGAAACTTCAGCACTAATAGTTGTTTCCTTTATGGTGTCTGACTGTTTCTCCACCTCTTCACAGCCTGTGTCCAAGCAGTGATGTCTCATATCTCCAGAGTCAACAGAGGGTAGAACAGTGTAAATGTAGACGTGTTTGTTCATCACTCTGGAAAAAGAGCAAAACTCATAAGGCAGAAATAAATAAATAAAATAAAAGTTGGGGTGGAAAATGTTTACATTTGATAGTTATAGAAAATGGCGTTAAACCAATGGGGCTAGCTAATAATGAGTCACGAAGCTGCCTGTTGTTAGTCATTCATTTACTAATCATTGTGCTGGAATTAGCAGAGAATTAACCTGCCAGCCAAGTCACATTTTTTTCATATATTTTCAATAACCTTAGCTGTCCAAAGTGCTTCACAATAATTACAGCGAGTAATTATTGTGGCTCACCGCCAAAATAACTGGCGCCTAGCCAGTGAAGGTACCAATTATTGAATTGCTAGGCCCCATTGAATTTAACATGTTCTAACATCCATCCATCCATCCATCCATCCATCCATCCATCCATCCATCCATCCATCCATCCATCCATCCATCCATCCATCCATCCATCCATCCATCCATCCATCCATCCATCCATCCATTTTCTTGCACCATTATCCCTTTATATGGACAGGTCATCAGTCCATTGCAGGGAAACACAGACAGACAGGACACACAACAATGCATGCACACACACACACCTAAGGAGAGTTTAGACAGACCAATCAACCTAACAGTCATGTTAGGGCTGTAAATCACAGATAACAAACGAAGCTGTATGCGGCGCTTTCCCCAAAACACCACATCTGTTGTCGCTCCCAAGTAGTTTTTGTTGCTCCAACACCTGAAAAGACACCAACTTCTCCTCTGATTGGCTAATAGATGATGAGTCCAAGCACCAAGGCTGAATTATGAAAATATTTATAGTTATATATGACTGTTTACATCCATGTAAAAGTGCCATGACTTTTTAATGACTTATCGCGTGAACTGGTTTATTCATGTGTGATTTTAATTTAGTCTCTTATTGAGTGGAAACACTGCAAATGTGGAGCTGTTTTTCTACATTAGCAGAATATAGACAGAGATTTGTCAACATTTGTAATGAAAACACAGCTTCTGTCACTTACTTTCCATGCATTTCTGTTGATTTCGTCAATAGTTCTGAATATAACCACATTATGTTTGTTTGTTTTTTTATATTTGTATATCCTTTGGGGCGAATCCCACTCCAAATAGAACAGCATTGCTTTGCTACAATTCATACAAAAAATTATTTTGTTTTTGTCTCACGCAAAGGATTTGTCTTCTGAATGTGTAACTACAGAGACTTTGCAGACTGGTCCTCTGAATCTGTCTGTCAGTCGATTCATTCATCCAATAAAAATACTTAACTAAATAAAACCAGGCAAATCTGGGCAGCACTTTATTCTGACATGTGGCACTAATGTTTGAACCAGACAGCACCTCCTGCTGTTCCTCGATGCAAATGCTTTTGCTGCCACAACTGGCAAATGAGGTGATTTTTTTTTTTTCTTCTGTTGGCTGTAGAGAGAAAACAGACTAAATATAGTTTATTTCTTTTGAATGCTGCACTTACTTTGTAATGTTAGCCTTTGTTATCTTTTGACTGTTGCTTCCTTCTGTAAACATTCATTTTCATGCTGCACCTTCCTCTCAGGAGAATGGAATGTGAACTGGGAAACAGATTTGACCACGTATGCAAGCCAGTCGCAGGCAAAAGGAGAGGAGGATTCCTGTGCCAAAGAATAATTACATTCAGGTCCGTGATCTGCTGTCCGGGCCTCACATCTAAACACGGAAAAACACAATCAAAGATCACACTTTCCAGAGCTTTTTAAAACTGAAAATAATCCCATCTGTTAGTCAGACAGTAATGTGTTTGCAGTGCTGAGAGAATGTGGAGACGCGTTTCGAAGCTGCCTGGGTCGTATCAGGCATAGCTGTGGGCAAAGTAAAACATAACATTATTTTAAATTGGCATTTAATTAACCAAAACTAATTTAGAAAAAAGCAAATTGGAAAGAAAATACAGTACGGTGTTAATTGTAGTGTTATGGCTTGATTCAATGAGTCATATTTGCAGTTTTTGGATTTTGCTGCAACCTTTTTGAATGTATTCAGAATGTGTCCTTGAATACTTTCACAGTATTAGGCGTTTATGTGCCTTGTGTTTCAACAGGGAAGAAGACCTGGGAAAAAATTCTCCAAGGCACTTCGGAAAAAGTAGTGCCTTGCTGCACAATTACCTCAGTAGAAATTTAGATTATTACTCTGGAGTTCCAGTTCAGAGCAGTACCAGACCATAACTAAAGATCAGATAAAGAGTAAATAACAGAAATTCAATAATACTCGAGACATCTTCCAAAAATGCTTGTAGCTAATTATTTTAATACTTCAAACACCAAATATACCTTAATATGCATCAATGTGCACAGTGAAAACTGTCTTGGCATTACCGCTGAAGTTAACTGTCTTTCATATCTCCACTCTTTGGGGTACAGCGAAGTCAGTCTGCTCCTTCATTGGCTGATTGGAAAACGTCACCCAATAATAAGTCAAGTAGCATATCTAAGTTGAGTTTTCCTATGAATATTTTACATGTACTTGATGAAAAAATCAGCAAATGGACTGCTAATAATTTGAAGTTCCATAGAAACCCTTGAAGATTTGGGTCAAATGTTTTTGGTTTCCTTCTACGAGCTTCTCTCAGTTTTCTTAAGTTCTGGTCCATTCCTCCTGCCAAAACTGGGTCTGGTTGACTTTAACTTGAAGACTGATGTCTTCAGACCAGTGGTCTCAAACATACAGAGGACAATGACTTTGTCTTACTAGCTTCAGCAGCATTTTCACAAGGTATCTGGTTCTTGTTCTGGGATCAATTTGCACATTTTAGACCAGAACTTGTTGATCTCTGGGATTTGTTACAAGCAAAACAACATTGGGGTTTCTTACACTAGCAAACTGCTAGTGTGGTACACAAACCAAATTGCTAATGCGGTACACCTGGCATGGCAGTGCTAACAGAAATGCCATTCCAAGCATATTTGAGGATATGCTTTGTTTGTGGAATATTCCCAAAAGTTGTTAATGTTGAGCTCGGAGACAAAACACGATCAAAGTGCTGAGTGACGTGAACCTCCCTCAGGTTATACCCTCCAGCTCGCTGTTAGCCAGAGACTTCTGGCTCAGGGAAGTGTAGCGGAAGTTGTTTCTGTTGGATGCAGAATAGTTGGGCATCTTAAACATTACACCTTCATGTACTCCTGCTTGAAAGATGTTCACTGCACCTCAACCAGCCCATAAGAAGATTCCAGCAAGATGTGCAGACCTGGTGGAAAAGCTTTTTTTTTTCATTCTCCATCAACAAAAGCAGGTTTTGGGAACATTTGGGTCTGAATATGAGCTGCCTGCACATCAGCGGACAATCATGGAAAAGCCTACAGGATTATTAGCTCTGAGTGAGGAACTGACGCTGCAACTTAGCGCCGCTGAAGCTTTGGCCTCTGACATGATTCCTGTTGTCACTGCACTGGCTGGAGAGGAACAGATGAGGAGGCATCAAAACCTTGAAGGGAGTGTTAGCAAAGGCTGTGAAGAGACAATTCTGTGACTCAGAAAAGCCAAACTCTACTGCATGGCAACAATCATCAGTCCAAGGAAAATAAAATGTGTTCTCAATCAAATGACAGAGAGAAGAGGACAAGGAACACGAAATTTGTCATTATCTTAGATATTAAAGTTTTGCATTATTTGCTTGGTTCAGTAAAGCTGAAATTTCTTTGAACAATTGTTGATTTTGATCTGTCACCAGATAACAAATTGTAAATTATGGAAGCTTCTACAGTATATAATTTTCTAGTTTCTGTGCAGAGAATTGCTTCTATAAATCTACTTTTGAGTAACGTCTCAGGTTATTGCTGTCTGATCAAACTGTGATTATCTACTTAACCTCAGTGCGGGTAGACACATTAAATTACTGTGCTGCCATTTACTGATAATACACACTCACACACACATGCACACGCAGGGCACATATATAGAATGCTTATCTTTTAAATCTGCTACATAAACTCAGTTTGTTGCTGTTAAAAGTCAGCAAAAACTTTACGACATAAACGGAATGAGCACGCCTCGTCATGTGGATGTTAGATGAACATTTTCCATGCGTTAAATCTGTTCAAACTTCATTTATGTTGGAGTCAGTGTAACTTGCATTTCAGCAGCTAAGGAAGCCATCTTTAAAGAGACATCTCTGTTGTGAGGGACTGTGATGTGTCTTTAGTTCTTTACTGTCCCATCAAGAATCTTAGTATTGGCTAGAAGCGCTGCCTTCATGTCTGTTAGAATGGTGTTTCCAGGGCAACTGGTATATGTGCTTCCAGACTGCTGTACGGTGACTGACTAGTGGCCCCCACACGACAAGTATGCAGATGTACAAACTGCAGACACACATATCTGATTGGTCCAGTCAGAAATTAGTGAAATGATTTTCTGCCTCTCAGGAGCTGGAGTTTGATCCAGCTTCTAAATCTACATTTTAGACAGTTAGTTATTTTGTTTGTCTTCTGAATTGAATTTAGACTTTCACATAAGTTATTGTCTTTGCACAAAGACACAACAGGGAATTTGGCAACTAAATGTTGTTGCCTGGCTACCAAAGTTCAAAAAATATGCTGAAAAAAAATTTCATGTGACTATAAATACCTATGAAAGTGTTACTGATGCAGTAAGGAAAAAAAAAAAATTAAATACATACACAAATAATAATGTGTTAGTAAATATTTATATAGCTTAATATTTTCAGACAGACTTAATGGGAGGATTATTGGTGTGATATTTTTGAAATAAATTAACTTTTCGCTATGATTTATGCTGTTTAAAACATCAAGCGAGTCTTGTACCTAAATAAAACACAAAGCATAACCCACCTGGGCGTCATGAGCGGTCATTTGATTCTGCAGCAGAACGCTGCCGACAGCAGAACTGGGCCGTGGACCGCTCACATTTCATTACACAGGAAGAACACCTCTCTGTTTGTACTTACAAAGGAATCGACATAAGGTCGTTTTCTCTCTCTTAAATGTATGAGGATATTCACATACATAGCATTTTTTCTGGGCTTTATTCCTGGCGTAGCAGAAATACAGGATGAACTTAGCGGTTCATGAATACAGTGGATCCCTTCCTGTTTGAGGTTCAGGAAAATTCCCAGAGAATTCATCTAGTTGGAAAAGTTTAGTGAGTCGGATTATGATAATGTAAACATTAGGCATACATGTTCCAGCGTTGTTGTCAAAACTTTTTTGTGGTGGGCATTTATTATATTGTTTATCATTTATAGAGAGAAATTTCTTATGATAACAATTACGATCTATCATAATGATAAATTCTAATTAATGCGGTTCAAATACACCCAAAACTGTTTTTGTCCTTTTTTTGGTCAATGATAGCATCAATAAATATCAATAAAGTTGAAAATATGATTCAATCCACTTACTGTAGATTAGTGACTGGTGTCTATAAGAAGCGCATTACAAAGGAGAACGTTTTTCAAGACCGTGTTTGTGTTTCATGCAGTGTCAGCCATACAGGTACCATAAAAAAGTAATGAATAGTTCTCATCGCCATTTTATGGTTATCACAATAGAACCATAAAATATTGGCATTAAAACTTTAGGGTTAAAGTTTTATGCTGACTTTATCATTTGGTTGTGATAAAGTCAAGGTATGTGGGAAAGATCATCACCATCTTTTATTCAACATAATCACTCAATGCAGCAACCTAATTTATCTGCTTCTCTCTGAATTGTCTCACTAAACGTATCATTACCTTTTTGTCCATCTGTCCCGGTTCCCTGTCCTCCCTCTGCTCCATCCTCTCCTGAGGCGAGCTGATTGGCTGGCTGACTGACTGGATGGCTGCAGCACCTGCTGCATGTCTCAACATATTACTGCATACCATCCCTGCTGTAATTCCTAGCAAAAAAAAAAAAAAAAGGAAGAAAAAGATAAGAAAACAAAAAGGAAAGGGCTGGGAGGTCACAGCTTGTCAGAGCAGATGAGGTGGTTGGAGGAAGATGAGAAGTGTGGTTCCAATCCAAATATTCAGAGATGTGAGAGCAGCAGGTGGGTGGAAGCTGCTGGTGCTGAGCTGCAGTCAGAACAAGAACAACAAAGAGGCACAAACACAGAGATAATGTTTAATCCAGCAAAAACAAATGGGGCGGAAAAACAAACTGTTTTTACAGAAACCTGCATGGATAACATAATATTAATCCAACCTATTGAAAATTAAAGCGAATAAGATTATTTTTTATTTCATGGGAGGAGCTGCCTCACTGCTTGTAAGTCAAGATTGTAGGAATGAAGAATGTCATAATAAAGATTTTAAGATTAAAACTATTCCCTGACAGTTTTCTCCTCAGGTCATTAGCAGTCTGACAGTGAATGAATGTAGCCAGACAATCATAATAATACAGGGCAACAAAAAATGGCTGCAAAAGTCTGCTACAAGTGAGCATTCCACAGGGGATCAAATATTATATTATCCTATGGGAAAACATTCCTTTGTCTACACACACATATGCCTTTGTTGGTCTATGGGGCCATCAGTGTGTTTACCATAGGAGACACTGCTGCTGCTGCTGCTGCACATAGAGCCTGTTTTTTTTTTTTTTTTTTTACATTCCAGGTGAAGAATAATGGGATCCTTTCACTAAAGTCCCAGAGCCTGGTGAGAATCTGGGAATGTGGTTAACAGCTGGGAGGTTGGAAAGATTTCCCGAGGCCCTGAAACATTCCTGCCTCTGAATAAAGATGGCTGATTTACGGTGCCTGCAGAAATACCCGCTTAATTCTCCCCCATCTGTGTTTGACAAACCAACACAAAGGAGTGAATGAATAAAAAGTGGAAATTAAATTCCAGATCTAAATCCAACTGGGAATCTGACCACGTCTTGACAATGGATGTCGATCAACTCTCCATTCGCTCTAATAGATTGTATATTTTGTCTTGCACTTCATAGGTATGCTACATATTGTGTTGGTCTGTTGCATAACAATCCAAATGAAATGAAGTTACTTTCCAGCTGGGATTAAAGCCAGAGGTGCTGAAGTTTTTTGGGAATGTCTGCAGCTTAAGACAATAAAAGTCATCTTGATTTGTGATGTTTTGTCGATCGGTTAAAAGTCTTTATCTCTCCACCTTTCTGTTTACATCTTATGAAAACCGAATCTACCAGACTGGACTACTGCTGTGGAAATACCTTAAATCCTTGATTTTCTGCAGCCTGTTTTTGCTCCATTGCTGCTGTCACCTTCCTTCACCGACAGCGTGTCGGATGAAACCACCTGCAGAACCAAATGTTTGGGAAAGGAAAGCAGCTCTGAATTATGGGCCTGGCACATTCATGCTGGTCTCAGAAGGACGGTCCATCTTTTCTGTCAATCCTGGAAGCATTGGCTTCTTATTCTGCTGCTCTCAGCACACAAACACACACATGGCTGCAGCTCTGATGTCTTCTTACTGTTTTGGTTAAATGTCACAGTGATCTCCAGCTGCTACATATTGTATCAAACTTGAAATGCGTCTTTTCCTGCAGGCAGGAGAACACACACACACACGCACACACACACACGCACACACACGCGCGCGCACACACACGCGCACACACACTGCGGTCCTGCAACCAGAAGTTGAGCTGAGGGAACCTTCCAGATGCATAAACACTGTTTTCTGTTTAGAGAAAATTGCTAACTACGAGATTTATAATCCTAGTCCAGTATAATTATACTTCTGCTGTTCTCTAACTTGCAGTCCTCTTTCCTTTTTTGTATTTTTGATTTTCTAAGAACTGGAGAGTGTGGACGAAACTCTGCTGTGGCCCAAGATGGATTGTTCTCCTTTCTCCTCTCCTCCTCCTCTTCCTCATGATCTTCGTGATGGAAGTCACTTTGCCCCTCCCTGTGCCGCCCGCTGATGTCGACCGGCGGCCGTCCAAAGCTCTGAGCGCCTGGGGAAGTTGAAACCCCGGGTAGTGGAGGCCGCAGCGCTCAGCGGCTTCCAGCAGCCTGCTCCTCACATCCACAGCAGGACCAGGAGACGCAGCTCGGGGAAGGAGACGTCCACACACTCAGCACTGCTAAAGCCTGTAGCAAACTCTGCAGGACCTGTTAAAGTCAGGAGTCATCCTGACGTTCACAACAAGAAGCAAAGCAGCCAAGACGTGGCGGATGTATTCGCTCACTCTCATCGTTCTGACTTTACAGGGAACAACATGGAGCTCCAGCGCAGAACTAAGCCGAGCAGCCACACTGCTGTGGTGAAGCACACTCTACACACACACACTCATCTCAAAGGAAATGTTTCCAAAGCAGACCACAAGTCTTCCGCAGCAGACACCATAAAAAGCGTCCAAAGAGCAGTTCACAGACACACACACCAGGTCGCAGTCAGACAGACGACTGACAGCCAGACCAGGGAGAAGCAAAACCAACGTCACACAGCTTTGGAAAGACACGGAAAAGCTCCAAAGCACTCTGGGAAACCTGCCAGTGTGGGTAAGGAGGAAATGCCCTCTAGTGATCTGCGAGAGGATCGTCATTTGTCACTGGATGACAGAGAGGCTGCGTCGGAAGTCGAAGCCACCGCTCAGCAGGGTGACAGGGACTGGTGTCAGGGCCTCACAGAGTTGGACTTTTCAGACGCTGACCAAAGGAAGATCAGGGTGGGTGGAGACCTGCAGCATGTTCACTGGCTCAGCAGGGACGACATAGAGAAGATGGAGCTCCTGGCTGGTGGGGAAGTTGTCAGTAAGAGCAGGGTGCCGGCTCATGGACAAGTCCTGCAGGTGGCTCTAGGACTGCCTGCACATCACCAGGTATGTTCCTCCATCCCTCTGTGTTGCTAAATTATTGAATAAATAAACATATGAGCTCAACAACAAGACATTTGTTGTTTTTAATCTCTTCTGTGTTTCTGACCAGATGGTTTCATTAAGTACTGAAGGGTGCACTTTCTTTTTTTCCAGACTGTGGTTGTATTTGCTTTAAATCTCAATGAAAACAAAAAAACAAACAAACAACTAAACTGTAAAATCTGAATGTGCTTATCTGTCACAGAACATCCCACCTCTGAGGGATTCACAGCAGCATGGAGCTGGGCACAGCGGCCGCTGCCAGCAGGGGCTGTGCTCCCTGGTCAAACGCCCTGACGACTGGTTTGAGGTGTTTGCTTTCCACCTGGACAGAATCCTCGGACTCAACAGAAGCCTGCCGGCAGTTCTCAGGAGGTTCCGCGATCACATTCTGCCCTACAGATTCACTGACAGTGAGCCGAGGCCGGCGGTTTGGTGGGACCCGGACATTCAGCATCTGGATGATAAGGACAGCGACCAGAACTCAGTGCCTCTCGGTTGGGTCCAGTACCAGAAGCTGCTGCAGGCCCAGTGTGGGAACCAAACAGGCCTGAGCTCAGAGCCATGTGTTGGGGTTCTGCATGCAGAGTGGGGAAGACTGGCTCTGTTTGACTTCTTATTACAGGTAAGAGAAGATGTTTCTGTTTTGTTCTTTTGACTCATTATGAAGAAGTATTCAATCCTGTTCAAAGGGTAAACATTCGATCCTGCTGCAACTTTTGACCTTCATGTATTTTATTGGGTGTTTCTATGACACTCACAGAGTAATGCCTCATTATGATGAGGGATAGAAGTGGTATGTTGCTTTTAAACGTTTTAACTAATAAAAGTCACAGTTACTCACAGCCCCCTTTACTTAGATAGTCCTAAATAAAATTCAGGGCATGTTTGTTATCGATGCAAAGTTTTGCTGTCTCTCTCCTTTGACCTGAATCAATGAACCAATTTTTTTCTGCTTCTCCATGTTTCCAGGGAAGACCATATATTTTTAACACAAATAATAAATAACCAGATTCCTCATAAAAATCAAAGTGTGGCCGGCTTGATCTGGTGTGCATGTAGTTCTCCTTCAGTAGAAAATATGGGTCAAAATGAAGCGTAAGTGTTGCACGCTGTTACATGGTCTCCTTTGAACTCATTGTAGTTGCGTTGGGAGCAAATTAGCTCCCATGTTGCAGGTTTCGAAATGGAGGAATGACTCAAACACAAACACAATTGTATTTGTGTTCATTGTACAGAAGACATATCGTTCATACAGTATGATATATAATTCACCTAAAGATAAAATGTCATAACAACACTACTGATAATTAACATTAATGTGATTGTGCTAAAAAAGTATTTCAGCTAAAAGAGAACATGAGTTGTGCGTGTATGTGTGCATGTGTGTATGTGTGCATGTGTGTGTGTGTGTGTGTGTGTGCGTGTGCGCGTTTTTTTCCCAGTGCAGTGTGTAAACTTCCTATAAGCTTCTGTCACTTTAGGGGATAATTCTTACTCAAATAGTAACTTCTGTAGCTTCTATTTTCTCACAGAAACATATTTATGTATTTATTTGTGTTTTTCAGTCTGAACATCAAAATCCCCAGGACAGCAGTAATACAAGCACACAGACACAAATAAGAGCCTGAAAAGGAAACTGAATACTTAACAAATCCAGAAGCTGTGCTAATCCTTTGTGTACTAGAATAAACATTGAGAGGTGAAGAAGAAAATGTGTGTGGTTCTTGGTAATTCAACATCTAGCATATAAATAGCATTTGAGGCATATCTTGATACAGTCATTATCTCTGTTTTTTTTTCTGTTTTCTTTTCAGTTTTGTCAGTAAGAGCAGTAAGAAGTAAGAGCAAATGCAACATTTGAAAGACCTGAGGTCTTTCAAAATCCAAAAAGTAATTTTTTATCCTCAATCCAGCTAAATGAAACTCACTGAAAGCCACAAATGTGGCACATCCTTTTACATCCAACCATCCATTTTCTGTACACCTTTGTTCCTGGAATTGGGAGGGGGAGCCGGTGCTGATCTCCAGCGAACGTTTCGAGGTCGCCAGCCTGTTGCAGGACCACCTTTTACAAAACATACACATCGAACAAAGTGATATTGATGTCATAACCACTCATATTTCTATTTCGGGGTTATAAAATGCAGACAAAAAAAATAAATGTTGTGAAAAAAAGAAAGAATAAATACATTTTCTTCTGTGGAATGTTGAAATTTATAAAAAAATTATGTAAAAAAATTTTAATTAAAAATTTCCATGATTTCCAACCTAAAGACACACACAAAAAAAAAGATCTACAAAGACGTTTTATTGTGGAGCT
Organism: Poeciliopsis turneri; assembly: GCA_922788865.1. Taxonomy (NCBI): domain Eukaryota; kingdom Metazoa; phylum Chordata; class Actinopteri; order Cyprinodontiformes; family Poeciliidae; genus Poeciliopsis; species Poeciliopsis turneri. The sequence continues at coordinate 1,210,811 of CAKLNU010001061.1, read as the reverse complement.
TCAGTGCAGTTATTGGACGTCATCACACACTGAGAATCTATTTTGTTTCTGCTCTGGTTCCTTGCATGCACAGTAAATGATTTTCTGTCTCTGTGTGTTTTGAACATATTGCTCTGCTCGCTCTCACATGTCTGAAACAGGATGGAGCCTCTGATTTCACAGCCTGCAGCAGTAATTTAGAGCTGCTTTGTTCTGAGTTGGATGAGTGTGTATGTGTGACTGAATATGAATAACCCATGAGGCAGATTCTCCCTCTAGCTGCCAGTAGTCGATCCCTGTAACATGTCCAACCTCTAATTGCCTCAGATTGAGATGAACACTTGTTCCTACCTGCTGGCTTGACAGGAGCAGAGCAGCAAACAGCAGAAGGTTTGGGGAGGGGAGGTGTGAATGGGTCTGGGTTTCTCTGAAGGTAATTCTGGTTCTGCTTCAAAAGCAGAAAATTGACTGTATCGCATGGCATTCTGGGTAAATACAACCAAACAAACAGGCAGGTAAACAATAGAGGAATAATTTTGACAATAGAGAAATAATACAACCGCTAAAATCTGACACCACTCCATTTTTGTTTGCATTTTGTGAAGAAAGAAGTTGTGCTCGGTGTCTTTGGAGATTTTCATGTTTTTTCCCTCAGTGGTTCTCGGTGCAGCCCACCACAGGCGAGGAGGGGAACAGGTTTTCCAAAGGGCTGGGTTCTTGCCATGTGAGTTCTCTGGTGCCCAACCTGCTCTTCTCCAATGCTTTCTGACTTTCAGTTATTGTAATTAGAGGATGCAACAGCATTATGACTATGGTATAAAACTAACCACTTCCTGTTTTTTTGTTGTACATGCTGATGTTCTCTCAACTTGATCAAGTAGCCCCATGGTGAGAAATGTGGGTTTGTTTTTATTGATCTGTACTTCATTTCGAGCTGCTTTTAGTTGGAGTTTCATAAATTGAAATTGATTGATTGATTGATTGATTGATTGATTGATTGATTGATTGATTGATTGATTGATTGATTGATTGATTGATTGATTGATTGATTGATTGATTGATTGGCATTAGAAACCGCGCTAGGTCTGTGGATCTGATGGGTCCAACAGTGCCCCAGGCCAACCTGTTGCTAATTGCTTTGTAAAATGGAAGCACCAAAAATAACACAAAATAAAGTAATAAGAATTCCTAGTCAACATTCTGTCATTGAATGCACCATTGCACCCAAACAACATAAAAAAATACAATAAAAAGCTTGAAATGTTGAAAAAATGAAATAAAGTTATCATAAAATAAAATATTAACAGTGTGGATTGTTATTAAATAAAGCATAAATTATATTATTGTGAGACTTTTCCACTGCAGCATCGTTCAATATTGTTCAGAACCATGGACAGCAGCATCCCAGAAATCAGGTTCAAGTTAGATTGAAAGAGAGCTGATGTTCACTCTTGGTAGTAAGTCCTAAAACTTAAAGTAGATCTTTAAGTTTTAGGACTTAAAGATTTACTTAATTTAGGACCTAGAGTTTTCTTCTTTCTATTTGCCAAATTTAGAAATATTTTGTCAGGGGTGATGCTGAAGAATTAGTCCATGAATTTGTTCCTTCTAGACCGAGCTACTGTAATCTTTTACCTACAAAATGCAGTGAAAATCCTGCCATGTGGCAATGTGGCAATGTTCAGACCAAAAGAATGAGAATACCAGAGAGATTAGTGGAGGAACTGAGCATCAGGGGAGTATTCTGATTGGTTGATGGTGACAGGGCAGGTTGAGAGGTGGACAGGTAGGTACGGCATGTAAGTCTGGTGTTTAACGTCTCTTACTTTGTGCAGCAGCTGCTTCTGATGATTGAGCTTTGCTGAAGCAAAATAAAGCATGTGAACAGGCCAACCAGAACTTCAAGCCCTCCTTATGAATGTTGTTTTATAGGCAGGTATTCTTGAATGTTGGAAACAACTAGTGACCACCAAAATCACACAGGAGACTCACATGGGTCTGGAGAACAAAACCCAGCACCTTGTGGCAGATTGATCTGCAGAAGTAACTGCTGGCAGAAGATGAGGAGAGCTGCTATACGGGGAGACGACAACAGCCACAGGGTCAACTGGAGTTGGTTTCCAGGCACGGCAAGCAAAAAATTATCCCATAGCCTGGCAAAGAAAACAAACTATCTTATATTTAGCTATGGACTTTTGAAATAGTAAAGAATAAAGGAAGAAAGAAAGTTTTGTTGGCCTGGCAATGTTTTCCCCAGGTTCAGGATCTTCTTGTTTTGATGTTACTACTGCCACCTTCTGGTGTGGCATAATTACTACAATTATCCTCATTGGAATCCATTCTGCAGAGATTTTCCCCCCAAAACGAATAAAAAAACAATTCACTAGTTTAAATTATTAGGGCTTGAGTTGCACACTGTTTTAAGAGCAGTAACGGTTAGTGTCAATAAAGCCCAGATGTTTGGTGTTCTGAGTCATTTGTGTGGTAACATCAGTCAGACTAGTGATTCCTGTTAATACAAGCTGCAGATCAGACAGATCCCTGTTTTCTGACCATATGTGATAAAAATGTAATTTTTCACATTGCTTGTTCTGTTTTCAATCTTATTTTATTTTTATTTTACATATTTCTATTGCTCCTTTTTCTCCTTTTCCAGGTAAATGACCGTCTGGATAGGAACTGCTGTGGGTTTACACCTGATCCAGCAGAACTCTGTGTGGAGAACCGTCTGAACATTAAGTGTGGAAACAGCAAGGAGCTGCAGCTGGTTCACATCCTGGTGAGCAAAGCAATTATACGTCACTAGTGCAGTTTTAAAATCTAAGTCTTACGGAAACTGCTGTTTCAAACAGCTGTACAAGTCTCAAAATTTTTCTTTTTCAAGATGTTGCTATGTCGGTATTATGATAATAATGGGAATGTTGAAATCTAATACGCTGAAATGGATTGAACCACTTTCCTTCGTTCATTTTCCCTACATGGTGGTTTGATTACGCTGCAGTATGCTGTTCATCTCTGCTGTTTGCTCAGGTGAGGAAGACGGATACTTCCAGACTCGTGTTCATAGATAATGCTGGCAGACCAAAGCAATCCAGCAGCAACCTCAACTTCAGGCTGCTTGAGGGCATTGATGAGTGAGTGAACTGTGTGACTGCTGAACACACACACACATGCCCACATCTACATTACAAAACAGGAGGAAGCACGAAAAACATCTAAGACCCTCTCCAGTCACCATTGTTAAAATCAACACCAGATGTCCCACTGTAGAGAGTTGTTCAACTATTGTAACGTCTTTTACAAACTCCACCATTAAATGATTCAAAACCAGACTGTTTTTTTTTTTTTCTAACATAAACCGGCATGCTGGTGTCATGAAGTGTTGAGGCAGATTAAAACAAAAAAGTCCAAATCCAAAATAAAAACTCATAACAAAACCAGCTGATATGACTGAGAGCTGGCATATAGATATTTAAGCAGACAAGCTGATTAATGAACAGGTCCAGTATATTATAGGCCTGGCAGCCCGCCATGCTTTACTGGCCCCACTGCCAGGCTAAGCCGTTCTTGTTTATGTTTTTAGGAAAATAAAATAAATTTTAAGAATCATTTAGTTGTTTTTTTTTTTTTTAGCAGGATTGCAAGCTTCTCTGTTGCTCTGAGTATTTCACTGGTGGAACAGATTTATTCCTAAAAGATATGTTTATAGAAGATAGGTTTAGCTGAGGTGAAGCTCTTTCATGTCCTCTATCATCTCTGCTCAGGTTTCCAGAAAAAGCTGTGTCTGTGCTCCGCTCTGGCTGCCTGGAACGTCTGCTGTTGCGCTCCCTCTATGTTGACAAGGAGTTCTGGGAAAGCCGTGGCGGGTACACGGCTCTCAGGCCTCTGGTCCGCCTGGTGGAGGAGAGGGGGCACTACGTCCTCCAGCACATCAGAGACAAGAGGATCCATCTCAGGAGGGACCTGTGATTCGGCTGGACCGAGCAAAATGGAATAGGAAGTTGAACTAATGTCCATGAATATGACAGCATTTCCTCAATGTGACCAAAGGTTGACAACTGTGGAGAAAAACATACCAAATTCAGTTTTGCTTTAAGTCCATCCATCCATCCATCCATCCATTTTCTGACACCCTGGTCCCCAGAGGTGTCGGGAGGTACTGGTCTATCGCCAGCTAACGTTCCGGGCGAGAGGCTGGGTTCACCCTGGACAGGTCGCCAGTCTGTCACAGGCAACACAGAGACAGACAGGACAAACAACCATGCACAGTGGCGCAGTTGTTAGCTCTGTTGTTTTGCAGCAAGAAGGTCCTGGGTTTGATTCCCAGCCTGGGGTCTTTCTGCGTGGAGTTTGCATGTTCTCCGTGTGAATGCATGGGTTCTCTCCAGGTACTCCGGCTTCCTCCCACAGTCCAAAAATATGACTGTTAGGTTAATTGATCTCTCTAAATTCTCCCTTGGTGTGAGTGTGTGTGCATGGCTTTCAGTCAGTTTACTTAAATAGCACCAATATAAACACATCATCGCACAAAAGAGTTGACTAGATTATGCGTTTCAGTTCATCCTACTTATCAAACAGTGGAGTCCAATTCAGTTTTATTTATCAAATTAGTCTAAAAGGTTTTCTATCTAAAGAAATCCAGTGGATTGCTTCGAGTCACTCACTGTGTTTCCATCCATCAGAAAAACCACAATTTAGCAATTACGGTTTTTCCATTGAATAAAAAAATTAAGTTAAAATTACACATGAATAAGTTTGTTCACTTGATAAATCATGAACAAACATGTGGCGTCGTCCAACCACTTCCTGTGGTCTTCTTTGTTGTTTGCGCCAGTGGCAAAATCCAGTTGTTGATCATGTGACTTGTGTGATGCAACAAAAGTGTTTCGATTGCAGTTTTGCCACTTAAGAAAATTCTGATATGACCAAACAGAACAAACGCCTCATTCCAGCATCAAAACTTCCAAAAATCTAGATTTTTTTTCAAAATCTGTGTGTAAAAATAAACAAAGACCCATTACATCCTGCTCACAGATATCACCGTTTCTGCATGTATTTATGTATTTATTGTGTTGTGCTGGAGGCAGTCAGTGTCTGGCTTGGATGCCTGTTTTTATGAGATAAACTTTTAATCAAAGGATTAAAAATGGCTGTCAGAAAATTGCTTCTGGACCAAATCCCAGCAGCTTTGGGATGAGGATGGACCCAAATGTGAACATTCTTTACATTTTCTTTTTTGTGTTAAAATGCACAGCTATGCACAAAGCCATAATGGAAAAATAATAAGCAAACAAATAACTAAATAAGCGACTGGATAAAAATTGAGTTGTGTTAGAGAGTGAATGAAGCAGAGGCATTTTTTGTCAAAATGACACTTTTCTACAGATGAACTGTCACTGCTTTTTTTTTTTTAAATATGTGAAAAGTCCAGAATCATTTTTTTTAACTCAGATGAAAAATTCCACTCATTCTCCAGTTTATGGCTTAGTGATATTTTCTGTGTCATCTCTGAATAAATGCTCTGAATGAGATGTAGTGTCCTCCTTTCTTTATCCCCTGTTGACATGCTTTACTCTAATGTTGTGGCTCCTTTTTTAAATTGTGTAACTACTCTTAGTTAATGGCTGCTGCTGGCAGTACATATTACATTGGGCTCATTAAAGCCTATCTGGATGATGTCATCGCTGCAGTTATGCAGCTTTTGTGGTGTGAGGTTCCTGTGAGCACAGAGAGGAAAATAGAAACAGAAGCAGGATGTGAAGTAGAACTAAAGCCCGATGGGACTCGATGTCTTTTTACTATTTGGGTGATTCTGACTGAAGTACTTGAGACACTAAGGAGCAAAATCTTAGTGTCTTTCTAGGATTACAACACGGTTACTTCATCCTGAGGACTAAACAGAGCAACACGGGGTAAATGTGTGGCGTATGCAGCTCTGGGTCAGAACAGTCAGCTTTCAGTTCAGGACTCAGCAGTTCAGCTACGTCTCAAGGACAAGGAGTTCATGACAGTAGAGTCTCCATGTTGTTTGAAAGAGGAGTGAAAGAAGCCATCTTTATTAAATATGAACACCCAACATTTAACAGATCAAGCAGCTTCACCAATTTATTTCTTCCGTTTATTTTTGTCACCCCTGACAAAAACAAACCAAACGATGTACAGTGCCATCGTCACAAGGCTCTGTACAGAAAAAGGCAATTCAATCCGTCCATATCAAGTCAGATTTAAAGTATGTGGGATGAAAAAGTTTTTGCCCCACTTCATTTTTTTTTTGCATGTGTGTCACTCTTCAGTGTTTTAAAACTTCAAACCAATTGAAATATTAGTCAAAGATAATAAAGGGTACACAAGATCCAGTTTTCAAATGAAGGTGTTTGATATTAAGGGCAAAAATTGTGAAGAATCATTTTCTTCTTGCACAAAGGAGAAAATAACTAACATACACAACTATGTATATATTAGGTATTTATATTATTTTAGCATCAAGGGCTGCACAGTGGCACAGTGGGTAGCGCTGTTGCCTTGCAGCAAGAAGGTCCTGGGTTCGATTCTTTCTGCACGGAGTTTGCATGTTCTCCCTGTGCATGCGTGGGTTCTCTCCGGGTTCTCCGGCTTCCTCCCACAGTCCAAAAACATGACTGTCAGGTTGATTGGCCTTCCCAAATTCTCCCTAGGTGTGAGTGTGTGTGTGCATGGTTGTTTGTCCTGTTTGTCTCTCTGTGTTGCCCTGCGACAGACTGGCGACCTGTCCAGGGTGAACCCCGCCTCTCGCCCGGAACGCAGCTGGAGATAGGCACCAGCAACTCCTGACCCCGTTAGGGAGAAGGGTGACGGAAAATGGATGGATGGATGGATTTTAGCATTATAGAAACATAAAAAAACAGGACAGATCAAGTTAGTGGGATATTAAAACCTGTTATTTGTTCTCTGTTTAACTGGAAGCTGGTGTAGAGATTTCAAGATCAAACTTCTGCTGCAGTGTTCTGCATGAAGTTCGTAATATGACTGGAGATTCCAGCAAATAATGTGTTACAGTGATCTGATCGAGAAATAAATCTGTTTTCCTAAACCAGGCTGGTTCAAGAAGGATTTGGCTGCTGATATGTTTCAAGGTGGTGAAATACAGACTGCAATAATTCTGAAACTGTAGGTCACAAATTAAAACTACTTGTAGGTAAATAACAAAAGAGCAATATTAAGGATAAATATGGTTCTCCAGATTATGGTCCCTAAAAGAAAAAAGCATGCTGATCTCATTCAACTTTAGAAAAGTCCTGGAAAGCCAATTTTTCACATCCATAAAACAAGAAAACCTTATTCAACAGAATAAGGTTTTATAAAAAGGTTGTATGATCACATTACTAAGACTTTGCTTGGAAACAGCTGTCATGTTTGTTCCCTGATGCTCTGACAGTGAACCTACAGCTGCCAGCTGGAACCTTCCAGCATAAACTTTACATGCTCTTGTCCTGCACAATCTGCAGAAGCTACTCTAACCTTTAACACAGTTCAAAGACAAATGCAGACACACAAGGAGGCTTTAGTCACAGTTCAAAGCACTGATATGTGGTGTGTGCGTGGGTGTGTATGTGTGTGTCTGAGGTCATGAATGGTGGAGAAAGCTATGAGAGGAGAGATGGAGAGAGTCGATAAGAGAAAAATCCTGACTTTAGACTTTAACGGATTAACCTCAGAGCTCCCAGATGTGTCTGAGAAAAAAACCTGCAAGCCGACTTCTGGAGGGTTGTGATGGAGCGAGTTAGAGCAGCGGCGCAGCACAAATGCTTCTGCTTCCTGCACGAATGTCATGTCAGCAACGCCTTCTTCAGCAGTTCATCAGATAGCTGACCTCCTTTACACTGTTGCACTGATGATGTGAAAAATAAATCACAGGTGAGAAATGAGTGTTTGTCTGGCAGCATCTAAAGGTCACCTCATGCGTGTGGGCACACACACACGCACACACAACTCCTCTGAAACACCAGGATTTAATCCACAGAAGGAGAGACCTGCCTTCTGTTCATGTAGCATTTGGTGTGGAATGTGGGAGAGCAGAACTTCCCAATGGCTTTGTTGGAGTTACTTGTGTATGAAATATGAGTGACATGGTCAAAAAGCTGGTGTATAGCAACCTGAGAGTTCTTGAGAGGAAACCCATTTCTTACATCCTCAATATGGATGCTTATGAGAAGTCGTGTCTTGTTTTGGCATCCTTCCTCTCTGTTTCCAAGATGTCGAGCAAATCGTCACTCAGCAGTGACCGAATTAATGACAGTGAAACTGCCTTTTTAGCTACATGACCTCCATACACCATGTCTGGTTGTGAAGGCTTATGTGTGTGTGTGCTCTGTCTTCTCAAACCCCCAGTCAGCCATGGCAGATGGCTGCTCACACTCAACCTGGTTCTGGTTCTGCTGAAGATTTATTCCTGTTAAAAGGAAAGTTCCCCTTTCCACTTTTGCTACATACATGGACAGTGTGAGGAATTTTTCCAACTATTTGAATTATAATCTGAACTTGGGTGTATTTGTTTAATGAGTAGAATTGAACTGGAATAATAGAGGACCCATGAAACCATCTGCATTAGATTTATTTTTGCATATAAATGTGATCTTATGGGGCCTTGAACTCAGCTTGGAACAACATCTGTTTTAAATTAGTGGTATGGAGAAACTAAGTTGAATGTGTAAAAATGATTAGCACACAAACAAATAATTGCTTGTTTACTTTAAGCTGCATTTGTAAATAAAACATTTGAAGTAATGCTAAATTCTTTCCCAAAGTCTTTTCTTTTCTTTTTTTTACTGTCAACCAATTTTCACAGTGCATGCCTAAGCAGACACTTATAAAAAATTCATTACAATAAAAAGAGTGCGGAGTAGCAGCCAAATCATTGTCATTATATAAAGTGTTGTATAGTAACGAAGTAAAAATACTTCACTACTTTACTTAAGTATATTTTGGAGTACTTCATACTTTCCTCGAGTAAGACAATTTTTGATAACTTTCACTTTTACTTCACTACATTTCCGAACTTAGTTGCATACTTTTACTCCGATACATTTTCAATGTGTGGTTTAGTTACTCGTTACAAAAATAGAGAGAGAAACCTAACTGTTTTTACACTACCTACTGATCGCCTGCAACTAAGCCTGCTTGCCTGGGCTTGTTCATCACCACCAATAGGATACACAGGTTTCGCACCTTACGTCAAAAAGTCCAACAAACAGTCTGATTGGTTAGTGCTGTGTTTGTGTAAGTTTGTGCCGTTAAAATTTTCGTTTGTGCAGCTTTGGTTTCCGAGATATTAAAAATGATTTTTTTAGGCCAGTTACCATCCCCCCATTTTGCTCCAAAACAAACCAAAGTGGGCTGGTTCGTTAGTGCTCCGTTTGTGCAGGTTTGTGCCGTTAAAACAAACGCAGCAAAGTTTTCAGTTTGGATTTTGGCTATTCCAATATCCGGTGTGAGCGGCGTCTAGCTCAAGGTTTATCCGATTCATTAACGCTGATTTCGGCCAGCCGTTCTCTAGGTCTCCCCTTCCTCAAGCGCTCGGAGTTTCACTCAGGGAGAGTCAACAAATTTTACATCCAAACTCTCCTGAGAAACTAATGTAAATAGATTTCTTGCCTTGTGACCAACTGACACAAAATTCATGCTGTTACACGAGACACACTGTTCTCTACTGAATTTTTAGTCACTCGATATTTTCAGTAATTGTAATCTTAAAAAGTATATATTTTGGATGGCCAAAAAATAATTTTTAATATCTCGGAAAACATAGCTGCACAAACGGAGCACTAACCAATCAGACTATTTGCTGGATTATTTGAGGAGGTGGGTGTCAGGTTCACAGAGGTCTGTTACCTTTCTCCCATTAAACACCAAGTTAACAAAAAAGCTCTCCCTCTTCAGATGCCAAATAAGCTGCATCCATCCATCCATCCATTTTCCATCACCCTTCTCCCTAACGGGGTCGGGAGTTGCTGGTGCCTATCTCCAGCTGCGTTCCGGGCGAGAGGCAGGGTACACCCTGGACAGGTCGCCAGTCTGTCGCAGGGCAACACAGAGAGACAAACAGGACAAACAACCACGCACACACACACTCACACCTAGGGAGAATTTGGGAAGGCCAATCAACCTGACAGTCATGTTTTTGGACTGTGGGAGGAAGCCGGAGAACCCGGAGAGAACCCACGCATGCACAGGGAGAACATGCAAACTCCATGCAGAAAGACCCCGGGCCGGGAATCGAACCCAGGACCTTCTTGCTACCCACTGCGCCACTGTGCAGCCCCAAATAAGCTGCATTTCCCTCCCAATTCTTTTTTTCTTTTGCATAATGACCAGTTGTGTGCACCTATAGTTTGTGAAGTAGAGTAATCGTAACGGCTGTTTTTCTTCATGTTGGTCGTATTTTCTGTACTGACTATTTTTCTCATTTTCAGCACTGACCTTACTGAAAGGGAAAACTTAAGGCTTAGAAAAACTTTGTATTTTCTATCCTGGAGGGTTTACTAAGAAGCTGGTTCAGTTGTAAAGCAGGTTAAGTTAACCTTTGGTTTAGGTAAAGCACTTAATTTTCTTAACTAAATGATGCTGCAGGTATATCTATTAGAAGGTTTCATTTTTCCTGCACTTGGTTGTGTACATTATTTTAAGTGTATTTGACAAGTTTACCAAAATATAAAAAATGTCATTCAAACTGCATTGGCCTTGTTTTACTTTTTACTGATACTTTTCATTACATTACTTGAGTACATCAATTTTTACAGTAATTTCCATACTTAAGTACAAGACATTTCAGATACTTTAATACTTTAACTCAAGTA